>CM068952.1:183981047-183999867 GCA_035128595.1 Eptatretus atami
TCACTCCTCATAAATAGATCCCAGACAGCCAAAGCAGTTCCTCTTGCCTTTTTGGGGCCGGCCTCTCGGACCACCCCTGGGGACCCGTAATTGGTCCATCCTTCGAGATTGCAGCATCTCTCCGCCAATGGGTTGCTGACACGTCCTGTTGATTGACTCTGTCAGGGTGCTGGGTGGGGGCTCGTTAAGAGGGGGGAAGGAAAAAGAAGGCGCCTCTCATTACACCACCACTGTATGAACACTGGACAGCCTGCTCCACCTCCCGACACACATGTAAAAAAGTTGTACATCTGATCAGACACCTGACCCTGAACATGAGGTTTTTTTTTTTTTATTTTTAATTTAAATTTGTTATTTCATTTAATTTAAGAATTGAACAAGTCTGAAGACGACGATGGTTACGACGGTAATTTTTGAACGATGTTGATTGTTTCAGAAGTCAAGGATGAGACAATGGTGATAATGTTTTGACCAAGGTTAATAAAAATGGTCAAACATGATGTGGTACGAGTGCACAGGTGTATTAGCTGCAAAATTGTCGCAAAAACCGTTTCGTTCACAACTTTTCAAAATTTGACCTTGCATAACCTTTAAAGGTCACAAACAATGGTAATGGACATTCAAATAAGCGGAAAAGGATACGTGCTATAGGCTTATTGGAGTTAGTTCGTTCGACAGAAGGTCGCAAATCGGGTCGACTTCCCACAACTTTGAAAATTTTGGACTTTGTGGCCTTAAAGGTCAAAGGTCAAGGATCAATGACCTTTGGTGAAAACTTCCCTCTGGAACAATTCCAGGAACAATATACGTATATAGGTTTATGGCATTTCGGCACTCCTCGGATTATCCATACTTTTGATGAAATCGGCGTAAAAACAAACTTAGGGGCGCCATCGGGTAGGTGTTCGGATAGAGCCAAAAATGGTTTCAAGACTTTAGGTGGGGGAAAATGACCTAAGAATTATGCACTAAAAAAATATTGTCATCCTAGCTCTCAAAGTTTGGGCGGTCGTATGATTTTTATGTAAATCGAAATTTTCTAAGTTTTTGACCTGTGACTTGCCTGGGACGAAAATGAAAAATCGCACAAACGACAGTTTTTAGATAATCATTTTGGCATCTCAAATACCGAAGAACCATTGCATTCAAGTCAAATCCCTCGGGAAGAATAGATTTTATCGACTACAGTCGGATTTTTAATCCGACGCAAATAGTTACAGTCCTGCTGGAGTCATCAGAAGGAACCCGAACAAGTAAACAAGATGAAGCATCAGGAGGAACCTGGATAGATTCACATTTCAAGCTGCTACTCTAAACCCTCAACCCCCATCCAGGCATAGCCAAGTGAGCCTCATTCAAAAAATAAAAAAAATAGAGTCAGAATCAAAAAAACAAATAATTCTGCGCGGCCATTCCATGTGTCTGATTAGTTGACATTTAAAACGTGTATTTCCACATCATACGAGATCATAATTGTGAAGTTACGTGTCAATTGATTAAGCGGTTTTTCGGAGAAAACATTATTTAATATTTTCTGCAATTCAATATGGCTGCCAACCGTTCCCATCCTGTGCTGCCATTTGGCTGCTGGTTGCATCATTGGTTGGGGGCACGGCTATGCCGCTGATGCAGTGCCCCTATTACGAGTAATACTGGTGCTCATTTCACCGACCTCAGAAGGATGACAGCTGTCAACCCCTGGTGTTAAATTCAGCGGAAAACGGGGCCTCAAACCAGGACCCCGAGGATACCAAGCAAACCACCTAACCGAAGCGCAAGCACCAGGCTTGGCACCAAACCCTGTGATCTAGCAATTATTACTTACAACTTGTACACCATTGGCTTGGGGAACATTTGTCCTGACGTTCAACACCTTCATCTGTCCGGCCATTCTGAATAAGATTTTTTTATAGGTTTTTTTCCGAGTAAATCAGCATGGCAACCCAATCACATGACCTAATGATGTCATATGTGACAAACTTTTGTTCCCTCATGGATAGCAGTCATATGTTGTAAGCTTTCGCCTTGATCTGTTCGCCACTTTCAGAGAAGAAGATTCCTGCAGGTTTTTGTTTTTTTTTTTTAAACAATATGGCTGCCAATCCGTGACCGATGACGTCACCAAAATATTTCTGTGGACATTTTACCCGAGAATGGCCCTCAAATGTTCATACTGATCAAGATGTAGCATTCCACATAATGGAATTATGACGTCATAATTGAAGGCACCTATGACTCATAAAAAGAAAAAATCACAACTCATTCCCCATGAGGAGTCTTCCTGCGTGCCGAGTTTATTTTTTCCTTGGTGGCGTTTAAGAGATACACGAGGTCCATGTTTCTTTTTCGCATTTTTCAACATGGCTGCCACAACACGTGATCTAATGACGTCATTGCTATCATATAAACATTCTAATGAGTACGTCGCACCGCTGGTGAAGGAATTTCCTGGTCTCAATCCGACGCAAGCGGAATGTGGGAAAATAGAAAAGTTCTGTGTGGAGCAAAAACAACAGGACAGACAGACAGACAGAATAACAAATGCAATTCCCCTCCAAAAATGGGAAAATGTTTTTTTTACATGAGTATTTATTGTGGGTTTTTTTGTAGTTTTTTGTTTTCTTCTTCTCAGGGATGGTAACATGGGCTTTGGGAAAAACTCACAAAACCCTTGACAGACCCCACCAACCTCGTACACATGCACACAATCACCCATCAATATCAAAGTACTAAAAGTCCTGCCAACATCTCACACCTCCTCCCAATCTCCAGATACACGATCTAAATCATTTTAAACTTTATCTACTGTTGTGCAGCACCTACGTTTTCAGGGAAACATTCCATGTTATTAAACTACAGTACTCGCTGCCTAGCACTCTCAGCTATTGGGCCTGGTCGTATAACTGTCTACTTTGCCATTTTTTTCTGCAATTATTATGTCTTTGGCCCTTCGATCATTTTTTTTTGTTGTTGTTGTTACAAAAATGGATGAGGTGGTGTGTATGTGTGGTGTGTTGTGTGTGTGTGTTGTGTGTGTGGTGGTGGTGTGGCATAAAATTTTTGTCATTGAAGACCCTTAAGACGCTGAAGACTCGAAATTCCCAAAAGTCCCTGAGGACAAAGTACAAAACAGTCCCATGACCCAAAGGTCACAAAAAGTCCCAAGGATCCAAAAGTCCTGAGGAACCCAAAAAGTTTCTGAGGAACGCACAAAGGTCCAAAAACCCCAAGGACTAAAAGTCTCCCAAAGGACCCAAAAGTCCCTGAGGACCCAAAGTCCGCCAGAAGTTGCTGAGGGACCCAAAGGTCTCTGAGGAGCCAAACGTCCCCTGAGGAACCAAAAGTTCCCAAGGACCAAAGGTCCCAAAAGTACTCAAGGACCCCAAGTCTGAAAGACCCTGAGGGACCCAAAAAATCGCAAAGTCCTGGCCCCAGGGCCAAATTCCTGAGGACCCTAACATACCAAAAGTCCCCAAGGTTCCAAAAGTCCCAAAGGACCCAAAAGTCCCTGAAAGGACCAAAAGTCCCAAAAGTTTGCTGAGGACTTTGGGACTTATTGGACTGGAGGATCCCAAAGTCCTTGAGGACCCAAAGTCCAAGGACCCAAAAGTCGCTCAAGGCTCCAAAGTCTGAAAAGACCCATGAGGACCAAAAAGTCCTTCAGGGATCCAAAAGGTCCCCAAAAATCCCTGAGGACCATAAGATTACCAAAAGTCCCAAAAGTCCCCTGAAGACCCAAAATTCCCCACTGACTCAAAAGTCCCTGAGGACCCAAAAGCCACAAAAAGTTCCCAAGGGCCCCAAAAGTCCCTAAAAGTTCCTGTGACCCCAAAAGTTAAAGAATGTTCCTGAAGGACCCAAAAGTTCCCTGAGGATCCCAAAGTCCCAAAAAGACCATGAGCACCAAAAAAACTCTGAGGCCCCAAAAGTCCCAAAAAGTTCCCGGAGGAACCCAAAAGTACCAGAGACCAAAAGTCCAAAGTTTTCATTGGCCAAGTTCCCAAAAAGTCCCTAATGGAGCCAAAAGTTTCAGAAGTTCCCAGGACCAAAAAGCAATCTGAAGGGACCAAAACTTCCAGGACCAAAAGTCCTGCAGGACACAAAAACTCAAGGACCCCAAAGCCGCAAAAGTTCCAAAGGACCCAAAAGCCCCAATTGAACGAAAAAGTTGTCAAGAAGTTTCTGAGGACCCAAAAGTTACTGAGGACCCAAAAGTCCCAAAGTCCCCGAGGACCCAGAAGACCAAAGAACCCAAAACTGGGTAGATCGTTCCCCAGGACGCTTTTAAAGACTCGACGATAATCTACAAAAAATCTTTAGATTCCCATGTTTAAATGCACACCATGTAAGGAATATAAAGCAGCTTTAATATGATCCTTCTACCACAGCATGGCATTCTAATTACAAATATATAAAAAAACAATAACATTGCAAAACATAAGCAAACATTAATGAACCTATAATATTTACACAATAATAAAATAGAGTGTCATATGACAATAATATAATAATGAAACTATAATCTCCCAAACCGCTGGCCCCCAGCAACCTCTGGGCTAAGTGAAAGGCAAGCTAATGCTCGGAAGTACAGGCGGTGGTACACAACCAGGCTGGGAAGACCAAGGAAAATTTGGTCCCATCGGAACCAACGGGCCCCGAATATGCGAAAACATCTCTATCATATTCCTCGTACCGCCTCATTTCTAGTGTATAAAGTCCCCGTCTCCTTTAGCCCGTTCCTCATAGCTGAGTCGAGTAGGCCCGGAATCAATCTAGTAACCCCTCCGCTGTTGTCAGCTCCTGCATCTAGTGCCCAAAATTAAAACCCTCTCCATGTTCAGTGCTATGTCCTTCCTAAGTTGGTGGTGAAAACTACACACTTATTCCTAAAGATGTGGCCTCACTACATTCCTGGCAATGTTAAAATCCACCTCTTTTGATTTATAAATCGGTCCCTCCGGATACATACTAAAAACGCCTAATCGCTTTACCTAAAGCTGCTGGCACTGTGCTGCCTGCTTACCTCGTATTATTAGCCACACCCCAGAATCCTTCTGTGTGACACACTCAAAATTAACCAGCTGCATCCTCTTACAAGACATTCCTCCCACTCACGCCTCTTTTGGCTTCCTAACACTAAGCCAGTTTGCAATCCAATTCAGCTACTGACCCAGCCACTTCCCAAGCCCTCCTTTGGCTATCAACGCCTATGTGGTACTTAATCAATGTCCTCTTAATGTTCGAGATTATATATGCATGGGACCTTCCCGTCATCCACCACAGACACTGCTTCATAGAATCTAAAAGATTGTAACGGACATCTACCTTGGTAACCAGTGCTGACTACTTTATTAGTTGGATATTTTAAATGGGTTTTCTCATCTGTCTGATTAATGTCTCCACATCTTTCGCCCACAACTGAGTTCGAAACTAAAGTTCTATGTTTCCAAATTATTCTCTGGATCATTTCTTAATTGTGGTGTTACATTTGTTAGCTTCTCTCTGCTGGTGTTGGCTTAATGGTTAAGGTGGTGGGGTTTTGAGAATCCTAGGATCTGAGTTCACATCCCCTGCAGCTGTTTGAATGAAAAACATGGTGAGGTTAACTCGACCTGTCATCCTTCCGAGGTTCGGCAAAATGAGTGCCAGCATACTGGTAATAAGTGTTCGGAAGTGGCGACCCGTCGGATTGTGCCAATAGCCAAAGGAGACTGCTTAGGCAGCATCAACGCTCTGCACAGGTATGGCTCCCAAAGTCCTTCTCCTCCGACTCTTCAATCTCGCCGTCCTGTCATGACCGTGCGCTATTGAAACTATCGTTAATATCTCACTTAACGCTGCTCAGCCACCTCCATCATACTCTCGGGTGGCATTTATCTGGCCTTATCTTCTTATAATTACCTAGCTGTTCTTTAGCTTCCTCCACTCCACTGGCATCTTTCTGTAAAAGCCCGTTCTTCCCCCTCCTTGATCATACTCTCAGCTATTGGGCAATTCTCCCTGCTGTTCCTTGTAAAAGCTTGACAACAAATACCTGTTTAATAAGGCCTGCCATCTCACTTACACTCACTAACCCTCTCCCGGTGGCTATTCCTCAATGGCCCACACTGGTCCTAACCAGTTAATTTTCCCTGATATACTTAAGAAGCCTTGCTATTGATGTTTTAATTGTTCTTAGCCATGTCCTTCTCATGCTCTCTTTGGCTTACCCGAGTATTTTGCTTTAACTTGCCTCTGTTTACTCCGATAGTGATATTAACTCGTCCCCCGTCCTGAATGTTGTCCTGAATAGATGCCTTCTGCTCTCCAGGTGCCATGGCCTATAGTAACAGACTAGTCTGGTCCTGGTGTAGGCTACATTAACAGTCACTAGTCAAGGCGTGTTTCTCGGCTCCAGTCACAGAATAGTCCAGTCTGGTGATGGCTCAAGACACACGGATTAGTCTTCGTTTCGAAATAGGCTTCCAGTCACAGAATAGTCTAGTTCGGTGAGGGGCTCGCAGTCACAGACTAGTCCTGGTGTAAGCTCCAGTCACACGACTCGTCTAGTCCAGTGTCGGCTTCAGTTAAGACTAGACTTGATGTAGGTTCCGGTACAGACTAGTCTCCATCCAGTTCAGGTTCCAGTCACAGACTAGTCCTAGTGCGGCTCCAGTCAGACGAGTTAGTCCGCAGGTGTCAGCCTCATCACATACGAGTCAACTGAAGGCTTGAGTCCCAGACTGAGTTCCACTGTGGCCAGTCACAGACTTGTCCCGGTGTCCAGCCTCGTCACAGCCTAGAATATTTCCCAGTGTTAGGCTCCACTCACAATGACTAGTCTCATCCCGGTGTAGTTTCCAGTCATCAGACTATTTCCGGCATAGGTTGCAGTCACAGACTCATCCCAGGGTAGCCCCAGTTCACAGCAGAGGCTATCCAGTGTAGGTTACACTCGAAGACTAGAACTAGTCTGGTTGTAGGCTCCACTGCACAGACTAATCTAATCTCGGTGTAGCTCCAGTCACAGTAATCGTCTCGGCCCAGTGTAGCTCCAGTCAAAGACTAGTCTCGTCCCAGTGTTGGCCTCCAGTCATAGACTAGTCCCGGTGTAGGGTCCAGTCACCAACGAGTGCCGAGTGGCTCCAGTCCACAGACTAGTCTTGTCCAGGTGAAGGCTCCAGTCAAAGACCTAGTCTAGTCCTGGGTGAAGGCTCCAGTCAAAGACTGAGCTTGGGTGTTGGGCTGAGTCACAGAACTCGTCCTGTGTAGGCTCCAGTCATAGACGAGTCCCGGTGTATGCTACAGTCCACAGATTAGTGTTGTTTCAATGTAGGCTCCAGTCACAGACGAGTGTAGTCCTGTTTGTGGCTCCAGTCTACGGATTAAGTATAGTCCCATTGTAGGCTCCAGTCACAGTTCTAATCTCGTCCAGTGTAGGCACCAGTCATAAAGACCTAGTCTAGTCCAGAATGTGCTCCAGTTCATAAAACTAGTCCAATACTGGGTGGTAGGCTCAGTCACAGATTAGGTCCCAGTGCAGGTTCCCGTCACAGATTTCGAAGATCCTGATATCGGCTCACAGGTCACAGACAGTCTCGTCTTGGTGTATGCAACAGTCAACAAATAGTCAATCTGGTGTCGCTCCAGTCGCAGACTAGTCTAAGTTTCCGATTGTCGGCTCCAGTCACAGCTGAGACTTATTCCTGTGTAGCCTTCACTCACAGACTAGTCTCGTCTCGGTGTGGGCTCCACTCACGTCTGAGTTTGGTGTAACTCCAGGTCACAAACTAGTCTCCGTCCCGGGTGTAGACTCGAGCAAAGATAGTCCTCGTCCGGTGTAGCTCAGTCAAAGACATCCCGTCCGGTTGTAGTTTCCAGTCACAGACTATTTCCGGCGATAGGTGTGCAGTCGCAGACCGTCTGGGGTAGCTCCAGTCACGAGCCTACGCGTATTCCCAGTGTAGCTGCACTCACAGACTAGTGCTAGTCCCGGTGTAAGCTCCAGTCACAGAATAGTCTCGTCCCAGTGTAGGGCTCCAGTCACCAAGACTAGTCTCGTCCCAGTGTTGGTCCAGTCATAGACTACGTCCCGGCGTGGGTCCATCACAGACCTAGTGCCGATGTAGGCCTCCAGTAACAGACTGTCTATCTCTGGTGTAGGCTCCATCAAAGACTGTTCAGTGGTGTGAGGCTGCAAGTCACAGACTCGTCCCTGTGTAGGCTCCAGTCCCATAGAACGAGTACCGGTGTATGCCTCCAGTCACAGATTAGTGTCGTTTCCCAATGTGGTCCAGTCACAGACGAGTGTAAGTTCTGTGTTGGGCTCCAGTCACGGACTGTATATCCCTTGTAGGTTCCAGTACAGACTAAATATCATCCCAGTGTAGGTGCCAGTCATAGACTAGTTCTGTAGTCCGGATGTGAGCCAGTCAGTAAACCATCCATTACTGGTTAGGCTCCAGTCACAGATTAGTCCTGGCTGTAAGCTCCAGTCACAGACTAGTCCCATGTAGGCTCCAGCCACGACTAGTCCAGTGCAGGTCCAGTCACAGACTAGGGTCTAGTCCTGATGTAGGGCTCCGTCACAGACTGGTTTCGCCAAATGTAGGCCCCCAGTCGAGACTATCAAGTCCTGATGTCGGCTCCAGTCACAGAATGTCAATACCTGATGTTGGGCTCCAGTCACAGACTAAGTCTCCTCCCCGTGTGGCTTTCAGTCATAGACCAAGCTAGACAGGACATAAGGTGGCCGTTTATAATAGATAAGAACCTACAATCTTTTTCTGCCCAGTGGGAGAATGTCAGTCCTTAGGAATTCCACAATCCTGCCTTGAGACACAATGGTGAGAAGTCCTTTGTTTTTGACTCCTTCAACAGGAGCAAAGGGGGGAAGCAGGAAACCAAGCCCCGAGGGGGAGCCAAATTCCATGGTAGCTCCCTATTGAACCCTTGTTATTGCAGTGGCGCACCAGGGAATTTTTTTTATTGGTGCCCCTACATTGTGATCTCTCCTTCTCTTCCTCAATTCTAACTTGATTCATCTGCATCCTTCCCAAGGGATTCCGTTTTATTCACCTCCCTTCCTTTTCATGCTCAATTGATTGTGGTGATGCATTTCTTCTGTTTCTTTATTCTTTCTTGGTCAATTTTCTCCAAAGGCAGCCAGATACGTTACGGTGATCTTTTGCTTTCTTCACTCTCCTTACTAATTACTTTTTGATGCTGTTGCACCACTCGATTTTCCACCAATTGTCGATTTTAAATTGTTGATGAATAAGTGCATCCATACCCGTAAGAGAGCAGAGCCAATGAATGTTCTGCTTCAGGGTAATCACAAGCTGCATTAGCACAGCAATTGCTGTGAATCTTGCTGTTTATGCTGGCAGTGATTTACTGAATACATTCTGTCCAAAAATCCCCTGGAGAGCCCAGATGAAAGTGAAATTTGATTGAAAGTCACGCACTTTGTTGAAATTAGCTGAAATATACGATGGTCATCAAAAAATAAATGTCCGGTCATCCACTTGCGCATGTGTGACATTTGGAGTAAAATATTTTTTATGATGAAACATAATCGAAAGTACAGGAGCGTGTTCCGATAGCAGTGGCTTGTCTCTTTGACTCCCAGATATACCACATTGACCGAAAAACTAGGTGGTAAAATGCGTAGTATACATTGAGGCGACACAGTTCCTCTTAATAGAAACAAAATAATTATGAAACATGAAAGAAATGGTTCAATAAAATCCCAGCAAACAGAAACCAAACTATAATAAGAGATTAAAAGAAAAACTACTCATCCTATGGCCCACAAACGCAAAAGTCAACCTGGCACACATTATAAACGAGCAGAGAGAGATAATGCAAACGGATGAATCCCACGCACTTGACAGGACTCGAACGTGCAGCCAGGGAGTGTGAACCAGAGTCTCAAACAGAGATGCAAGGCAGAAGGGGCATAGGAGTTGTCCCAGGTGGCTGCAGAAATAATGGGAGTGTGGAGTTCCCGGCGAAAAGGGCCAAATACGTCAAGCAGACTATCCAGAGATTTCGCGGTGTCTCCTTCCACGATGTCGGTCTCTCTGGACTTCGTTTTAGCATGGGAATCGGCACTTTTGTCTCTGCTACTTACTCTCTGCCACATGTCCATAGACGGGAACGAAACTACAAATATGAGGTCGTTCCACGAGGAAGCGTGAACTAATCACCTTCCTGAATGCTGTTAGCCACTAACGCATTCCATAAATGGAACAAATCCTGCATACCCAGGGCAGATGGCTAATGTGGAAGACATGATCACCTTCTTCCCCATCGCCCTGTCTTGATAGAAACATGTCATATCACACCATGGATCTTTTCAACCAGCCTTCACCCCGTTTTGAACAAAGGCCAAAACTGTGAAAAGAACATCCCAGTTTATTCTGCCTAAAGTCAGACAAGGGGTGGGGCATCAGAAAAGACAAATAAACCGAACTACATGCATTATTTAATGATCTTTGGTGTGCAAGCTCTGGCCCGTATGTATGGGACTGCATAAATCCCTTGAAGGCTTTGCATCAACAGAAGCACAGTTGGAATGCAAGAGATAGGGATTAAAAGAATTTAGGACTACTTCTAACGAGGTAGACTCTGCAGAGCTCTATGCTGAGACTATTTAACGAGGGGCCATGTGACAGGACCAAGCATAAGCCGCAAAGGTATCGCAATGCTAGTCACGTCTGCATGCAAGCTGCATTCATTATACACAGACAAATGACATGACCTTCCGTTTGGCGTGTAATATTCGAGACTATCTTTAAATCTAACGCACCCTCAGCTTGATTCTCTGTCTAAGGCTTACACAAGTCTGCACAACAATAGTCAACATCACCACATATATACTTCAAACCCGTATAGAACTGGAACAAGTGTTGTGCTGAGGCCCTCTCGTAAAAATTGGGGGAAAGGCCAACTAATTTTTTTACAATACAACAAAGTATTTATTTACACATCATCTTGCCTACACAATAAACATTAAATCAAATTCATTTCTCTACAAAAAGGCCTGAGAGTTGGCTTACGGTTTAAGTGTGGCTGGCTGAAGGTCTTAGTGCTTGAGTTTGAGCCCCTGTCATACCGATGAAATGAACACAGGTGGTTGACTCGGCCTGTCATCCTTCTGAGGTTGACAATTAGTTCAGTACCGGGCTTACTTGTAAACAGGCGGCACTGTATCAGCACAACAGCAAGCACTTCCAGAAAATGATGAAAACAAGCAAGCCATAGGCTGCATAGTGAAACAACATTCCTCTAAGATGCCCACATACCAAGTCATACTCTCAGCTTTTTCAACCTTCTTAGGATTGCTTTCAATTTCTGCGCTTTCTAACAATTTATTTTTCGCTGTATTTTTTTCGATCGTGTGTCGTCATCCATTTGCTCAAAGAGACGCATCTCTTCGTTAGATTCTGAAGTATCACCAACTGCCACTTTCTTTCCTGAGGCATTCGCCACGTTGGAAGAGGAGGGCAAGTGGTGCTTTAAACCACCGATGACAGCCCCGATATAACAGGTCTTTACTAGCTGGTGACCGGTTGCTGAAGAGGCGCAACGTCTGGGACAGGACTGCAGATGTATCCAAAATCAACACAAGAACAAGTATTTCACATTCAAGGCATTATTGTTGTGAAATTATGTTCACACAGTCCAACGTGTAGAATGTTGTGCTATGTTTCTATATAGGGGTACGTATGGGGTAGTGTGTAGACTAACAATCAGCTACAGCTTGATCAGTCTCGGCTGTATTTTTAAGGGAGTGACATTGTTATATAGGCTTGTAGCAAGGTATTATGTACACATTTAGGACACGGGGGACCTAAAAAATGGAAAGTCAATTGTATGACTTAAGTTTTGCATATCATTTGTTAGCAAACATCGATGGGGAAATTCAGGTATGATTGTGGGCCAGGAGCTTAATTCTTCCCTCTTTCTATTGCTCTGACAGGGTCAAAGCTCTGACCAAACTCAACATCATTAGGATTAAAGTGCAGATTTCTTTAAAAAACGTTACGTAAGCTTCCTAAGACCTTGATGTTCTTGAATACTTGAACACCAAAACTGGCCTTTGGTATCTAATTTTTTCTATATCATAGGGCATCTTGGTAAACTTATTCATATATATATAAATCAAGCTTATAGTACCGTAATTTTTAAGCAGCTTGGTAAACTTGCAATTTGTTACGTACTTCCTAACATTCTTTGATAGCCTGTTTTGGATAAAAAAAACACTGCTTGATAAGCAACTATACTTCCATTTAAGGACCCATAGCAAGTATACATTTTCTGAAAGCACAGACACTTGGGCATCTATATAGAACTAAGATTGTTTATCTATTAAACATGGGTTCAATGTTCTGAGCTTTCGTCCTCATTAGGACCACAGTGTAGCCACGAATACCATGCTTAACAAGCCTAACTCAAAAGATAAACACCATGAGTGAATTACTCATAGTCGGTGGTTATTCATTATCGGTTTAATTTACTTTAAAAGTTCTATCCATTCCGACTCAGTGTACTCTTCTCTATGCCAACGGGCTCACCCTGGTGTGCAGACGTTCGGTCCGACGGTCTCTGTTGTTACATCTCTCTCCTGGAGGGCTCACCAACGTCCAGTCTGTGCTGATCCCAGGAGTGGAGAAGTATCCACGTGGTTCAAACCTGTCTTCCCAGCAACTGAAACAATGTTTTATTCACAAACAGGGTTTTTTTTAGCAGCACAAAGTGCAGTGAGGTTTGTGCTTAAGGGTTCACACAGCACAATATCAAGGCTGACTCATTCAACATAATCTACTCCATCATGCTGATGAGGAAGGAAAGCTGCACAATTAGAATCCACAACTTATTTTAAATGTTTTTTTAAGAGTTTTATAATTTAACACCAAGAATTATGATTGTTTTAATCCAGTCAAGTGGGGGGAGACGGGGGGGAGATGGTTGGATGGGGTTGATGCTGTGAATGGTGTTGATAGGGATTGGGAAGGGGTGGGGGGGGGGAGGATGAGGGTGCATAAGTGGGTATATTGCATGTACGATGTACCGTACCTTCACTACCGACGCACTTCCATCGCTTGCAATAAACGATGCAAATACTCATGAAGTGTCCAAGTGGGGAAAGATTCCTTCGTGGCAGGGCGCTTCCCCAGTCGCTTGCTGGATGCTTACGCTGCCTTGGACGCAGACATTTGAGTGCCTCCATTTATTTTTCAAACCCTCTCAGGTCCGTTCATTCGTTCCGTTACAGAAATTTACGTTCTCTGTAATGTTTTCAAATGTCTGTTTTCTTTGAAACGATCACGCCGAACCTGGTCCTTTGAGAACCAGAATCTGAACTTGGCGAACTCGCCTATCTCGAACAACAAACAGTCCGAATCTCCTGCAGAAAATATAACTGCTTCCGCTGCTTTCTTTGCGAGCCATGATATTTGTCAGGCAGAGACGCGTCCGAGCTCTCCTGCGCATGGCGTGCTGGGGCCGAGAGTGGAGAGGAAAACCCGGAGATGGGATGATCACGGATTCATGCTCGGAATGAAACAATTACCTTTAGAACTCGTTTTAAGTCTGTGGTCTTTGGTGGTGTGTTGTACTGTTTATTAGTGTCGGGAGGAGGCGGTCGCTGAAGCTGTCTGTGGTGCCGTCACAGGACTCTCGACAAGACGAGTCTCCAAGTGTAGGTTACATTCACACAATTAGTATCCATCCCGGTGTAGGTTATTTATTAAACAGACGAGACCACCGTGTGGCCTCCAGTCACCAGACTAGTCTGGTGTAGGTCCATTTCACATACTGGACCACGGTGTGATGCTCCAGTTCACCAGACTAGTTCCCGGTTGTAGCGCTCCAGTTTTGCCAGGGATAGTACCCAGTGGGGTTCAATTCGCAAGATACGTCCTGGTGTAACGTTACATTGCAGACTAACGTCCCGAGTAGGTCTCCATTCGCCGCTAGTCTGGTTGTGGTTCCATTTGCAGCAGTTCCAGTGTGGTTCCACTTCGCAGGACTCGTCCGGTGTAGTTCCATTGCGGGCTAGGCCCAGGTGGAGGTTCCATTCAGCGACTAGTTCCAGAATAGGTTCCATTTTGCAGACTAAGTCCCAGTGGACGAGTTCCATTCGCAGACTAGTTCCAGAAATAGGTTCCATTCACAGACTAGTTCCAAAAATAGGTTTATTTGCAGACTAGTGCCAGGGTCCAGTAGGAGGTTCCAGATGTCCAGATATTGCCAGAACAGGTCCTGGTGTGAGATAGTCCAGTTAGTCCATTGCGAGCTAGTCCAGTGCGGGTTCCATTCACAGACTAGTTCAGAAGTAGTTCCAGTTTCAGACTAGACCCAGTGGAGTTCCATCACAGACTCAGGTTCCAGAATTAGGTTCCATTCACAAGCTAGTTCCCAGAATAGGTTTCATTTTGCCAGATAGGTCCCACGTGCCGAGGTCTCATTCAAAGACTTAGTTCCAGAATAGTTTCCATTGGCAGCTAACAGTCACGTGTAGGTTCATTCGCAGGCTATCCCAGTGGAGGGTTCCATTCACAGCACTAGTTCCAGTGAGGTTCCATTCACGACTAGTCCCAGTGAGGTTCATTACAAGACTAGTTCCAGAATAGGTTCATTTGCAACTAGTCCCAGTGTAAGTTTCCATTCGCAGGCTAGTCCCATGGAAGTTTCCAGTCCACGACTAGTTCCAGAAGAAGGTTCCATTTAACAGACAGGTCCCGGTTAGGATCCATTTGCAGACTGTTCCCAGTGAGAGTTCCATTCACAGACTAGTTCAGAAATAGGTTCCAGTTGCAGACGTTGTCTAGTCCGGTGTCGGATCCATATTCGCAGGCTAGTCCCAGTGGAGGGTTCCATTCACAGATTAGTTCCAGAATAGCTTTCCATTTGCGACTAGTCGCATGTAGGATCCATTCGCAGACTGTCCCTTGTGTAGAGGGTTCCATTCGCAGGCTCAAGTCACAGTGTCGGCTTCCATTCGCCAGACTCATCCTGGTGTAGTGTCCATTCCTGCTAGTCTGGATGGTAGGTTCCATTCGCAGGCTAGTCCCAGTGTAGGTTCCATTACAGGTGTCCTGATACGTTAGGTTCCATTGACAGAACTAGTCCCGGGGTGACATTGTCCAGTTCAAGACAGTTCCTGTGTTAGCCGCTTCCAGTCACAGACTAATCCCGGTTTTATCTGTTCCAGTCCACAGTTAGTCCGAGTGTATGTTATCCTTCGCGACTAGTCCCAGTGTAGGTTCTATTCACAGACATGTACTCGCTGTAGGCCCCGCACCCAGAGTCATGTCCCCGGTGTAATTCCTATTCACAGACTCGTCCCGGTGTATACATTCATTGCGGACTAGTCCCGGTTTTAGGTTTCCATTCGCAGACTAGTCCCAGTAGTAGGTTCCAAAGTCACAGAGTGGTGTAATCCCAGGGGAGGGCTCCAGCGCAACGACTCATCCTGGTGGTAGGCTCCAGTCCTCAGATTAGCCTCAATCCAGTTTAGGTTCCATTCACAGACTAGTCCCAGTGTAGGTTCCAGTCAACAGCAGTAGTGTAGTCCCAGGGGAGGCGCCCATCACGACTACGTCCTGGTTGTAGGCTCCAGTCTCAGGACTAGCTAATCCCAGTGAAGCCTCCAGTCACAACTAGTCAATATCGTTAGGTAGGCTCCAGTCACGACTGTCCTGTGTGTAGGCTGCCAGTCTCAGATTAGCCTCTAATTCCAGTTTAGTCATTCAACAGACTAGTCCCTAGTGTATAGGTTCCAGTCACAAGTAGTGTAGTCCCAGGGAGGGCTCCAGTCATGCACTAGTCCTGCGTGTAGGCTCCAGTTTCAGACTAGCCCTAATCCAGTGTAGGCTTCGTCACAGAGTAGTGTAGTCCAGGGAGGCTCCAGTCATGACTATAGCCTGGTGGTTAGGCTCCCAGTCCCTGACTAGCCTATCCTAGTGTAGGCTCCAGTCACGACTACTCATGATGGTAGTAGGCTTCAGTCCACGACTAGTCTGGTTAGGCCTCCCGTCTCAGAACTAGCCTGATCCCAGTGTAGGCTCCCAGTCATGACTAGTCCTGGTGTAGGTTCTAGTCACAGAGTAGTGCTAAGTCCCAGGGGAGGCTCAAGTACCAGACTAATGTCCCAGTGTAGGGTTCCAGTCTCAGACTAATCTCGGTCCAGTGTAGGCTCCAGTCTTGACTAGTCCCTGTGGTAGGTAGGCTCCAGCCACAGACTGGTCTGTCCCGATGTAGGCTCCATGTCGCCGATGAGTCTAGTCTCAAGTTCAAAATCACGCGTCCAGGAGAGTTTCTGGTGAAATCGGAACAATACCATTTTCTGTGTAATCATGGTTCCTTACAGGAACTTCAACACCGGAGGAGGATCCTGATGCTCCAATTCGAGCCTGCGCTACATTAATAACAACTTATGGTTCTGGTTTGTCTCTTTGTAGATTGCTGAGCATCAAACAAGGTAGCCAAGACCGCATTTTCAAAACCTTTGGTGATGACTCAGGCGCGATTCGAACCACCGACCCCAAGTTCAGGAGTTGGTGTTCTATAAACCTACTACAGCCACCAGCTGATTGACGTGGAGACCTGGCCTGTGTATTTATTTCCAGCAGTTTTACAAACGTCTGGGGTAGGAATTAGGGAAAGATAAATGATCGCCAGTTTGGAGGGAGAGATAAGAGCATCACATTGAAAAAAAACACACACACGACAGTTTTGCCAACTCATGGAAGGATGACAAGCTGAGTCAACCCCCTGGTGTAATTCAACAGCTTAAAAGGGCTTGAACTATATACGCGAGGATCTTAAGCCAGCCACCTTATCCGTTAGCCAACACTCAGAGCTTTTGGCGATGGTTCTATGGACTCATGTTTATTCTTAAGTCACATCGGGTCAATAGATCAGATATAGGGCGTTTCAGATATTTTTGAATACAGGATTTCCATTCAACCGAGTTTTATGGTGAAATCCATTGCCGATGACGCTCATTATTGCCCATATTTCAGCCCTATGGGAGGGTTGATTAATGCCAAGCTTTGATTCTTTTTCGCCGTTGAGCCGTTTTGAGAAAATAACGTCAATTTTTTTTCTGGCCACTTAATCCGATACAGCTGCACACAACGTGACTATGTTCATAAATTTAATCCATTCTCACGATCTTGGTCAATGGTCAGATATATTGTTGAAGATTCCGGCGGCGCTTAACAGCACCGCGTCTCAGGGGTTATAAGCCGGCTATTCGGCCACGGTCTTGGTCACGCGCCTCAGATCACGTACCAAAGTACCCCTGTGCCTTAACCGGTTGGGGATATACACCCTGGCTACGGACTGGTTTGATCAGAGACCGATGCGAGTCTCGCCACAGTCCGTAGCCAGTTTTGGTTTTAAAATACAATTGAGCGATTATTCTCAGCACGCGACACGAATAAATTCAAGCGGCAAATCTCGTATAACTTCAGCAGATTTTATTGGGGAACCACGGGGAAGTGCGACACAAGCAAAAGCATTCAACCGACAATGCTATAATTCATCTATAACCGTCTTATATTCGGGAGCACGGATACGGGTTTTCGAGGGGGCCTAGCAAAATCAAACTTACGGCCTGGACAACATTCATACAGACACGGAGTACTGGTGGGCCTCCATGGACGAGACAGGAAAAAGTGTCGAAGGCACGAAATGCGGCTTCGTGACAAGCCGATGTGTGTCGGATTCGAGCGCCAGCTCGAGCATGCAGCGTGGCAAGATGGCCGCGAACGACGTCCTTTTGTCGGCACTGCTACCCACCCAGCCTCGGGCGACAGCCCTCGAGGTCCGACGGCGCAGAGAGAAAGATTTGGTGTGTTCGCAGCATGGTTTCTCACACAGGTCCAGTATGCGAATCCAGGCCTGGCCTGTACACCAGACAGGCCAATCTGGGTGTTGGACTCCGCAGGTGGCGTCGACGCGGATGAAAAGACGTGGTCGCATGCGCGTAGGGAGCAAGGAACAAGCCACAGGCCCTTGTGCTGGACTCAGGATGAACTTGAAGAATGACCTGCATGCTGGCATCCATGGCAAGGAGGACCTAGCGTCGAGTCACTCCTCATAAAATAGATCCAGGACAGCCAAAAGCAGTTCCTCTTTGCCTTTTTGGGCCGGCCTCTCGGACCACCCCTGGGGACGCCGTATTGGTCATGCCTTCGTCAGATGCAGCATCTCTCCGCCAATGGGTGCTGACACGTCCTGTGATTGGACTCTGTCAGGGTGGCTGGGTGGGGGCTCGTTAAGACGGGGGAAGGAGAAAGAAGGCGCCTCTCATTACACCACCACTGTATGAACACTGGACAGCCTGCTCCACCTCCGACACACATGTAATCATCCGATTTCCAAACAACCTGGCATAAAACTGATTTAAGGGGGGTATCTGGGCTAATCCTATATTATAATAACCCACTAAGGGGCCCATTTCGCATACAATATAGAAGTTTCGGAATTTTGGACAAGATTCAGTTTCAACCAGTTATGGCTGAAATCCATAGAACCGATGACGTCATTCATTAGTTGCCAATATAGCCCACGGGGGAGTTTGAAATAATGTGTACCAAGTTTTGATTATTTTTCGATTGAGCGGTTTTGGAGAAAAATGCATGGTCCAGTTTTTTTTTCCTTTCATTCCAATGCAGTGCCACGTTATGTGACCGAGGTTGCCCGAGCTGTTTAAAGTTTCCAGACATCGATCGCCACAGCGGTTGCAGAAAACCATTTTTTAAAGCAAAAATACTATATGAACGCAGACTCACACCAGACAGTAAAGACGAGACATTGTAGT
>CM068952.1:184009742-184033558 GCA_035128595.1 Eptatretus atami
GGCACGTGGAAAGGGGGGGGGGGGGACGAACATGGTGGTGGAAGGAGTTGGATGGGTGGGGTGGATTGGAATGGCAAGGGTGGGGTGTGGGGTTGGGAGGTGATGTCGGAGGGGGGGACGGGGGAGGGTGGTTGGGAGCGTTTGAGGTCGGAGATTCTCTCTCTGGATGAAGAAAAACACAATCTACTTCTGGTGTTAAATTATAAACTCTTATGAACATTTAAATATATTTTGGATCCTCATTGTGCAGCTTTCCTTCCTCATTCACATAATGGAATAGATTATGTTAATGAGTCAGCTTGATATTGTGCTGTTGAACCCTGAAACACAAACTCACTCACTTGTGCTGCTAAAAACCTGTTTGTGATAAACATTGTTTCAGTTGCTGGGAAAGACACGATTGACACACAGTGGAATGGCTCCACTCCTGGGATCAGCACAGATGGACCATTGGATGAGCCCATCCAGGAGAGAGCTGTAACAACAGAGCTGGTCGTGGACCGAACTGTCCGTGCACCATTGGATGAGCTCATCGGGCAGAGAGATGGAACTGAGCCGGCAATGGACAGAACTTCAGGTAAACATAACCTCCATCGAAGATCCACTATAATGAGTGTCCCATGGTGTTTTTCTTTTAAGTTTATAAAATTGTACTCCCTTTAAAAAAAAAAACATGCCGAGACAATAGCTGGAGCTATTATTATCGCCACACCACTAACTCCTTTCACCTCCTGTCTCCTCTCTCGGACCTATCACTACACAACCATCTCCCAACCTCACCTAGCCTCAACCTAACCCTCCCAGCCTCCGCTACGTAGCATGCCTTACGTAACGCAACAAAGAACGCATCAACATTCGTACACGTTGACTGTGTGAACATAATTTCATAACAAATGCCTTGAATGTGAAATACTTGTTCTCGTATTGATTTTGGATATCTGCAGTTCCTGTCCCAGATGTGGCCGCCTCTTCAGCACCGGTACCAAGGCCAGCAGAAGACGTTGATATATCCTGGCTGTCGTCAGTGTCCAAGCACCACTTGCCCTCCTCTTCCAATGTGGCGAATGGCTCAGAACGAAAGGGGCGGAAGTGGCAGTTGGTGATCACTCCAGAAACCGACGAAGAGATTGTCCTCTTTAAGCAATGGATGATGTCGACAATAGAAAAAAATGCAGCGAAAAAAAAAGTGTTAGAAGCAGAGAAATCAAAAGCAATCCTTGAAGTTGAAAAGCTGAAGTATGATTTGGGTATGTGGGCATCTTAGGGTGAATGTTGTCTGTGGCTGCTGGATGCATTATTTTCTGGAAGTGCAGCTATGCTTGTACTCCTTTTACCAACGTCAGAAGGACAACAGGTTGAGTCAACCCACCTGGTGTTATTTCAACAGAATGACACGGGCTCAAACTCAAGATCGTAAGCCAGCCACCTCAACTGTTAAGCCAACACCAGGCTTTTTTTTAGAGGAAATTAATTTGTGGCAAGGATGATGTGTAAATAAAACTTTTTGTCTCGTAAAAGTTTGTTGGCCTTTTTCTTCCCCCCGATTGTTACAATGGCCTCAGTACACTCTTTTGTTTTGTTTTTACAGGGTTTTGATAGATGTGTTGATTTTGGCGATCTTTGTTATCTTGGACAATTAATATAGACTGGGGGTTCATAGACTTAAGGATTGTCTCGAGCACATTCAATGTAAGGCCAAGTCATTGTCTGTGCAAAATGATGCAGCTTGCATGCATACCAACTCGCAAAGCAATACTATTGGGGCTTATGCCCGGTGAGTGCATATGGTCCCGTCAGCTATAGTCTCAACGTAAGCTCTGCAGATTCTGCCTCGTCCTGTCTTTGCATACCAACTAATGGCTTCTGTGATACAAAGCTTTAACAGGGATTTAACCCCAACCCTATAAATGGGGCCTCGTAATCCACTCGAGCCACACAAATGAACCAAAACTCGTGCATGTACTTGGTTTATTTGTCTGTAATGCAGCCTACCAGCCTTGTCTAATTTAGGCTCGAAAGACAAGGATGTCCTTTCCACGTGTTTCCCCCTTTGTCGAAATGGGTGAATTCTGGGTAGAAAAGAAAGTGGTAGATGGCATGTTTACTACAATGACAGGGAGGGGGGAAGTGGGTGATTCACACCACTATCACAGCCGACCGACTTCTTGGGCGTGCAGGATTTGTCCAGAAATCGAATGGGTACTTGCTAACAGTATCCAGGAAGGTGATTGGTCCATGCTCTCTCATGAACCAGACCTAATTTGGTGTCAGGTCCCATCTATCGACATGATGGGTAGGTTGCGAGCAACGATAAGAGCGTATACCCTTGCTAAAATGGAGGACAGAGACGATGTTGGAAAGAGGACACCGTGGAAACGCTGAATTGCGGATGAACTATTCTACTCTCCACACTCCCACTGATACTGCAGCATCTGGAGAGCTCCACACACCCTTCTACCTGCATCCTGTTTGGAGACTCTGGATCACCTCACTGGTTACTCATTTGAGTCCTGTCGTAGCTTGGGATTTATCCTGTGCATTAATATTGTCGTGGGGCCGGGTATCGGTAGCAGTAGAGGGAGCAGTGGAGTCGGCTCCACCGAACACACCGGAATTTAGGTCATGACCCTCGGATAAGTCCGAAAGGCACGGGTCCCCTTCAGGACCATGAATCGCCAATAATTCGACCGTGTGGGGTAGGGTTAATTGCCCAATTTCAATATACCGAAATACCTACGCAGTCTAACTACCGGGGAACCACACCCTCGGCCGACTCTGTCCGATCCGAGTCGCAGGTTCATGCAGGCATGATGGAGCTGATGACCTCCTCACCTTGTTAAGATTTCATTGTTAGTTCGCCTTGTTTCCTTGTTCGAGTAAACCAGAGGGCAATTAGGAGAAAATAATTAAAGCCAAAGAGAGTACGCCGAGACGAGGACATGGTGAAGAATATCAGCATAATCGCAAGGCTTTATTTCAGTATAGGGAGTGTGACGGACGGAGAAGAACAGGTGAGGATCAGCGTGAATAGTCAAACGAAGGGAGAGGGGTGGCTGTGCAGAAAAAGTGAGAGTGGACAGGGGCGGTCATTAACCCGGCGTGTGGATCCGAACTGAGGGGCTTTATGGCATTTGGTCTCTTGATTTTCGTGTCCGTGCGTCGCTTCGCAACAATATTCGGAAATGTTCTGTGACCGATTTATGTGTGTACTATGGCACAATAAGCCAACACGAGTTATGGTATAGTGTCTGAATGCATCACATTGGGGACGCCAGGGCGTCACAGTGATGATAAGATATATGATTGACATGTTTTGTTTCGTCATCAGAGTCCAAGAAGCTGGCGGCATTATAATTGTAAAAAGAATAAAACCCGATAGGTGAACACTCCTGAACCATTTCTCCGACATGCATTGTACCCAATGTTGTTCACAATTTGGAAGCCTGGATAAGGACAATGATTATGCGCTTGCATGGCTATTGTCATTTTATGTTTCGAGAGTAGATCCAAAATGGCCACCTGGTGGGCCATTTTGGTGACTTAAAATGTGTCCCAACCGGATTTAACAGACGTTCGGGTCCAATTTTGTTCCAAACTTGGCACAAGCAAATACATGATGGCACCGTGTTGCCCCTTTATTTTGCATCTGATAAAGATTGCGACTGGTGGACATTTACGTTGTTATTACAGTAATATGGTGAGCCTTCAACTCACCAGCAACATTACTAATACAGCGCACGGGGCTGTGGACATCTTATGTCTCTCAGTTGTTGAACAGGTATTTTGCTTCAAACTTTTTACAGAAGAACAGTCAGTGAGGACATTGGCCAATAGCTGAGAGTAGCTATCGGAGGAGGGTTGTACGGTGGCTTAGGGCCGTGAGCAGGGAACGGGTCCGCTCGGGCGACTGTGTTATCGTTCTACGGGCTCTTCTCAGGCGTGAGGAGGGCTCTTACCGAAGATCCAGGTTGGAGGGCAGGAGTAAAGAACAGTGAGGTTCCTGGTGACAGAACTGCGAGGCTGAGCAGTGAGAACTAAAGAAAAGAGGAGAGTTAAGGCAGGACGTCCTTTACCAGCAAGAGTAGGAATTATCTCACGAGAAAAGGTAGTGGCAGCAGAAACATGAGAAGTTTAAATTCGAAATTAATTGGTACCGCTGAAGTTATGGAGATGAGGGGTATGGGAATTTGTAAGACTTTGTGGTAGTGAGCATTGGGGGGTGATTTTGTGCATGTGTAACCGTGTTGTTCGGTCAGGGTCCTCATCAAATGGTGTTGTGTGTTTGTTGTGTGTTTTTGACCCAAGAGTTTATGACATGCCCCATCACGAAAGAAACAAATCCATAACAAATCGAAAATAACACTTTAACAAAAAACATTTTCCCATTTTTCTGTGTTGATTTCATGTTTGATAAATTTGGTGCGGTATTGATGTGGTGTACGGCATGATGGCTGAATGGCCTCCATCTGTGTCTAATTTCCTTTTGTGTATCCAAGTTGCTCGTAAGGAGGGAATCACATTTTCCACCCCTAGATCTCGACTCTTTCAGCTGCGCATAGCGCCAAAACCTCCACATAACTGACAACATGTTTATAACAAGACAACGTAAGAGCAATTTCTCTGACAAAGAGATTCTAAACTTATGCGAGGAGATATGCGAGTGTTTAAGGACATATTTTGATGTCAAACCAAAAGTCATCCGTGATCACCAAATAGAAAAAGAACATTTGGAACAATTACAGCAAAACGTAAATTAATCTAATGGAGGAAAATGAAAGGACTGGAGAAATGATTTTAAACAGAAAAAATGGAACGATTTGAAGATGGCAAGCCCTTCAGTACAGTAAAAGAGGCAGCAAATGACTGGGAAGGTGTATTTCGCGTGAATCTTTCCCTGACTTGAACTCATTCTGAAGTATTAATTGGTGATCGCAGCGATGGAAGTCACCGTAGTGAAGGTAAGTACAAAATACACCACACATTGCACCCATTATTTTTTTTCCTTATGATCCAATCAAGTTCCTGCCCAACCGACCCACATCCTTCAACCGCATCTCGAGCTCATCACCCTTCCATCAATCACCCTCCCTTCCCACGAACTCACTTTCTGCCCTTCCCCTCCTTCGACCTTACCCTTCAATTCCCCCCCAACCTTTACCCGCCTGCTACTAACCCTCCCCCTCCACTTCATGCATGATCTAATCCTCCCAGACTCTCCTCAAAACCTCCCCCTCCCAACCGACCTCCAACTCCCAGACCCACCGCTCCAACCCCCTTCACACCCAGCCTTATCGATTCCAATCATCCTCCAATCCACTCCAGCCATCCAAGCGTCCTCACACCCCCCCGCCCCACTTGCCTGGATTAAAACATATAACTCGCGGTTAAATTTATATACTCTTAAGAACATTTTATATATTTTGGATCTAATTGTTGCAAGCTTTTTCGCTTCCTCATTAGCATAATAGAATAGATTAGTTAATGAGTCAGCTTGATATTGTGCTGTTAAAGCCCTATACCACAACTCACCTGCACATTAGTGGCAAGACGAAACAACCTGTTGTGATAGAACATTGTTTCAGTTGGCTGGGAAGACAGGATTGACACAGTGCAGTGGAAATGGCTCCAGCACTGGGATCAGTCAGATTGGAACCATGGATGAGCCCTCCAGGAGAGAGATATAAAACAGAGCCGGGCGGTGGACCGACTGTCACAACACAATTGGGTAAGCGCATTGGGGCTAGAAGATGGAACTGGAGTCGGCAATGACAGATTCAGGTAAACTCGCTATAATAAAGATACGACTTATACGAGTGTCACCCGCTATCGGTGTTTATCTTTGTGAGTTTATCAATAAGTGGTATGCTCGCCTTTAAGAAAAAGAACTGGCCTAGACAATCAGGGTAGGTGGCGCTGGAGCTATATTATCAGGCACACACTACGCTTTGTCCCCTAACGTACAAAACAAACAAATGCCACATACAGTTCGTAGACACGTGACGTGGATACATACTTTCAAACAAATGCTTGAATGTGAATACTTGTTCTCAATATTGATGTGGATATCTGCAAAGATCTGGTCCCAGACGTTGGGCCACCTCTTCAGCAACGGTACCGAAGGGCCAGTAAAAGACTTTGGATATATCGGGGCTGTCCGGGGGTGTCCAGAGCACCAACTTGTCCTCCTCTTCCACCAGGCGAATGGCTCAAAAGAAAAGAGGCGGATGTGGCAGTTGGTGATCACTCAGAACCCAACGAAGAGATTGTCCACTTAGCATGGAGTGATATCGATCGATAGAAAAAATCGAGAAAAAGAAAAATTGTTCGAAGCAGAGAAATCGACAAGCAATCCGAGAAGTTGAAAAGCTGAAGTGTAGAACTGGCGTATGTGGGCACCTTAAGAGTGGAATGTTGTACTGTGGGCTGTCGGCTGCTGATGCATTATTTTCTGTAAGTGCACTCTGCTTGGTGACTCCATTCTTCCAACCTCAAGAGGACAACAGGTTGAGATCAAGCCACCCTGGTGGTTACTCAACGGGATTTAACAGCGGTCAATCTCAGATCTAAGCCCGAGCCACCTCAACTGTTAAGCCAACATACGCTTTTTGAGGAAATATAATTTTGATTTGAATTGTTCATTGTGTGAGGCAAGGAGGATGTGCAAATAAACTTTTTGTCTCGTAAAAGTTTTTGGCCTTTTCTTCCGCCCCCCTATTGTTCAAGGCCTCAGCACACTTCTTTTTTTTACAAGTTTGTGATTGATGTGTTGAGATTTTGCGCAACTTTGGAGACTTGTGTTATCTTTGTATTAATATAGACCGGGGGGTCATAGACTTAAGGATTGTCTCGATGCACATCAACGTAAAGCAAGTCTTTGGCTTTGCATAATATGCAGTTGCGCATGCATACCAACTAGCAAAGTGGATACCATTGGGGTTATGCCGGTCCCTGTGCAAATGGCCCCGGCCGACTTCAATGGTCCAACGTAAGCTCTGCATGGATTCTGCTCGTCTCCTCTTTGAATACAACTAGTGGATTGCTATGATGCAAATTTAAACAGGGGATTTAGCCCAACCTACATGTGAGGCGAGTAATCCAACTCAAGCCCATACAAATAACAAAAGTCTTGCATGTAAATTGGTTTACTTTGTCTGTAATGCAGCTGCCAGCCTTGGTCTAATTCAGGCTAGATCAGAACAAGGATGTCTTTTCCAGTGTCCCCTTTGTTTTGAAAGGGTTGAATGTCTGGGTGGAATGGAAAATGGTAGATGCATGTACTGCAAATCGACAGGGAGGGAGGAAGTGATGATTCAACACCCCTATAAGCCGGCTGCTTGGACAGCAGGATTTGTCATACTATGGAATGGGTACTGCTGACAGTATCCAGGATAGGTGATTGGTCCCATGCTTCTCATGAACGCAGACCTAATTTGGGTGTCAGGTCCTCTAATCGACATGAATATGCAGGACGTGCCGAGCAACTGATAAGCACGTATACCCTGCTAAAATGGAGGACCCAGAGCGATGTGGAAAGAGGACACCGTGGAAACGCTGATTTACGGAATGACTACGAGGTCCGTCTAAAAAGTAACGGGACTGGACAGCACTAGATAATTTTATTCCAAAAAATGTATTGAGAATCACAGCTTGTCCCCTTCAAATAGTTTCCCTCCAGCTTCAACAAACTTTTCATCCTCTTCTTCCACCTTCGATGCACCCGGAAGGCTCTCTGGAATCCTCCGGAGCTCCGTCGGTCACAGCCCTTTTGATGGCCTCCACATCGGAAATCTGGTTTCCCTTCGATCACCCCCTGAGCGGGAATAGGAAAGAATCACATAGGGGCCAAGTCTGGCGAATGTGCCAATTGGCACATTCCCTCTCCGCAGACCTATCGGATGCTAGGGGCCAGCTTGTGAGCAGCGGGCGTGTGTCATGGTGGAGCACCGAGGCATGTGGTCTCCAACAGATCCTCCTCTTTCCCGGACTGATCTCATGGGTGCCGAGGATCTCCCTTGTAATTGTACACGCATTGATTCACTGACCCTGTGGTACGAACTCGGAAGTGGCGATGCCCTTGATGTCAAAATAACGTGATGAGCATCACCTTAGACCTTCGAACTTCGCTCCTGCTTTCTTTGGCTTGGTGATGCCGGACTTTTCCCACTGACGACTGCTCTTGCCGTGGGTCTCGGGGATCGTACCGAAGTCCACCGATTCCTGCGAGTAAGTGACTGCTGACGAGCAGGGTCTGATCCGTGTTGAGCGCTCGGATAATGGTCTTGACAGACAGTGACTCATTGCTGTCTTGGCTCCTTGGACAACAGCTTGGGGAACATCTTTGCGCACATTTGCGCATTTCAACATTTTCAGTGATGATGCCCCAGACAGTTCTTGTTGATGGAAAGTGTCCTCAGCAATCATCCGCACCGTGGTCGACGATCTGCGCCGCACATCTCTCACAACGCTCATGTTGTCCGCAGTTCTGGCTCGTTGAAACGGTCTTCCAGGACCGGGACTGTCTTTCACTCTCCAGTCCCTCCTTGAACTCTTGGTGCCATTCCAATGCCGTGTACGTGACATCGTTTTCCTTCCCGTAGAACTTGCTGGCCGTAATTGCGAAGCGATTGCGGAAGTGTTTGCCAAGCTGGCAAGAAACCTTCAAGATTGGCCTCTCTGCTCACGACTCATAGCTCGATGAATCAAACTAGAGTGAAAGCACGACCTGCAAAAATAATCACACAATGAGCGCAGTCACCATCACATCATATATATTGCTTGAATGTTGCGAAAGACTGTGACGCAACCGTGTCTTTCAAGTGTGTGAGTGGAGCACACAGCAGCTCACTCCTGTTACTTTTTACGATGGACGCTCGATTCTACTCTCCACACCCCTCTGATAGCTTGCTAGCAATCTGGAGAGCTCCACAGCCCTTCTACCTGCATCCTGTTTAGAGACTGGATCACTTCACTGGCTGCTCATCTTTGAGTAACTGTGTAAGCTTGGAGATTATCCTGTGAGTAACATCTCTGCCCAGTTTGTACGTGTGCGTGATTTTGTGTTTGTGGGTCATGGGATGTAGATTTCTTTTAATCCATTGTGTAGATTGGTTGTGTTTGTCCGGATATTAAAACTGATTTCTCATGTCCATTAATTATGTTTTTTATTAAGAACTTGCTCCTCATGTTGCCCACACTTCGGTTAATTTGGAGTCTGGTTTGGCTGAGCAAATACTTTGGGGTCCTGTAAAAATTAAAATGTTGCTCCGAATGTCACGCATGGTTGGCTGGCATGATGAAGACGAGAGATTATGAGTAGAGCTGCATGGATTGACTCAACTAGACTAGTCTGTGATGATGCTTCCACCAGGCAAGACAGACAAGAACCAGTCGCACTACATACTATGTCCAGGAGTAAGACTAGCTAGTCTGTGAATAGATCCTGTGCCGGGAGGAGCCTTGAGGAGGTCTGTGAATACATCTATGTCGGACTCAGTCTGTGGTAGATCCTTCACTGAGATGGACTAATGTGTGATAGAGCTTTTTGGTGGACTAGATAAGAAAGTCTGTGATTAATCGTGCACTGGGACTGAGACTAGTCCTGTGAATAAGACCTTTGGCAACAACTAGACAAGACTAGCTCTGTGACTGAGATTTCGACGCGGACGAGACAGACAATCGTCTGTGACAAGATACTATGGCCAGGATTAAGACAAGCAGTGTGGATACATCCTATGCCGGACGAGACGACTAGGCTGTGAAAATCTTATGCCTGGGACTAGACAGATATTAGTCTGTGAATAGATGCTATGCTGGACTAGAGAGGATAAGTCTGTGGACTGGATCCGACGCCAGAACTAGACAGAACTAGTTTGTGAAGCTATGTCTACACTGGGACTCGTCTAGCTTCAGCTGAATGTACCTCGAATCGCTAAAGCATGTACACTGCCTACAGACACACTTTAAAATATTTTTTGAGGTAGATGTCCTTCTGAGGTAAAGTCCGTGGTCCCATTTCATTCTCATCTCAGCCTCTTACGCATAGCGTAGAAAGCTCAACATGAACCTTACTGGGCTTACACATAGCCCTGAATGGAACACAAGAGTAATTTTTTTTGACAGGGAGATTACGATGGTTGTTATTGGTAGATTGGAGTGCTAAAACAAATCTACTTCAAAACCACCATGCACGCAATGAAAAAGAAAACATACAGTTGGGGCAAGACCCAGAGGGGTTTGAAAAGAAATGGAGATCTAAAATCGTCATGGCTCGATACTCAGGACCAGAAAAAAACTGGAGGTGTATTGTTATTGATTTTGGAAACCTTGATGGCACAGCAAACAGCCAGAGTCCCCTAAGCTTCGTTTTTGATAAGTTATAGTGCGTGGGCGCGTAACTCAAAAAATGTTTATAATAACAAAATTTTAGAAAAAAACTTTCAAGAACGGTGACAGAAACAACAACCAGCACAGGCGTTCCTTCGCTCTCTGCGTGGTGTACGTGCAAAAAAAAAGAAACTTTCAAACAAACACACAGTCCGTTCCTTCGCTCTCGTAAACGACGACTGGATTTGGGGCATTGTGTTTTGTCCTATAAAGCGCAACAAGAAATCGAGAAATTATTAGATACAGTAAGTCATCATTCCAGAAGTTCGATGTTTACACCCGTGATGGGGAACGGCCTACGCAGCACCGTGTCCTTCATTCGGTGTTGGTAAATAAATGGCCATGAAACTTGGGAACACTTGTTCCGATTAATATCAAACCTTGAAAAGGCACATACTCAGTCTCCAGTAAATATACCTGGCAAGTTTCAATTAGATCGAGCCCAGTGGTTGTCGAGAACAGCGGTCAAAAGACCACAGCAGACACCACCACACACACCAACACCACACATGCTGGAATTATAGATAGATTGTACAGTTAGAATCCATCTCCTTCTGTCTGATGGGAATTACATGTTGTGCGCTACGAGTTCATTTTATAGTCAGGTTTATTTACATCCTCATCAACACAACAACAACAAAGAACGACACCACCCTCGACTTCGACCTCGGTCGCCATTGTACGGCAGTGTTCGGGGACCACGGACATGAGCGGCAGGTTTCGTCACCCTCAGGCTAGCTCCGCTTAGCCAGATGGAGTGCTCGACCGACAATCGAAGGGCCGCCACGAGTCGCCTGACAACCGACCGTACCAATCAGGAGGCGAGTGGCGAGGAAAAAGAAACCCTTCCACCTCAAGAAGAGGGGTGTGGTTGGGCAGCCAAAGAGTGCCGTCCTGCAGGATCGTGGCGAAGCGCGTCTTGGTCTCCGACTTGGTGTTGCTGCAGGATCATCGGTTCGAGCGGTCTGCGTCTTTGCGTGGCTCACCGTTGGTGGTGGTGACCGAACAGTGTGGTGGTTGCTTCGAGCAGCCAGGGTCGTGCGCCGTGGATCGGTCCATGGGTTCGAGTCCACCGTGGTGGTTCGGAGTCGGTGTGAACCCGGCACGAGGCGGGACAGGTGCCTCGCCCAGCCTACCGGAAGTAGACCATGGGGTCCAGTTTCTTTTTGGTGTGTGTGTGTGTGTGTGTGTGTGTCCGTGGGGCCCGTCGTGCCAAGTGAAATGTGAAGTTGCTTTCCTTTGCTTGTACACTTGCTGCTTTTATTTGTGATAATCTGCTCTGTGTCCCCTCCCTGATTAAATCGTATATAAATAACCTCCTGTTTAATGTACCAGCTCGTTCTCTTGCGCTTTCTTCGTTGGCCTACGCAAGGTGCGTGATTGAGAATTGTAAGGCCGTTCGGGCCGGTACATTGTTCATGTGGCCCGGCGCGGCTTGATAACTTCCACTCGATTATGCCTGGATCCGAGTCGGTGATAGCAACTCGATCGCAAAAGTCGGCCGAGGGTGGTGGTTTTCCGGTAAGTTGGACGGCGGTGAGGTACTTAGGTAAATTGGGAGTTAGACAAGTGGACGAACTCACGCCGTCAAAATATTGGCGACCACGCGTCCTCTCAGTGACCTGACCTTTCGTGAGTTGGCCGAGAGTCAGCGACCTAAATTCCGGGTGTTCGGGATGGAGAGATTCCATCTGCTCCACTAGCGGTCGTTTTAATCGCACCGGAACCCCGGCCACATACAATATTTCCCGTGAGGATTTACCGCGCATTCAAACTCATTCAGAGCATTGTTGTTGATGACAGGATGGACTCACACAATCGTTGGAAGGGAAGGTACAATACGAGCCACGTCTACACCGCCTGCTTTATCATGTGATCAAGATTAAATTTCCCCACCTCCTCACCCTTCATTACCTCCTCACATCTCCATCCCTTAACCACCCAACTTCTCACCCTGCAAGCACCCCAACCCTCGCTCTTAACACCACCTCCTTCACCGCTAATCCCACCTCTAGTCTGGGTCACCGCTGGACGCGCCCAGCTGCTTACCTGTTCCAACCACCCACTGTACACTTCTGTGGAGCAACCAGCACACTCCAGGGACGGAGACAAAGCTCTGACGGCAACTTCATTAGGTAAAGCACGTCTCATCACCTTGGATACACAGCCTTTGAAAAACTCAGTAGTGTAAAAGTTTTCATTCGAGTGTAAAGTTCCATCTGCCAAGGTTGTTTAACGCAGTTTCCGTGAATGTTAATGGTTACACCAGCTTTCGCTCTGGTCAGAGGTTACGATTCAACCCCCATTTGGGTTGCACAAATGCACCAAGGAAGATTTTGACGCAGGTGGAGCCAGTTCAGCATCATGCTTGTGCCATATTACACCACATTTAATTTTATCAACACAAGATAAACTAGAGGGGGGAGCACTCGTAGAGTGCAAAACCTCCGCCTGCAATGACTGGCTAGGTCAGACTCAAGTGAAACGCTGATATCCATTCAGTTCAATTTGACGTCACAGTGCTCACAGAGTTTATAGTCTTTGTGCAACGTTTCCTTCTTTTACTTTTAACTTTACATACTCAATTGTCATTGTCATAACTAGATTCCTTTTGAGACAAGAAATTGATTTTACGTGGGTATAATCACCTGAGTCTTCAAAATCAGCCGCAATTATAATTTTGGCATGTTTTTTTTGTTGGAATCACTTATAAATGTAAAAATGCCAAAAAAGAAAATCGAATTTGTTGAAAAAAAAAATTTGCAAAAATTTTTTTTTTCTCTAACAGAGTTTATTTTCTTTTGGGGGGGGGTGGGTTGGAAATCAACTTAAACATGTTAGAAATTGCAAAAAAAGAAATCGAAATTTTGTTGAAAAAAAGTTGCAAAAAATTTTTTTTTCTCTAACAATTTTTTTTTGGGGTGGGGGTGGGTTGAATCACTTAAACCATGTAGAAAGCAAAAAAAATAAAAAATCAAATATTTTTTCAAATTGGCCGCCATAGGCGGCCATGATTGGATTTTTGGACCACAGTCCAAATCTAATGGCTATGCACTTGGACCAAGACCTCACACCACCCCTACCAAGGTTTCGTCGAAATTCCGTCAAGGAGTTTTTTTTCGTAATATTTTCACTAAAATAACGAAACCAACAAGCGAGTCCATAGACTGGTCTTTAATACGAAATCGTCACATGAACATCTTGACCTTTGTCTAATAAAAGCTGTGTCTGGACGAAGGTAGCGACGACGCAAGACCAGAAGTTTTCTCGATGATTCTGTACCCAATCAAAAATCGAAGTGTTTTGGAATGTTTTGACCTCACTGTGACCTTGATTCTTGAACGATTTGACCAAAATCTAATCAGCGCTAGCACACCCTCCTGGATCACGTGGTGTATTTGACACATTGGCAGCTTTTCCATTCTGAGTTACTATTTTTTGGATGTTTGACCTCATCTGTGACTTGACTTGATCCGTTTTGACCGATTGACAACATCTTAATCAGCCTGCCATCACCAACTCCTGAAATCACTGGTGTAATTTTGACATTGGTAGCTCTTCGTTCTTGCGAGTTAATCTGTACCAACCATCAAAAAATCGGAATATTTGTACTCTAATACCTGGTGACTTTGAGACACTTTGCACGATTTTGACCAATAATCTAATCAGCACTAGCCATCACCTCCTGAATCACGGTGGTGTAATTTGACATTGGTCATGCTGTCTTCCGTTCTGCCGAGTTATCGTGCCTAAGAACAAACAAATCACACAAACAATACAGAAACGTAGAAGTCATCAATATACTTAAGGGAAATCTTTAGATTTCCGTCAAAGTAACAACAGAAAGGGGTGAAACAGTAACCTCCATCATCTTGTCGATGGCGGAGGTTAACTAGAGGGGGGAGCACTACGGTAGAGTGCAAAACCTCGCCGCCATACAAGCTGGGTCACATGCAGTGAACGTTATCATCTTATTATTAAATATGCACGTTCACAGTGGCTGACGTGTATAGTGTATTTTCTTCCAACTTTTTTTTTGGGGGGGGGGGGGGGGGTGAAATCACTTAAAAATGTAGAAATGCAAAATAAAAAAAAAAAATTCTCTTTTTTTTTTTGGGGGGGGGGCGTAACAATTTTTTTGGGGGGGGGGGTGTGGAAATCACTTAAAACATGTGAAAATGCAAAAAAAATGAAAAAAATTTCTCTAAAAATTTTTTTTTGGGGGGGGGACGGCAAAGTCCAAATTATGGCATGATCCTTGGACATACCTAACCCCCACCACAAGGTTTCTGTCGAAATCCGGTTCAAGGAGTTATTTTTTTCCGTATAAGCTGTTCACAAACAAACAAACAACGAGAAAGGGTGAAACAGTAACCTCGTCTTCGTGGCGGGGTTAATAAGACAAATTGCAAAATGTTTTTTTTTTAAATCAGTGTTTGTTTGTAGTTTTTTTGTATTTCTTTCTCCTTCTTCTCAGGTGAGGGGCATGGGTGCTTGGTTAATAAACATCATTCTAAACACACAACACCCTTGACGGACCCCGCAACCAACTGTGTATTACGGCACTGTCTCCGTCAACATGCAGATCACAATCACCCCAACAATGCTCAAGTGCCCACATAAAAGTTTTCAACACTCTTTTTACCACCTCTATCTCCAATAACTTCCAGGTACCTAAATATCTGATTCTTAATTTATAACCTTATCCTACTTTTTGGCTGCACGCGTATACTTTCAGGAGACATTCATCATGACTACATCTCGATTAAAGTCCCCTGCCTTGCTATCAACCGATCTTATCGTCCTTTTCTCTAACTACAGCTAATGGCCCCTGGAGTCCTATTCACTGTGCTCCTCTGTTGAAATAATTAATCTGCACTTATTTATCTCTACACATTTCATTATCTCTAATATCTCAGTCATATCTCCTCGTAACCGCTCGCTTTCTCGTGTATGAGGCCCCGTCACTTACGCCCTGCGGTGATCTTGCCTGGAATCCATCTCGTAGCCCTGCGCTGAAACCCTCTCAATGGCAGCTAAAGATGTCCTTCCTGGAACTGTGGGTGACCCAATAACTGCACACAATAATTCACGGATTGGGCCCTCACTAAATTCCTATATCATCATGTTAACCGACCAGCGCTCTTTTTGATTTTATAATGAACCCCTACCGAACTACAACACTAAAATCCGCTCTTTGCTTAAATTGACCAGGATAGCCACTGTGATGGCACGTGACCTCGTATTTTGCAGTTTGTAGCCCGTTTTGTCTTCTTTAAACCCAGTGTGACCTGTTATATTAGTATATGTAAAACTCGAATGTGTAGAAAATAAAAAAAGTAATTAAAAAAAAATGAAAAGTAAAAGAAATAGTAGAACCATTTTTTTAAATGCAATGTTAGCTTCCATTCCCTCGCGGATTCATTCACCGACATGTACAGTGACTATCTGCAGCGATCTCCTATCCGATAATGCAAGGTACTCTAAAAAGCTCTAGTCTGATCCTGGCTGGGTGACATCAGTGAGCTCTACCACCGTCCAATTCTTCAATCCTCATCTGTCCGTATCGTCATTCCTCTCTTCGCCATTTTCCTCACCCTAAATCAAGCGGTAGACAATATTTTGCTTTTCAATTCACTCTTCAAATTCTTAACTGTGATAATTTGGTCGGTTTACTAATTCGGGTATTTTGAATGGTCGGATTCGATTTGGATTGTTTTTCATTTCAGATACAGGGTGTCCACAAAATTACCGTTCCACATTCAAACCGTAAATTATACAACAAATTAATGAAATGGAAATTCATGCTGTGGTTTGACGCTTGTGAATGAAGTGAACATTTGCTAAAGTAATATTATCAAGAAAGAATTTAAGACGAAAGAATTCAATCAAGAATCGGCATTCATCACCATTTATCATCACTTGGCTCTTTTATAAACCAGGCAAACATGCTCATTGTTTGTGGGAACGCTATGTGACGTACGCGTCACAGGTGACTACTAGCAACGAAAAAGTAAAATCAAAACTTGGAGAAATTGGTTGTGTTCTTTTTAGGTTTATTTATCTTGTCCAAATATGTCATATCGTCCGTCGTCGTCCATCTGCCTCGTCGTCGCAGCACCCCAATTATTAAGAAGATTGTAAGGAAGATTGTGCCAACTTGCCATGCTACGTTTTGCTGCTTCTCGAGCATTTAAAACGGATAGAGTACATAAAAACAACCATGAGTTCATCAATAATACTGCACCCTTTGATGGATCCTGATGGCCTTCTCCTCGTTGAGTTACTTGTTAGGGAGGGAACTCAGTTTTCCACTCAGATCTCTGCCTTTACTGCGCATGCGCACAGAAACCTCAACATGACCTGACAACATGGCTGTGAGAAAGGCATTGTCAGGGATTTCCTCTGACAAAGCAGATTCGAAATTTGTTGGAGGAGATAGCGGTGTTCTGGAGAGTCAAGCATGAAGCAAGCAGCAGTTTCAATAACTATAATTTGTCAATAATATTTGATAACCTTGCAGAGATTTTGGCAAAAGATTGCCAAGATGCAGTTTAACTCTGAACAAGGTAAGTGTTGGGGATGGGGAAAGAATAATGAAAATGGAGAATTACAGGATGCAAGGGGATATTTTGGACATACACACAGAAGAAGGATTTGGGGGTGGCTGATAGATACGGGAGGTAAGCAGGTAGCACATGCTAGGCAGAACGGCACATAGCAAGTTGAGAGGCGACAAAAAAACGGGTGGTAATGTAGAAAGAATTTTCAAGTCATCTGTATACAATTCGAAATTTAGTTATAACAGAGTAACATCAAGAATATGTAACACGAACACCAAATCATATGGGTGATCCTGAATACTGACTGCCCAAGGATCTCTGAAATAAATGGAGAATCTTATCCTCTTATATCATGTTCAGTTGAGACACGCTTCTTTCTCATTTTAGATGCTGAATGTCAAAATTTTGTCCAGGTTGATGTATTTCCCAGATCGTAATCATTTCCAGCTTTTGTGCAGCAACACAGCCATTATTTTAAAGGAATATATATATATATATTATATATAATTCAAGACCAGATGTGGTAGATCTCTCCCAGTGCAAGGAATGACGTCAACATGGCAATCTTTGGGCAGACGAAGATGGATCACAATACCAATTATATGATATGGGGAAACGTAGAAGGTTCAACTGCCTTTTAGCAGACTTGGGAATATAAAAGCAGAAGGTTTTTTTTTTGAATACACTCTGGATATTTTTGCACAGAACATTCCATTTGTACTGGAATCATATTCCCTATCCACTTGCGTGTGCTTACATCTAATTATTTAATAAAATCTTTCGCAAGTAAATTATTATTTTAAATCATAGGCCCTTCTTTTACTGAATCTGGCTTCCTGGAAAGTCGCTGGTCATTGATATCATTTTTAATAGTCAGGTCCATTCTTCCATACAACGGAAATATATGGTTGTGTTAATTAAATTAAAATAGAGTATGTTCCCATGCACAGAGAATCATATATATTTTGAGTACATTTTCTATTCCAGATTTAATACATTTATTTTAATATGAATTTTTAATTATCAGCATTTTATTAATTGGTTTTATCACCCTCAAACACATTCTGCCTAATTTCTGAGAAACTGCATCTACATTAGGATAATCGAAAGAGGGTTTTTTTTTTCTTTCATTTTAACCCTTTGTGTGCTGCGGTCACAGATTTGCGATGAGATAAATATTGAAAACAATGTTCTTTTTTTTTTATAAATTCTAGTTTTTCGTCCAACTTGACGCCAAAAGTTGTTGATTTTTTTTGCAAATGCCACTTGAAATTCCACAGCCTTTGGAAAAGAATAAATTAAGCACAGGGAACCATGCGGTCTGAAATAGATGCAGCAACACAAAGGAGTTAACCAAACGTGTTAAAAACGTTATTGATATGTTCACTATTCAGGAATAATTAGGAGGTCCAAGTACACAAACATACATACTACATACATACATACATTAAAAAAAATTCTTTGTATACCTTTGTCAAGCTGATTGAGAGCTAACACATATGCACAGCAAGGGGGGGCATGAGACAAGAGGGGTGGGAGAGGGGAGGACAAACAGTGGGAACAAAGACATTTAGGAGATCTGTGAAGGGAGAATGGATGGGGTGGGGAACATGGGTATACAAATAGACACAAAGGGACTTTCAGGAAGGAAAGTAGGGAATCTTGAATAAGGGTGGTTTGGGGGGGTGGATTTAACGGGGGTCGAAAAGATCGTAGAATTTTTGGATGGGGACAAATAAAGTGGTGGTGGCAACAGCTGTTTGAAGCCTGAGGGAGAATGAGATGAACTGAGTGTGAGGGAGTTATTCCAAGGCGGGGAAAAAGAAAATGAAAGAGTGAAGGTGAGCAGTGATTCATGATTTTGGTAGTTTTAAACGCAGAAGGGGGTTGTTGGCGGATCTTGAGTGCGCCCTGCGAAATGGTGGGGACAAATCGTCAGACAAGCAGGGGGGGGAGACCAGCGAGGAGACAGTAGAAGAACAGAAAAGACGATGCGACCTGGCTGCAATATGAGAGTGAGAGGCCCAAAGACTCAGCCTCATTCGCGGGAGATACAATGAATCTGATGCCTGGTTTCCACTGCGTTAAGCCGAAGGTAAGAGGCAGAAGCAACCAGCCCAGAGAGGAGAGCAGTACTCCATCAGGCTGCGGACAGAAGCTTTGTAGATGTGGTCAGGAGCTAGGTGGGGGCGAGGAAGACTTTGCATGATGGAAGATTCCATCAGCGACTGGCTTTTGGAGCCAGGTTTGGAAATGTGGCTTTCCAGGAAAGATCAATGCAGATAGTGGAGAACCAGAAGCTTTGAAAGAAAGGACTTCATTCCTGGCATTTTTGAGAAAGGTAATGTGTGGGGGGGGTTGGGAGGCTTTCCAAAGGTCCTTTTCAGAGAGACATAGTGAGAGTATGAGTTTGTCAGGATTGAAAGACATGTTCCGTGCGGCACAGTAGTCACAGACTAGCTTGTCTAGTCCGGCGTAGGAATCTATTCGACAGACTACATGAATGGTCTGGTCCTAGTCCGGCATAGATAGTATTCACAACTATCTAGTCTCATTTGCGGCATAGGATCTAGTCACAGACTATCATGTCGCAGTCAACAGTGGCACGATCTAATCACAGATCTTGTCTTATCTAGTCCCACCCAAAAGCTCTATTTGCACAGATTAGTGCTCGGTCGCACGTGAGGAATCTAGCCACAGACTAGTCCTGCACATAGGCTGTATCTCACAAGCCCTGTCAAGCTCCTCCCGGCACAGGATCAATCAGCAGACGTAGTCGAGTCACTCCTGGCATAGGATTTAGTGAGACTTCGTCTTGTCTTGCCCTGGTGGAGGCTCGAGTCACAGCCTAGTACCAGTGAGTCAAGTTCGCATTAACAGGCTCCATTCATAGATTAGTCCGTCTGTTCATTCATGGCCAGCCAATACAATGTGTGACAATTGGAAAAACATTAATGACGGACCCAAATATGCCAGCCAATACATGGAACTCCAAATTAAACCGAAGTTGTGGGGAACATGGAGGAAGCAAAGTCTCTTAAATAAAAAAAGTAAATAATTCTGAAACATGAGAAAAGTTTTATTAAAATCCAGGACAAACACACCATCCATACAAGGATACAAGTCCTGAAGATGACAATGGTTGCACGGGCGGTATTTTGTGATGTAGAGTTGTGTTAGAAGTCAAGGATGAGACAATGTGATAATTTTTGACCATAGTTATATTCAATTATAGTGGCCTTCATCAACAGCTGCAAAATGTCGATAAACACCGGTGTCGTTTCAACACTTTCAAAATTCCACCTTTGCATAACCTTTAAAGGTCAACAAAAGCAATGGTATGGACATTAAAACAAAGGAAACAGGAATCCGTGAGCTCATAGTTATTGGATTAGGTTCGTCGTAGAAGGTCGAAAACCCGGTTTCGATTCCCACCCTACACACTTTAAAATTTGAAACCTTTGTGGCCTTTAAAGGTCAAAAGGTCAACGATTATGACCTTCGTGGGCAAAACTTCCTCTGGAATATTGCAGGAACATATAACGTCATATAGGCTATATCTTGCTCGCACTCCTACGATTATCCCATCTTGATGAATCAGCGTAAAAAAAAACTTGAAGGGGGCGCCCACGGGCAGGTGTTCGAGATAGGAAGCAAAAATGGTTTCAAGACTTTAGGGGAGAATCGACCTCAAGATTATGACATAAAAATGTTGTCATCGCTAGCTCTCAAGTTTGGGCGGCTCGTAATGATTTTGTATGTCAAAATTCGCAATTTTTCTAAAGTTTATTGACCTTGTTGACCTTGACCTTGGGACGAAAATGAAAAATTGGAACAACGTCAAGTTTTTTAGATAATTCATTTTGACTATTCAAATACAGAAGAACCCAATTCCATTCAGTCAATTCCCGAGGGAGAAGATAGAATGTTTATCCGACTACCCCCTAAAAATGGCAATTTTTGGGCGTGGCTCGCCACAATGGGCGTAGCAGCGTCCTCATCGGGAAAACACAACTAGACATTGATATTCGAACAAATACGCAAGTTTTCATACAGAATCAGATCAAAGTCCACGGAGTTATGTTCTCCGGACCAGACAGAAACAGACAAGACGGTGGCGGACATGGTAGTCACCGTTGCTAAGGCAAACGGAGGGGTCCATAGCAACGGTTCGTTTCTCACCACATAACTAGGACATACCTTGAACCTACCCATACCAGTTTCATGTATATCTGAACTCATAGTCTCTGAGATATAACGAACTTCGTTTTTTATTGTTTTCGACCAGGGTTTTCATTCAAAGTCTAATCTTTCCGACAGTTTTCATAGGATCCGGCCTGAAAATTTTGACAATATGGCTGAATGTATCCGCACCCACTTCCGCCTCGTGGGCCCGAAATTGATTTTCGAAAAAATAACTTTTTTATGATTTTTTCAAAATTGTCAAAGTTCCGTTGCTAGGCAACGGGGTGTCCATAGCACGGTTTTCATTTGCACACAACTAGGTCATGTTTCATCAACCTACCAACCAATTTCATCGAATCGCATTGTATTAACGGAGCACTGGACGCGTAACAGACATACATACAGACAACAGCCGGTAGGCGACATGGCTGCTCGCTCCTAGATGGAAAGCTGGCCGACGTGAGGAGCCGATATTCATGTACATGCTATCAATCAATTTGCAAACAATTATGAATTATCACAGCCTCTTAGTTTGCGCCCAGAACCGCGCCTTGTGAAATTTCAGGCATGTTTCAAAGAGACTCTAATACAAATGCAGCCCTGGTAATTCATTTATCTATTCGCTAAAGATTTTATTTTTTTATATGATGCTGTAAGACATTCTCTTGGGCACAAAAAACAGGTCCCTCGAGGTCCAGTTTCGGAGGTATTGATTTTTTTGTACAGTCCACAGATAGTGTACGATGTACGATGAAGTATTTAGCTGTTGCTAAGCAACGGAGGTGTGCATAGCAACATTCATCTTTTGTGTACATGCTAGCCACATTGTACACATTTCACCCAAGTTTCTCAAAATCAGACTCTTTTCTTAGATATATTCGCAATTAACCGTTCTGAAATGTTACATGTCTTGCCAAAACCTATCTCCTCCTACAACTATTTTTATTGAGGGCTGCAAATTTGGCAGATGAAGGGAGCTAGATAGATTGCGCACAGAACGCTAGCTTCGATTTTTCGATTATTTTTTTGGATTTTTTTTCGATTTTTGACCACTTTAAGGGCCGTTGCTATGCGTTGCAGGGCCGGGTCCATATTCGAAGCACACGATTCCAGAAATATTGGTCTACCTACCAAATTTCATTGGATCGGTGAGTGGTTTAGCCCCTAGGCTTGACCAAAGTTTGCGGACACGACAGACACGATGGAAATGTCCAATAAGGGGCTCTAGAGCCCACAGACAGACAGAAACATATCGACGAAATACTGATAATAAGGTAGAAAAAAAATCTCAATTTTTTTTTTCGACTCGATCGACTATCAACAGACAAGACAACAGACACACAACGATAACGAATATCAGGTGGTACTCTTGGCTGGCTGCTCGTGAACCAATAAGAAAATCTACAACCTATGGGCCCTACAACACAAAAGTGCAACCGCGCCCATATAATAAACTGGGAGAGAGATATTGTTACGAACTGTCTGCAGCCATGAGCAATCAACATTCAGGTTAATCCGTAGCTCAGTTATTTCGTTAAGCTTAAATGTGGAATAGATAGCTTCCCTTTCCCCTATGTCTATGGGAATTAAAGTTTAACGTGCCGCTGTGAAAGTTTATTTTATAGATTAGGATTTTTACACCAAAACAGACGGCATCCTCCCTGCCTTCCTTCCACCATCGCGCTTTCTACTGCGCATGCACTGCGAGCACTCTGTTGGTGCGAGTTCCATTGGCAACCGAGCATTTGGTCCGCTCACAGGGTCGAGCAAGACGCTGTTAACCGTCAACCCAATGGGCAAGCGTGCGAGCGACGTACGCCCGGCATTCCAGCCATGCGGAGGCACGTCGCCCGAGAAGGAGAATGCCTCTCAGGGGGGGATGGACGCGAGGATGCTCGCCACGCCCCCTAGAGGACGAATACGAACAGGAGTGGGTCACCTTGAGACGAACGGCAATTCGGAGGCGAGGTTGCTCGGGGCGAGGTTTCCCCCCGCCCGCTCACCTCCTTTGGGGAGTGAAGAGAAGCAAGGTGTGCAAAAAAAGAGGTGCCGCTTTTTCCCCTTGATCTGTCCCGTGGAGGATCGCCTGCCTGCGAGTCGTCCTTCGAGAATCGCTTGCCTGTCTTGTCTGCTGGGCTCGGTCTGTCTCGTCGCTTGCCGGAGGAGCGTGCCTGGAGCCCCAAACGCTACCCACTCCATACACCGGTGCTTGCAGCGGCATCAAGTTGCGGGTTTCGAGTCCCGCCGAGCCAATCGTCAAGGGCCGCAACGAGGTGGGAAGGTCAAAGCTAGCTCTTACCTCCAGTTCACCTTCCCTCCGAGCTGGGAGGTTCAATAAGACCTGACGGGGTCCATTTCTTTTTGGGGTGTGTGTGTCTGGTGCAGGCCATGTCCTTTAAGTCACACAATGTATAAGTGCTTGTGTATAAATTTCTTTTCATAATTACATTTCTTTTATTCGTGATAACTCTGCTCTGTGTCTCCCCTCCCAGATTATTGTTATAAATAAAATCCTATTTGTTAAATGTTCATCTCCTTTCTGTGTTTCTTTCATTGGCTTGGCGCGCTGTGTATGAGAGATAGCGAGAGTAAATTGTTCATTGGGTTCCGGCGCGGCTCTGGTAACATCGCGTTACGGTAAGGCCGTGTTACGCCGGATCCGAGTCGTTACCTGCGACTCGGTCG
>CM068952.1:184041952-184056066 GCA_035128595.1 Eptatretus atami
TACATCATCAAATACCGCTCGTGAACCATTGTCATCTTCAGACTTGTAATCCTTGTATGGATTGGTTGTGTTTGTCCTGGATTTTAATAAACTATTTCTCATGTTCATAATTATTTACTTTTTTATTTAAGAGACTTTGCTCCTCATGTTCCCACCACTTCGGTTAATTTGGAGTCCTGTATTGGCTGGCAATATTTTGGGGTCCTGTCATTAATGTTTTTCCAATTGTCACACATGTATTGGCTGGCATGATGAAGACGAGACTAATCTATGAATGGAGCCTGTAATGGAACTTGACTCAACTGGACTAGTCTGTGACTCGAGCCTCCACCAGGGCAAGACAAGACGAGTCTCACTAAATCCTATGCCAGGAGTAGACTCGACTAGTCTGTGAATTGATCCTGTGCCGGGAGGAGCCTTGACAGGTCTGTGAATACAGCCTATGTCGGGACTAGTCTGTGGCTAGATCCTACACTGGGACGACACGAGACTAATCTGTGAATAGAGCTTTTGGTGGGACTAGATAAGACAAGTCTGTGATTAGATCGTGCACTGTGACTGGACTAGACTAGTCTGTGACTAGATCCTATGCCGCAATGAGACTAGATAAGTGTGAATATATCTTATGCCGGGACTAGACCAGACCATATAGTCTGTGAATAGATCCTACGCCGGGACTAGAAGACTGTTTGGTGATACTGTTCGCACCATGTGACATGTCTTTCAATCCTGACGAAATCTCATACTCTCCACTAGTGTCTCTCTGAAAGGACCTTTGGGAAGCTCCCCCCCACATCACTTTCTCAAAATGCCATGGAAGAAGTCCTTTTTTCAAGCTTCTGGGTCTCACTATCTGCCATGATCTTTCTGGGAAAGCCCCATTTCCAACCTGGCTCCAAAGCCAGTCGCTGACTGGAATCTCCATCATGCAAAGTCCTTCCTCGGCCGCCACTGAGCTCCTGACCACATACAAAGCTTTTTGTCCGCAGCCTGATGAGTACTGCTCCTCTCTGGGCTGGTGCTCCTGCCTCTTACCTTTCTCGGCTTAACGCAGTGGAACGCATCTTCAGATCTTGTATCTCCGCCGATGAGGCTGAGTTTTGGCTGCCACTCTCATATTGCAGGCAGGTCGATCGTCTTTCTGTCTTCTACTGTCTCTCTCTGGTCTCCCCCCCCTGCTCTGTCTGCGATTTGTCCCCACCATTTTCGCAGGGCGCTCAAGATCGCGCACAACAACCCCCTTCTGGTAAACTACCAAAATCATGAATCACTGCTCACCGCTACTCTTTTCATTCTTCTTTTTCCGCGCTTTGGAATAAACTCCTCACTCAGTTTAATCTCATTCTTCCAGGCCTAAAACAGCTGTTCACCACCACATCTTATTGTCCCATCCAAATTCTCGATCTTTCTACCCCGTTTAATCCACCCCCCCAAACCCACCTCTTTCAAATTCCCTACTTTCCTTCCTGAAAGTCCCTGTTGTGTCATCTTGTATACCCCATGTTCCCCACGCCCATCCTTCTCACAGATCTCCTATGTCTTTGTTCCCACTGTTTTGTCCTCCCTCTCTCCACCCTCTTGTCTCATGCCCCCTTGCTGTGCATTGTGTTAGCTCTCATACGAGCTTGACAGGTATACAAAGAATTTGTTTAATGTAGTGTTGATGTAATGTTGTATGTATGTTGTCGTACTTGGAACCTCCTAATTATTCCTGATTAGTGAACATATCAATAACGTTTTTAACACGTTTGGTTAACCCTTTGTGTGCTGCATTATTTGCAGCCGCATGGTTCCCTGTTGCTTAATTTATTCTTTTCAAAGGGCTGTGAATTTCAAGTGGCATTTGCAAAAAAAATCACAACTTGGGCGTCAAGTTGGACGAATAACTAGAATTAAAAAAAAAAACATTGTTTCAATTATTTTATCTCATCGCAAATCTGTGACCGCAGCACACAAAGGGTTAAAATGAAAGAAAAAAAAAAACCCCTTTCGATTCCTAATGTAGATGCAGTTTCTCAGAAATTAGCAGAATGGGTTTGAGGGTGATAAAACCAATAATAAAATGCTGATAATTAAAACTTCATATTAAAATAAATGTATTAAATCTGGAATAGAAAATGTACTCAAATATGATATGATTCTCTGTGCTTGAACATCTCTATTTTAATTTTAATTAACACAACCATATATTTCCGTTGTATGGAAGAATCGACCTGACTATTAAAAATGGATATAATGACCAGGCCGACTTTTCCAGGAAGCCAGATTCAGTAAAAGAAGGGCCTATGATTTAAATATATATTTACTTGCGAAAGGATTTTATTAAATAATAGATGTAAGGCACCAGCAAGCTGGATAGGGAATATGATTCCAGTACAAATGGAATGTTCGTGCAAGTAAATATCCAGATGTATTCAAAAAAAACCTTCTTGCTTTATATTCCCAAGTCTGCTAAAAGGCAGTTGAACCTTCTACTTCCCATATCATAAATTGTATGTGATCCATCTTCGTGCCCAAAGGATTGCAGTGTTGACGTCATTCCTGAGCTGGGAGAGACTACACATCTGGTCTTGAAATATATATATATTCCTTTAAAATAATGCTGGTTGCTGCACAAAAGCTGGAAATGATTTCGATCTGGAAATACATCAACCTGACAAATTGTGACATTCGCATCTAAAATGAGAAAGAGCTGTGTCTCACTGAACATGATATAAGAGGATAAGATTCTCCATTTATTTCAGAGATCTGGAGCAAGTCAGTATTCAGATCACTCCATATGCATTTGGGTGTTTGTTTACATATTTGTTGATGTTACTCGTTAAATAAATGTTCGATTGTACAGATGACTTAGAAAATTCTTCTACATTACCAACCCGTTTTTTGTCGCCTTCAACTTGCTATGTGCGTTGCTGCCTAGCATTGTGCTACCTGCTTACCTCCCGTATCTATCACCACCCCCAAATCCTTCTCCTGTGTGACATGTCCAAAATTACCCCTTGCATCCTGTAATCTCCATTTTCATTATTCTTCCCCATCCCCAACACCTTACACTTGTTCAGGTTAAACTGCATCTGGCAATCTTTTGCCAAATCTCTGCAAGTATCAATATATTTATTGACAAATATATTTATTGAAATGTGCTGCTTCATTGCTTGACTCTCAGAACACTCGCTATCTCCTCCAACAAATTTCGAATCTCTTTGTCAGAGAAATTCCTCTGACATTGCTTTCTCACAGCCATGTTGTCAGGTCATGTTGAGGTTTCTGTGCATGCGCAGTAAAGGGCAGAGATCTGAGTGGAAAACGAGTTCCCTCCCTAACAAGTAACTTCAACGGAGGAGAAGGCCATCAGGATCATCAAAGGGTGCAGTATTATTATGAACCTATGGTTGTTTTTATGTACTCTATCCTTTTAAATGCTGAGAAGCAGCAACGTACATGGCAAGTTGGCATCATCTTCCTTACAATCTCTAAAAATTGGGTGCTGCGACGACGACGGCGATGACGACGACGACGATGATGACATATTTGGAAAGAATATAACACCTAAGAAAGAACACAACAATTTCTCCAAGTTTGATTTACTTTTTTCGTTTCTAGTAGTCACCTGTGACGCGTGACGTCACATAGCGTCCCCACAACAATGAGCAGTGTTGCCTGGTTTATAAAAGAGCAAGTGATGATAAATGGTGATGAATGCGATTTGATGATCTTGATAAATCTTGATAATAATACTTTGAGAAATGTTCATTCATTCACAAGCGTCAAACCACATCATTGAATTCCATTTCATTAATTTTTTTATAATTACGGTTTGAATTTGGAACGGTAATTTGTGGACACCCTGTATCTGAATGAAAACAATCCAAATCGAATCCGACCATTCAAAATACCCGAAAGTACCGACAAATATCACAGTAAGAATTTGAAGAGTGAATTGAAAAGCAAATATGCCTACCGCTTGATTTAGGGTGAGGACAAATGGTAGAAGAGAGGAAGTGACGATACGGACAGATGAGGATTGAAGGAATTGGACGGTTGGGTGAGGCTCATGATGTCACCCAGCCAAAGGAGTCAGACTAGAGCGGTACCTTGCATATCGGATAGAGATCGCTGCAGATATGTCACTTTGTGTGTGAATGAATCCCTGCGAGTGGAATGGAAGCTAAACATTGCATTTAAAAAAATGGTTCCTACTTTCCATCACATTCGAGTTTTAATGATACTAAAACAGGTCCATGGGTTTAAAGAAAGAAAACGGGTAAAACCTGCAAAATACGGGTCACGTGCCATCACGTGCTATCGGTATTTAAGCAAAGAGGGTTTTAGGTTGTATTCGGAGGGGGTTCATTTATAAATCAAAAGAGGTGGTGTTAACATTGTATAGGAATTTAGTGAGGGCCACATCGTGAATATTGTGTGCAGTTTTGGTCACCACAGTTCCAGAAGGACATAGCTGCCATTGAGAGGGTTCAGCGCAGGGCTACGAGATGGATTCCAGGCCAAGGAGCGGCTGAAGGTGACGGGGCCTCATACACGAGAAAGGAGGCGGTTACGAGGAGATATGATAGAGATATTTAAGATAATGAAAGGTAGAGATAAAATAAGTGCAGATTAATTATTCAACAGAGGAGACAGTGAAAGGACCAGGGGCCATAGCCTGAGTAGAGAAAAGGAGAGTTAAGATGGTAGCAAGGCAGGGGACTTTTAATCAGAGAGTAGTCAATGCATGGAATGGTCTCCCTGGAAAGTTAGTGGCAGCAGAAAAAGTAGATAAGTTTAAATTAGAATCAGATAGGTACCTGGAAGTTATGGAGATACAGGGTAAAGGGTTTGAAAAGACTTTTATGTTGCTTGAGCATTGTTGGGTGATTGTGTGCATGTGTACGGAGTGCTGTTGGTGGGTCTCGTCAAGGGTGTTGTGTGTTTGATGTGTTTTTAACCAAGCCCATCCTCACTTGAAAGAAGGAGAAAAGAAATACAAAACTACAAAAAACACTGATTTAAAAAAAAAAATTTTGCAATTTCTTATTAACCTCCGCCATCGAAGATCGGAGGTAACTGTTTTCACCCCTTTCTGTTTGTTTGTTTGTTTGTTTGTGAACAGTATACGGAAAAACTCCTTGACGGATTTCGACGAAACTTGGTGGGGGGTTAGGTATGGTCCAAGGATCATGCCATTAAATTTGGACTTGGTCCCCCCCCCCCAAAAAAAAATTGTTAGAGAAATTTTTTTATTTTTTTTGCATTTCTACATGTTTTAAGTGATTTCCAACCCCCCCCCCCAAAAAAAATTGTTACCCCCCCCCCAAAAAAAAGAGAATTTTTTTTTTTTGCATTTCTACATGTTTTAAGTGATTTCCAACCCCCCCCCCCCCCCAAAAAAAATGTTGGAGAAAATAACTATAACTGTCAGCATGTTGACGTCATTTTAATGAATAGATATAAGGTTCACTTGAGTGACCAGCTGTATTGGCGCGGAGGTTTTGCACTCTACCGAGTGCTCCCCTCTAGTTAACCTCCGCCATCGAAGATGGATGGAGGTTACTGTTTTCACCCCTTCTGTTTGTTACTTACGAAATCTAAAGATTTCTTAAGTATATTGATGACTTCCGTTTCTGTTTGTTTGTGTGTTTGTTTGTTTGTAGGCAGATAACTCGAGAACGGAAGAAGCTACCAATGTCAAATTAACCACGTGATTCAGGAGGGTGAGGCTAGTGCTGATTAGATTTTGGTCAAATCGGTCAAAGGTCAAGGTCACAGTGAGGTCAAATATTCGATTTTTGATGGTTTGGTACAGATAACTCGAGAACGGAAGAAGCTACCAATGTCAAATTACACCACGTGATTCAGGAGGGTGATGGCTAGTGCTGATTAGATTTTGGTCAAAATCGGTCAAAGGTCAAGGTCACAGTGAGGTCAAACATCCAAAAAATGATAACTCGAGAATGGAAGAAGCTGCCAATGTCAAATTACACCACGTGATTCAGGAGGTGGTGGCTAGCGCTGATTAGATTTTGGTCAAAATCGGTCAAAGGTCAAGGTCACAGTGAGGTCAAACATCCAAAACATTCGATTTTTGATGGTTTGGTCAGAATCATCGTAGAAACTTCTGGTTTGCGTCGCTACCTTCTCCAGACACAGCTTTTATTAGACAAGGTCAGAGTTCAAGTTGACGATTTCGTAAGTACCAGTCTATGACTGCTTGTTTGTTTTGTTTATTTGTGAACAGTATTACGGAAAAACTCCTTGACGGATTTCGCGAAACTTGGTGGGGGGTTAGGTCTGGTCCAAGATCATCCATTAGATTTTGGACTTGGTCCAAAATCCAATATGGCCGCTATGGCGGCCAATTTTGAAAAAATATTTGATTTTTTTTTTTTTTGCATTTCTACATGGTTTAAGTGATTTCCAACCCCACCCCCCCCAAAAAAAAATTGTTAGAGAAAAAAATTTTTTGCAACTTTTTTTCAACAAAATCGATTTCTTTTTTTTGCATTTCTACATGTGTTTAAGTGATTTCCAACCCCCCCCCCCAAAAAAAAAATTGTTAGAGAAAAAAAAATTTTTGCAAATTTTTTTTCAACAAAATTTCGATTTTCTTTTTTGCATTTTTACATGTTATAAGTGATTTCCAACAAAAAAAACATGCCAAAATTATAATTGCGGCTGATTTTGGAACTTCAGGTGGATATACCCACGTAAATCAATTTCTGTCTCAAGGAATCTAGTTATGACGAATGAATTGAGTATGTAAAAGTTAAAAGTAAAAGGGAAAGTTGCAAACTATAACTCTGTGAGCACTGTTGACGTCAAATTGAATGAATAGATATCAGGTTCACTTGAGTGACCTAGCAGTAATTGGCGGCGGAGGTTTTGCACTCTACCGAGTGCTCCCCCTCTAGTTTGATCTTGTGTTGATAAATTGATGTGGTGTTAATATGGCACAAGCATGATGGGCTGAATGGCCTCCACCTGCGTCAAATTTCCTTGTGATTTGTGCAACCCAAATGGGGGTTGAATCGTCAACCTCCTTGACCCAGAGCGAAAGCTGTAACCATTACATCACGGAAACTGGTTAAACAACCTGGAGATGGAACTTTACACTCGGAATGAAACTTTTACACTACGACTAGTTTTCAAGGCTGTGTCCAAGGTGATGAGCGTGTTTACCGAATGAAGTGTGTCCAGTCAGAGCTTGTCTCGTCCCTGAGTGTGGGGTGTCACAGAATGTGGTGAGTGGGTGGTTGGAACGGTAAGCAGCTGGGGGTAAGGGTGAGAAGGTAGAGGTGGGATTTAGGGTGAAGAGGTGGGTGGGTTAAGAGCGAGGAGGTGGGTGGGGTTCAGGGTGAGGAAGTGGGGTGGTTAAGGATGAGATGGTGAGGAGGTAATTGAAGGGTGAGGAGGTGGGAATTTAATTGATCACATGATAAAGAGGGGTGTAGACGTGGTGTATTGTACCTTCCTTCACGATTGTGAGTTCCATCGCTGTCATCAACAACAATGCTTCGAATGAGTTTGAAGTGGGTAAAATCCTTCACGGGAAACACTGTTGTGGGCCGGGGTTCGGTGGCGATAAACGACCGCTAGGTGGAGCAGTGGAATCGTCTCCCACCGAACACCCGGAATTTAGGTCGTTAGGACTCGCGAGCCAACTCCGAAAGGTCACGGGTCACTGAGAGGACGTGGTCGCCAATATTTTGACGGCGTGAGGTTGCCACTTGTCTAACTCCAATTTACCTAAGTACTCACGCCCGCCAACTACCGGGAAACCCCACCCTCGGCCGACTTTGTGCGAATCGAGTTGCATCACCGACTCGGATCCGGATAATCAGTGGAAGTTATCAAAGCCGCGCGGACCACATGAACAATTTACCGGCCCGAACGGCCTTACTAATTCTCAATACGCACTTGCTAGGCCAACGAAGGAAAGCACAGAGAACGAGCTGGTACATTTAACAGGGGTTTATTTATAACGATAATCAGGGAGGGGACAAGAGCAAGTTATCACAATAAAAGGCAGGCATGTTACAAGCAAAGGAAAGCACTTCCACAATTTCTACTTGCAGACGGCCCACGGACACACACACACACACACACACACACCAAAGAAATGGACCCCTGGGTCTATTCGGTAGGGCTGGGCCGAGGTACCTGTCCCGCCTCGTGCGGTCACACCGACTCGAACCACCACGGTGGGACTCGAACCCATGACCCGAAGTCCACGGCGCACGACCCTGGCTGCTCGACACACCACACTGTTTCGGTCACCACCACCACGGTGAGCCACCGCAAAGGACCGCAGACGCTCGAACCATGATCCTGCAGAACACCATCGAACCAAGACCGCTATCGCCACGATCCTGCAGGAGGCATCTTGCTGCCCAACCACACCCCTCTTCTTGAGGTGGGAGGGTTTCTTTTCCTCGCCACTCGCCTCCTGATTGGACGGTCGGTTGTCAGGCGACTCTGTGCGGCCCTTCATTGTCGGGTCGAGCACTCCATTGTGCTAAGGCGGAGCTAGCCTGAGGTGACGAAACCTCCGCTCCTGTCCGTTGGTCCCGAACACGTGCGTAATGGCGACCGGGTCGAGTGAGGTGGTGTCGTCTTTGTTGTTGTTGTTGTTGATGAGGATGTAATAAACCTGACTATAAAATAACTCGTAGCGCCACATGTATTCCATCAGACAGAGGGATGGATTCTAACTGTACACATCTATCTATAATTCCAGCAATGTGGTGTTGGTGGTGTGTTGTGTTTGTGTGTGTGTGTGGTCTTGTTGACCGCTGGTCTCGACAACCACTGGTCCGATCTAATTGAACTTGCCAGGTATATTTCTGGGGACCTGAGTATGTGCCTTTTCAAGGTTTGATATTAATCGGACAAGTGGTTCCCAAGTTTATGGCCATTTATTTACCAAACAATGACAGGACACGGTGCTGCGTAGGCGTTCCCATCACGGGTTACACATTCGGACTTCTGGATAGGATGACTTACTGATTCTAATAATTTCTCGATTTCTTTGCGCATTTATAGACAAACACAATGCCCCAATCCAGTCGTCGTTTACGAAGCGGAAGGAACGGACTGTGTGTTTGTTTGAAAGGTTTTTTTTTTTTGCACGTACGGGCACGCGCGAGAGCGAAGAACGCCTGTGTGGTTGTTGTTTCTGTCACGCGGTTTGAAAGTTTTTTTTAAATTTTGTTATTATAAAATTTTTGCACGTACGGCCACGCACTAGTACTTATCAAAATAACTAAGCTTAGGGACTCTGGCTGTTTGTGTGCACAAGGTTTCCAAATCCATAACAATACACCTCCAGTTTTTTTCTGGTGCTTTGATGTATTCGAGGAATGACATTTTAGATCTCCATTTTCTTTTCAAACCCCTCTGGGTCTTGTTCCCCAAATGTTGTTTTTCTTTTCAGTTGCCGTGGCAAACTGGTGGTTTGAAAGTAGATTTGTTTTAGCACTCGCTATCTCCAATAACAACCATCTAATCTCCCTGTCAAAAAAATTACTCTTGTGTTCCCATTTCAGGGCTATGTGGTAAGCCAGTAAGGTCATGTTGAGCTTTCTACGCATGCGAAGGAGGCTGAGAGTGGAGATGAAATGGACCACGGACTTTACGCTCAGAATGAAACATTTACCTCAAAACTAGTTTTAAAGTGTGTCTTAGGCAGTGTACATGTTTAGCGATTCGAGAGTACATTCAGCTGAAGCTAGACGAGTCCCAGTGTAGGACATAGTCACAAACTAGTCTTGTCTAGTTCTGGCGTCGGATCCAGTCACAGACTAGTCCTCTCTAGTCCCAGCATAGCATCTATTCACAGACTATATAGTCTGGTCTAGTCCCGGCATAAGATATATTCACAGACTAGTCGTCTCGTCCCGGCATAGGATGTAATCACAGACTAGTCTTGTCTAATCCTGGCATAGTATCTTGTCACAGACGATTGTCTGGTCTCGTCCCAGCGTCGGATCTAGTCACAGACTAGTCTTGTCTAGTGTTGCCAAAGGCTCTATTCACAGACTAGTCTAGTCCCAGTGCACGATCTAATCACAGACTTGTCTTATCTAGTCCCACCAAAAGCTCTATTCACACATTAGTCTCATCTCAGTGAAGGATCTAGCCACAGACTAGTCCCGACATAGACTGTATTCACAGACCTGTCAAGGCTCCTCCTGGCACAGGATCTATACACAGACTAGTCTAGTCTACTCCTGGCATAGGATTTAGTGAGACTAGTCTTGTCTTGTCTTGCCCTGGTGGAAGCTCGAGTCACAGACTAGTCTAGTTGAGTCAAGTTCCATTGCAGGCTCTACTCATAGTTTTGTCTCGTCTTCATCATGCCAGCCAATACATGCGTGACAATTGGAAAAACATTTAATTACAGGACCCCAAATTATTGCCAGCCAATACAGGACTCCAAATTAACCGAAGTGGTGGGAACATGAGGAGCAAAGTCTCTTAATAAAAAACAAATAATTATGGACCTGAGAAACAGTTTTTAATATCCGGGACAAACACAACCAATCTACACAAGGATTAAAAGAAAATCTACAATCCCATGGACCCACAAACACAAAAGTCAACGCGACACGTACAAACTGGGCAGAGATAGTAATGCACAGGATGAATCCCAAGCTACAACAGTACTCAAATGAGCAGCCAGTGAGGTGATCCAGTCTCTAAACAGGATGCAGGTAGAACGGTGTGTGGAGCTCTCCAGATGCTGCAGTATCAGAGGGAGTGTGGTGAGTAGAATACGAGGTCCATCTAAAAAGTAACAGGAGTGAGCCTGCTGTGTGCTCCACTCACACAACTTGAAAGAACGGGTTGCGTCACAGTCTTTCGCAACATTCAAGCAATATATATGATTGGTGATGGTTGACTGCGCTCATTGTGTGATTTATTTTTGCAGGTCGTGCTTTACACGTCTAGTTTGATTCATCGAGCTATGAGTCGTGAGCAGAGAGCCAATCTGAAGTTTCTTGCCAAGCTTGGCAAAACACCTTCCGAATCCTTCTGCAATACTGCAGCATACGCTCCTACAGGGAGAAAAACGATGTACGTACACGTGCATCTTGAATCGGCACAAGAGTTCAAAGAGGGACTGGAGGAGGTTTGAAGACATACCACCGGTCTGGAGACCTTACAACGCAGCAGAAACTGCGAACAAAATTGGAGCGTGAGTGAAGCTAGATGGTGCGCGTCTCAGATCGGTCTGACTCACGGTGCGGCATGATTGCTGAGGAACTTCCATCAAAAGACATCTGTCTGGGGCATCATCACTGAAAATCTTGAAAATGCCGCAAGGTGTCGCAAAATGATGGTCCCCAAGCTGTTTGTCCAAGGACCATAGAAACAGCAATGAGTACACTGTCTTGTCAAGACACATTAATGACCCTCAAGAACATCCAGACCTGCTCGTCCAGAGTCATTTACTCGCGATGAATCGTGATATTCGATTACGATCCCGAGACCAAACGCCGCAGGGAGTCGTCAGTGGAAAAGTCCGGCATCACCAAGAAGCAAAAGAAAGCAAGAGTCGAATTCGAACGTCAGGTGATGCTCATCACCGGTTTTGACATCAAGGGCATCCGGTCACTTCGGACGTTTCTACCACAGGGTCACGTAATCAATGCGTGTACAAGGAATCGCTGCCCTCATGAGATAGTCCGGACAAGAGAAGGATCTTGTGGAGACAATGCCTCGTGCCCACCATGACAACGCCCCTGCTCACAGTAGCCCCTAGCACCGATAGGTTCTGGGGAGAGGAATGTGCCAACTTGGCCACTTCGCCAGGACTGCCCTTGTATTTTTTCCTTTCCCCAAGCTAAGGGGTGATCAAGGGAAACCTTTCCTGATGTGGAGGCCATCAAAAGGCTGTGACGACGGTAGCTCTGTGAGGATTTCCAGAGAAGCTTACCGGGGGCATCGAAGCGGTTGAAGAAGAGGTAAATGGTTGTCGAGAACTGGAGGGAAACCATTTTGAAGGGGACAAGCTGTATTTCAATACATTTTTTGGAAAAAATTTCTGTGTTGTCAGTCCGTTACTTTTTTAGACGGACCTCGTAGTTCATCCGTAATTCAAGCGTTTCCACGTGTCCTCTTGTCCACACATCGCTTGTTCCTCGCATTTTAGGCAAGGGTATCGCTCTTATCATGCTCGCAACCTCCTCATCTATTGTTCGATTAGATGGGACCTCGACACCAAATTTAGGTCTGTTCATGAGAGATGACAATAACCTCCGGATACTGTCAGCTGGTACCCTATTCCATGATATGGGAACACTGCTATCCAAGCAGCCGCTGTATAAGGGTGTGAATCATCCACTTCCTCCTCACCTGCCATTGCATTAACAGCCATCTACCATTTCCATTCCATCCTTTTAACAAAGGGGGAACACTGGAAAGACCTCCTTGTCTAATCTAGCCTGAATAAGACAAGGCTGAGGCTGCATTTACAGACAATAATACAATTAACATGCAATAGACTTTTGTCATTTTATGCTTGAGTGATTACTTCGGCCCCACATGTAGGATAGCGCTTTAAATCCTCTGTTTAGATTGCATCATAGAATCCACTAGTTGTATTCAAAGAGATGGACAGGCAGAAATCTGCAAGCTTACGTTGAGCCATTGTAATCGGCGGCCCCATTTGCACAGGCATAAGCCCATATGTATCACTTTGCTAGTTTGGTATGCATGCAATGCTCATTGCAAAGCCAAAACTTGGCTTTACGTTGAATGTGCATCAGACAATCCCTTAAGTCTATGAACCCCTCGTCTATATTATTATCCAAGATAACACAAGTCTCTCGCAAAGTTGGCCAAAATCCAACACATCATCAAAACTCATGGAAAAAAGATAGTGTGCTGAGCCCTTGAAACAATAGGGGGGAGGGAGAGAAAAAGACCAAAAAACTTTAACGAGACAAATAGTTTTATGCACATCTCCTTCCTCCACAATGAACCATTCAAATGACAATATTCCTAAAAAAAGCGTGGTGTTTGGCTTAACAGTTGAGGTGCTGGCTAGATCTTGAGATTGAGCCGCTGTTAAACGCCCGTTGAAGTAACACCGAGGTGGCTTGACTCAACCTGTTGTTCCTTCTGAGGTGGTAAAAAGGAAGTACCAGCAAAGCTGCACTTACGAAAATAATGCATCCAGCAGCCACATACACATTCACTCCTAAGATGCCCACATACCCAAGTCACACTTCAGCTTTTCAACTTCTCGATTGCTTCGATTTTCTCTGCTTCGAATAACAATTCTTTTTCTCGATTTTTTTTCTATCGTCGAATCATCATTGCTTAAGTGGGACAATCTCTTCGTTGGGTTCTGGAGTGATCACCACTTGCCACATCCGCCTCTTTCCTTCTGAGCCATTCGGCGCATGTTGGGAAGAGGAGGAAAGTGGTGCTTGGACACCCCCGACAGCCCCGATATATCAAGTCCTTTTACTGGCCTTGGTACGTTGCTGAAGAGGTGGCCACGTCTGGGAACAGGAACTGCAGATATCCAAAATTTCAATAATGAGGAACAAGTATTTTCACATTCAAGGCATTTGTTATGAAATTATGTTCACCACAGTCAACCGTGTACGAAATGTTGGTGGCATCTTTGGTTGGTTCGTTAGGGGTACGTAAAGGGTAGTGTGTGGATAATAATAAGCTCCAGCCTGATTGTCTGGCAGGTTTTTTTAAGGGAAGTAACAATTATAGTAACTGTCAAAAGATAAACACCATGGTGACACTCATATAAGGTGGTATCTATTATAGTTATGTTTACCTGAAGTTCTGTCCATTGCCGACTCAGTTTTCCCATCTCTATCCCCAATGGACTTACCCAATGTGTTGGCGGACAGTTCGGTCCACCGCCGGCTCTGTTTTTATATCTCTCTCCTGGATGGGCTCATCCAATGGTCCATCTGTAACTGATCCGAGGTGTGGAGCCATTCCACTGTGTGTCAATCCTGTCCTTTCCCAGCAACTGAAACAAGTTTATCACAAACAGGTTTGTTTCGTTGCACCAATGAGTGAGTTTGTGTTTTAAGGGTTTAAAAGCACAATATCAAGCTGACTCATTAAGATAATCTATTTCT
>CM068952.1:184067570-184078888 GCA_035128595.1 Eptatretus atami
TTTGTTTAAACTAGTCCAGTCTCGGCCTGGTGCAGGACCCAGTCAAAAGAATTGTCAGGTCAGTCTACTCCTGGCATCGGATTTAGTCACCAAGTATACTTATCTAAGTCCCGACAAAGGTCTATTCACAGACGAGTCCAGTCTCATCACCGTAGATCCAGTCACAGACTAGTTTAGTCTTATTCCGGCGCATGACCTCGTCACAGAATCGTCTTATCTCGTCTCAACATAGGCATTTTCCATACTAGTCCATCTCGGCCTGGTGCAGGACCTAGTCAAAGACTTGCGGTCCAGTCTACTCCTGGCATCGGATTTAGTCACTGACTAGACTTATCTATCTAAGTCCCGACAAGATCCATTTACAGACGAGTCCAGTCTCTCACCGAAGGATCCAGTCACAGATGTTTAGTCTTAACCCGGCATGACCTCGTCACAGAATCGTCTTATTAGTCTCAAATCGGTTTGTCTTACATACTAGTCAGTCTCGGCCTGGTGCAGGACCCATCAAATACTGTCGAGTCCAGTCTACTCCTGGCATCGGATTTAGTCACCACTATATTATCTAAGTCCGACAAAGGTTCCATTCACAGAGTCCAGTCTCATCACCGTAGGATCCAGTCACAGATTAGTTTGTCTTATCCCGCGCATGACTCGTCACGAATCGTTTATCTCGTCTCAACATAGGCGTCTTCACATACTAGTCAACTCTCGGCTGGTGCAGGACTAGTCAAGACTTGTTGAGTCCAGTCTACTCTGGCATCGGATTTAGTCACTGATAGACTATCTATCTCAGTCCGGACAAAAGATTCCATTTACAGACGAGTCTAGTCTCCTCACCGTCGATCTCACGATTAGTTTAGTCTTAACGGCCGGCGCATGACCTCGTCACAGAATCTCTTTATCTTTCTAACATCGGTTGTCTTCACATACTAGTCCAGTCTCGGCCTGGTGCAGGACCAGTCAAAGACTTGTCGAGTCCAGTCTTCCTGGCATGGATTTAGTCCCGACTGACTTTCATCTAAAGTCCCGACAAAGTTCCATTTACAGACGAGTCCAGTCTCATCACCGTAGGATCGTCACCGACTAGTTTAGTCTTAACCCGGCGCATGACCTCGTCACGGATCGTCTTATCTCGTCTCAACACGGCTGTCTTCACATACAGTCCAGTCTCGGCCTGGTGCAGGACCTAGTCAAAGACTTGTCGAGTCCAGTCTACTCCTGGCAGGATTTAGTCACGACTAGACTTACTCTATCTAAGTCCGCCAAAGGCTCCATTCACAGACGAGTCAGTCTCATCACTAGGATCCGTCACAGATTGTCAACTCCACTTGTGCATAGGATTTAGTCCAGACGAACCTGTTTCTACTCGTGGGCGGAGCGGATGCCAGATAGTCTCGTTCGTGTCTGGTGTAGGCTCGAGTCTTCATCATGCCAGACAATACATACGATTGAGTGACATGTTGCTGAGAACTTAAAATTTTTTTTGGTGATGAGAAAATCTGATCTGAAATATTGAGCGCGTTGTTCTGGAAAGCAAGTTGGCTTTGTCTGCCATTCGTCCTTCCGAGGAGCACAACCTACCCAAAAATGTGCAACATAAGGTACACAGTCTCTTACTAAAAAAAATATTAGAAAACATGATAAACAGCTTAATAAAATCAAGAAAACAAACCAAACTACACAAGGACTATAGAAAAGTAACACCCTGTGCACCCATAAACACAAAAGACAACGCGGTACATATAATCCGGGCGAGATATGATGCCAGGAGTGAATCCCAAGCTGCGACAGGCATCGGACGAAAGCCAGTGTGGTGACCAGAGTCTCCAAACAGGATGCAGGCAGAAGGGTATGGCAAGGCAGTATCAATGGGAGTGTGAGCAATGAGATGGTCAAGCAGCAATTCAGTGTTTTCCACGTTGTCCTCCTTCGAATGATGTCAACTCTTGGACTCCATTTTAGCGATGGATGTGTGCTTTATCGCTGCTTGCAACTCCGCATGTCATAGGTGGGACTTGACACAAAATTCGGTTGGTCCATGAGGAGCACTTGCCAATCACCTTTCTGGATACTCTTAGGCAGTATGCATTCCATAATATGGACAAATCCTGCACGCCAAGCAGTCGGCTGTGATAGTGGTTGTGAATCATCAACTTCCTCCCTTGCTGTCATTGTAGTAAACATGCCATCTAACACTTTCTTTTCCACCAGAATTCATCCATTGACAAAGGGACATGTGAAAAACATTGTAGCCTATCTAACCCAATTAGACAAGGCTGGCAGGCGACATTAAAGACAAATAAACCAAGTACGTGCACGACTTTTGGTTCGTGTGTATGGCTTGAGTGGATTACGAGGCCCCATGTGTAGATTGGGCATAAATCCCTGTTAAACTTTGCAGCACAGAAGCCACTAGTTGGTATGCAAAGACAGGACGAGGCAGAATCTGCAGAGCTTACGTTGGAGTATTAAGCTGAGGGGCCCAGATGCACACACCGGGCATAAGCCCCAATGGTATTGCTTTGCGAGTTGGTATGCATGCAAGCTGCATCATTATCCAAAGACAAAGAATTGGCCTTGCATTGAATGTGCATCGAGACGATCTCTTAAGTCTATCAACCCTTAGTCTTATATATATTGTCCAAGACAACAAAGATGCCAAAATCAACACATCTATCAAAACCCTGCAAAAAAAAAGAGTGTGCTGAGGCCAACAATAGGAAGGCTAACAATGAGGGGAAGAAAAGGCCAACAACTTTTACTGGACAAAAAGTTTTATTTACACATCATCATTGCCTCACACAAAGACCATTCAAATCAAATTAATTTCCTCGAAAAAAGCCTGGTGTTGGCTTAACAGTTGAGGTGGTTGGCTTAAAATGTTAGTGTCTTGAGTTTGACTCCTGTCATGCTGTTAAAATAACACCAGGTGGGTTGACTCAACCTGTCATCCTCTGAGGTCGGTAAAATGAGTATTGGCGTACTGAAAACGGGCACTGCATCAGTGGCACAGCTGCGCTTCCATAAAATAAAGCATCCAGCAGACAAAGGCTGCAAATGAAAGAATTCCCTCTAAGATGCCCACATACCCAAGTCATACTTCAGCTTTTCAACTTCTAGGATTGCTTTCGATTTCTCTGCTTTTAACAATTTCTTTTTCGCTGTATTTTTTTTCTGTCGTCGACTTCATCAATTTCTTAAAGGGACAATATCTTCGTCGGTTTCCGGAGTCATCACCAACTGCCACTTCCACGCCGTTCGTTCTGAGCCATTCCCCACGTTGGAAGAGGAGGGCAAGTGGTGCTTGGACACTGACGACAGCCAGATATATCAACGCTTCTGCTGGCTTGGGTACCATTGCTGAAGAGGTGGCCACGTCTGGGCCAGGAACTGCAGATATCCAAAATCAATACGAGACAAGCATTTCACATTCAAGGCATTTGTTATGAAATTATGTTTCACTCAGTCAACGTGTACGAATGTTGTGGCATCTTTGCATAAGTGGTAGATAAGTGGTACGTAGGGTAGTGTGTAGATAACAATAAGCTCACAGCCTGATTGTCTCAGCATGTTTTTTTTTTTAAGGGAGTACAATGTTATAACTCAAAAGATAAACACCATGGTGACACTCATCTCAGGTGGTATCTTCATTATCGGTTTAATTGTCTAAATTCTATCCATTACCGACTCAGTTCCATCTCTCTATACCCAATGGACTCACCCAATGGTGTGCGGACAGTTCGTCCACGACCGGCTCTGTTTACAGCTCTCTCCTGGATGGACTCATCAATGGTCCATCTGTGCTGATCCCAGGAGTGGAGCCATTCCACCGTGTGTCAAACCTGTCTTTCTCAGCAACTGAACAATATTGATCACAAACAGGTTTTTTAGCAGCACAGTGAGTGAGTTTGTGCTTAGGGTTCAACAGCACAATATCAAGCTGACTCATTCATAATCTACTCCATCATGCTATGAGGAAGGAAAGCTGCACAATTAGGATCCACAATACATTTTAAATGTTCTTAAGATTTATAATTTAACACAGATTATAGTTTTCAATCGAGTCAAGTCAAGTGGGAAGGGGAAGTTGGATGGGTGGGGGTGGATTGGAAGGATGAGGTTGGAATGGTGAGGCTGGGGAAGGGAGTTGGGAGGGTGGTGTCTGGGGAGTTGGGAGGGTTAGGTAGAGGGAGGTGAGAGTTGGAAGGGTAAGGTCGAAGGGGGGGATGGGTGGAAAGTGAGGATGATGAAGGGATGGGTGGATGATGAAAGGTGAGGAGGGAGGACGGTTGAAGGGTGAGGTGTCGGTCGGGAGGAACTTGAATGGATCGTATGGAAAAATGATGGGTGTAGATGTGTGGTGGTAGCATTGTACTTACCTTCACTACGGCGACTTCCATCGCTGCGATGACCAATAATACTCAGAATGAGTTCCAATGTGGTGCAAATTCTTCGCGGGGAAGTATATCCCCAGTCTTTTGCGGCTTCTTCACCGTACGAGGCTTGGCCTCTTAAATCTTTCCATTTTTCTCTTAAACTATTCTCAGTCCTTTCAATTCTTCCATTGGATGAATTCACGTTTGCTGTAATTGTTTTCCAAATGTTTTTCTTTTGTCTGCTCACGGATGACCCTTGCTTTGACATCAAATGTGTCTTAAAACTCGCTATCTCCTCCAATAAGTTTGAATCTCTTTGGCAGAGAAATCCCTGTTCTTTCTCGCAAACATGTTGTCAGGTCACGAGGAGCTTTCTGCGATGATGCTCAGTGAAGAGCCGAGATCGGAGTGGAAAATGATGGAGTTCCTCCCTTACGAGCAACTTGGATACACAAAAGGAAATTAGACACAGTGGAGGCCGTTCGGCCCGTCATGCCTACACCACATCAACACCGCACCAATTTCAACACGAGATCAACGCAAGAAAAATGGAAAATGTTTTTTGTTGAAGTTTTATTTTTCGAGGTTTATGGGATTTTTTTTCGTTCCGTGGAGGGAGCATGGACATGGAAAGTCTTGGTAAAAAACACAACAAACCACACAACACCCTTTGATGAGACCCCCACCAACAACACTTCGTACACATGCACACAATTCCCACCAATGCTCAAACGACCTAAAGTCTTATCAACATCCCCATACCCCTCTATCTCCAATCGAGTACCAATCTAATTCCAATTTAAACTTATCCAGCTGTTTCTGCTGCCACCTACTTTCCATGAGATCATTCACTACCTCTGAGTAAAAGACTCCTGCTTAATACTCTCCTCTCGTTACTCTCAGCTATGACCCAGGTCCTGCCACTGTCCACTCTGATGAATAATTATTCTGCACTTATTTTATCTTTACCTTTCATTATCTTAACATCTCATCATATCTCCTCGTAACCGCCTCCTTTCTAGTGTATAAAGTCCTCTCTCCTTCAGCCGCTCCTCATAGCTGAGTCTGGCTAGGCCGGAATCAATCTAGTAGTCCTATGCTGAACCCTCTCCATGGTATCTATGTCCTTCTAAGTTGTGGTGACCAGAACTGCACACAATATTCTAGATGTGGCCCTCACTAAATTCCTGTACAATTTTAACAACACCCTTTTGATTTATAATTGATCCCCTTCCTGATACAACCTAAAACCCTATTTGCTTTACCTATAGCTGCCTGGCACTGTGCTGCCTGTTTACCTCCCACATCTATAACCACCCCTAGATCCTTCTCCTGTGTGACACGCTCCAAAATTACCCATGCATCCTGTATTCTCTTTTTCATATTCTTCCCCATCCCAACACCTTACAAATGCTCAGGTTAAATTCCATCTGCCAATCTTTTGCCCAATCTATGCAAGTATCATTACTTTCTGTATCTGATCACCAACCCTCTGCTATCCACCTCACCTCCAAGCTTTGTGTCATTTACAAATTTGGAAGACTTACTCTTCACACCACTATCCAAATCGTTGATGTATATAATGAATATAATGGTCCGAGTACTGATCTCTGAGGTACCCCGCTACTTACATTCTCCCAGCAAGACATCCTCCCACTCACAGCCATCTTTTGCTTCCTATCACTTAGCCAGTTTTGCAATCCAATATCTACCTGACCACACTCCACAAGCCCTCACCTTGCCTAACAACCTCCGATGTGGTACCTTATCAAATGCCTTCTTTACGTCTAGATTTACTATGCCACTGCCTTTCCTCATCCACTCAGACACTGCTTCATCAAACTCTGAAGATTTGTGAGACTTGACCTACCTTTGGTAAACCCATGCTGACTACCTTTAATTAGTTGTATATATTTAAATGGTTCCTGATCTGGTCTTAATTAATGTCTCCAACATCTTCCCCACAACTGAAGTCAAACAAACAGTCTATAGTTCCCCATTTCTTCTCTGGATCCTTTCTTAAATGTGGTGTTACATTGCTACTCTCCAATCCTCCGGTTAATATCTGTCCTGACTCGAGGAAACTATTGAAAAATATCCATAAATATCTCATTCCTGCTTAGCCACCTCCATGAATACTCGGGTGCATATTATCTGGACCCGGAGCCTTATCTTCTCTTAGATTACCTCGCTGTTCCTTTACTTCCTCCACTCCAACCTGGATCTTCTGTAAAAGCCCTCTTCCTACCTTGATCAATTACTCTCAGCTATTGGCAATTTCCTGACTGTTCTGTGTGTTAAAGGTATAAATACTGTTACGGCTGTGGAATTCGCAGAGCACATATAGGTCCTTAGATCAGGTTATGTCATAGTCTGTGTTCAGATAGATTTCCCCACCGATGTTTAACGGGCAATTATCGGTAACCGGGCTGTGATGTTCAGTTAGCCGTTTTTTCTTTTAACTATCGTTATTTTGGACCAACCGCTTTACAACAATCACCTCCACACAACATCGCTCTGACCACTGCTTCACACAACCACCTCCACCACCAACATGCTCTGATCAACCGCTTCACAACACCACCTTAACCCCACCACCCAACCACACCACCTACGACCACTCACAAACGCCAGCCACACCACCCTCACGACCACCACAAATGCCAGCCACACCACCATCAAGACCACCACAAAAGGCCAGCCTGCCACATAACACCAACCACACCACCACCGCATTTCCACCTCGCACGGTTGCGAGAAGCCTGGCATTCGATCGGGGGAGAACGAGACAGCCTCACCCCTCCCCCCAACGACGAAACACGTGCGGAAAAGACGAAAGCTATGAAGACATAAAAGAAAGGCCCCGATTCGGCGAGGAAAACGCCCTGCTTCTGGAAGCTTCGCGCGCGTGCTGGAAGAGAGGGGGGGGCGAAAGGGGGGGGGGCGAAAGGGAGGGGCGACGGCGCCGTGGAATAAAAGGGCGCACTGAACGCAAGTCGAGGAGTCGGCGCTGGAGGTTGTGTGTGTGGGAAAAAAGGGAAAGAGTCGTGTCGGAGTTGTGGGCAGTGTGTGAGCGCCGGTAGGGACTGGAGAGAGCAGAGCGCAGCGGAGCAAGGCGCACGCCTGCGTACCGTGCCTTACCGTGGGTCGTCTGGAGAGGGACACGAGGGTCGCCCTGGAGAGTCACCACAGCGGACAAGGTAGCCAGCCCGGTCTCGCGGAGCCTTTGCGGTCTACATGGCTCCGTGTATAAAAGACGCCAAGGGGTCCAGTCTACCCTTGTCTGTCCTGGGTTTTTCCTTGTTTATTTTGATGAACGTTGTGCGCCATGTCGTAAGTAGAACTGTTAAGTGTTACATAATAAATAGACGGTCGTAGTTCTTGTCTTGCTCGGTTTTGTGCCTACCCGCATTTGCTTTACATAACTGATAACTGCATGCGTGTTTTGCATCGGTGCATACATGATGCATACGTGCATGATTGATACATGACTGATATTGTTGTGTGTGAAATAAATGTGCTTATTTAAATGTAGCCCATTTGTTGCGTCCTCTTTCCCAATTGAACTGCCATATATGCACTCGGAATTAGTTGGTTTTAATAGCCGATAAAGTGATCAGTCCAACGGGGTCGCGATAACACCCCGCTCGGTTATCCAAAATGGAGCGAGCTGCTAGCGGCTCGTTTCCAAGCGGGCCTCGTTGAGGTAAAATCTCTCGTAATCTACCCGCCGCGATTATTAGGTAAATCAAAGATCGATTGGCGTTGGACCTGTAAGCGCGGGTAGAGTACGGACAAGGTTTGGTTGTGTCAAAAACACACCCGTGGCTGGTTTTCGGCGTTGATACCGGAAAGCCGCGACTGGATGACCGTTCGGTGGCGAAGCGGCCGCTATGGTTAACGCGGGTCGTTCGCACGCCGGCGGGCGAGAATCTACAACAATACCTTTTTAACAAGTAAAGAGAACTAAATGTCAGAGCCCTGTTTTAGTAATGTTGCTGTATGGAGTTAAAGGGCTCACCCATATTTTACTGGATGTCAAACTAAAATGTCCCCAGTCTCACCAGAAGGCCATCTTTGATCAGATCGCAAAATAAAGTGAGGGGCACGCATAGTGCCGTCATGTATTGTGCTTGCTGCCAAGTTTGAACAAAAATGGACCAGAATGTCTGTGAAATGATGAGACCACATATTTTAAGTTACAAAATGGCCACAGACAGCCATTTGGATCTGATCTTGAAAACAAAATGACGTCCAGAGCAAGCAAATCTTCCTTATCCAGGTTCCAAGTGAATACACACGGTGTTCAACACGTCAATTTCTGGATTGGTTGACCACGTCTAGAAATGGTTCAGGACGTGTTCAACATCGGGTTTTTTTTTGCAACTATAATGGCCGCCAGTCGGTCATCTTGGATCTGATCTTGAAAAAACAAGACTTACTTATGTAAGCCATCATTCGTTATCTGTGTGCAAGTTTGAACAAAATGGGTAAATGTCTGCCCGAGAAATGGTTGAGATGTGTTTGACACCCAGGTTTTTTTTGTGTTTTTTTTTACAACTAAAATGCTGCCAGTCAGTCATCTTGGATCTGATGTCGAAAAAAATGACTGCTATTTATACCATAATTTACAAGAAATCAACAGAGTGGAGACCAATCAGCCCATCATGCCTTCATGAACACCATACTAATTTATACTGCACAAGATCCAAGGAAGAAATACCAAAAAAAGTTTTTAATTAATGATTTTTTTTTCTCTTGTTTGTTTTTTGTATTGTATTTTTTTCTTCCCCTCATGAGGGGTAATGGGCTGGTCAAAACACACAACATCAACCACACAACACCCCTTGACAAGACCCACCTAGAGAACTCCGTATACATGCACACAATCCACCATCAATGCTCAAACTACCTAAAAGTCTTAACATCTCAAACCCTCTATCTCCATAACTTCCAGGTACCTAATTCCAATTTAAACTTATCTACTTTTCCACTGCCACTACCTTCCATGGAGGCCATTCCATACATTAACTACTCTTTCAGTAATATGTGTTGCCTTTGTGCCAAGTATCAAAAAAATCTCGTCCAGACATGTCCGAGATATGTTGCGGAAGCACGACGGACACGAAAATCGGGACCAAATCCATAACCTCCATTCGGACAAGTCAACGGGGGCTAATAAGCCTATCCATTCACTTTCTTCATGAACCACTCTTCTGGTGCTATTCCACCTGGTCCTCACCTGTTCTTTTCCCTGTTATACTTAAAAGAAGCCTATCTCTCTCTGTTGATTTAGTCACCGACTAGACTTATCTATCTAAGTCCCGACAAAGGCTCCATTCACATACGAGTCGAGTCTCATCACCGTCGGATCCAGTCACAGACAAGTTTAGTCTTATCCCGGCGCATGACCTCGTCACAGAATCGTCTTATCTAGTCTCAACATCGGTTGTCTTCTCTTTCTCTCTCTCAAACTCTTCTGCTCTTTCGTTTCTTCCATTGGATAAATTGACGTTTTCTGTAATTTTTTTCCAGATGCCGTTTTGCTTTTCATATTGTCGCGCCGGACTGCTCCTTCGAAAGTAGATCTTTCTTAGCACTCGCTATCTCCAACAAAAACATCGAATCTCCTCTTCGGAAAAATTACCCTTACCTCCCCTCGTCTGAGCCATCTTGTGAGGTGGAGGTGACGTCGAGCTTACTGCGCATGCGTCGGACGCCGAGAGTGGAAAGGAAAACCTGGAGCCGGATTGGATCACGGGCTTTGTGCTCGGAATGGACACGGACTTTGTGCTCGGAATGGATCACGGACTTTGTGCTCGGAATGGATCACGGACTTTGTGCTCAGATGAAACGTTTTCCATCAAAACTACTTTAAATCTGTGTCTTCGGCGGTGTGTGTGTATGTGTTGTGTGTGTTGTTGTGTGTGTGTGTGTGTGTTGTGTGTGTGTGTGTGTGTGTGGTTAGCGTTGGAGAGTGCGTTCAGCTGAAGCTTGTCTAATCCCGGCAGAGGATCTATTATTCACAGACGAGTCGTCTTGTCCTGCCATTGGATAGATTCACGGACGAGTCTCGTCAGGTCCCAGCGTAGGATCCATCACGGACTAGTTAGTCTTATCCCGGCGCTGACCTCGTCACAGAATCGTCTTATCTAGTCTCAACATCGGCCGTCTTCACATACTAGTCCAGTCTCGGCCTGGTGCAGGACCTAGTCAAAGACTTGTCGAGTCCAGTCTACTCCGGCATCGGATTTAGTCACCGACTAGACTTATCTATCTAAGTCCCGACAAAGGCTCCATTCACATACGAGTCGAGTCTCATCACCGTCGGATCCAGTCACAGACTAGTTTAGTCTTATCCCGGCGCATGACCTCGTCACAGAATCGTCTTATCTAGTCTCAACATCGGTTGTCTTCACATGCTAGTCAATCTCGGCCTGGTGCAGGACCTAGTCAAAGACTTGTCGAGTCCAGTCTACTCCTGGCATCGGATTTAGTCACACACTAGACTTATCTATCGAAGTCCCGACAAAGGCTCCATTCACATACGAGTCCAGTCTCATCCACGTCGGATCCAGTCACAGACTAGTTTAGTCTTATCCTGGTGCATGACCTCGTCACAGAATCGTCTTTATCTAGTCTCAACATAGGCCGTCTTCACATACTAGTCCAATCTCGGCCTGGTGCAGGACCTAGTCAAAGACTTGTCGAGTCCAGTCTACTCCTGGCATAGGATTTAGTCACCGACTAGACTTATCTATCGAAGTCCCGACAAAGGTTCCATTCACAGACGAGTCTAGTCTCATCACCGTAGAGATCCAGTCACAGACTAGTTTAGTCTTAACCGGCGCATGACCTCGTCACAGAATCGTCTATCTAGTCTCAACATCGGTTGTCTTCACATACTAGTCCAGTCTCGGCCTGGTGCAGGACCCAGTCAAC
>CM068952.1:184100551-184111064 GCA_035128595.1 Eptatretus atami
TTCTTCCCCTCATGGGAGGGGTAATGGGCTTGGTCAAAACACACAACATCAACCACACAACACCCCTTGACAAGACCCCCACCTAGAGAACTCCGTATACATGCACACAATCCACCATCAATGCTCAAACTACCTAAAAGTCTTAACATCTCAAACCCCTCTATCTCCATAACTTCCAGGTACCTAATTCCAATTTAAACTTATCTACTTTTCCACTGCCACTACCTTTCCATGGAGGCCATTCCATACATTAACTACTCTTTCAGTAATATGTGTTGCCTTTGTGCCAAGTATCAAAAAAATCGGTCCAGACATGTCCGAGATATGGTTGCGGAAGCACGCACGGACACGAAAATCGGGACCAAATCCATAAGCCTCCATTTCGGACTAAGTCCAACGGGGGCTAATAAGCCTGCCATCTCACTTTCTTCATGAACCACTCTTCTGGTGCTATTCCACGCTGGTCCTCACCTGTTCTTTTCCCCTGTTATACTTAAAGAAAGCCTTGCTATTATGCAGAATATTCTTAGCCATGTCCTTCTCAGACTCTCTTTTGGCTTGCTGAGTTATTTTCTGAACTTGTCTCTGTTTACTCCGATAGTGATATAAATCTAACTCCAATCCTGTTATTTTAAACCCAATATATGCCTTCTGCTTTTCCTTAATGCGTTCCTTATCTCACTGCTCAACCACCCTGGTCTCTTTCTGCTTCTAGTTTTACACCTCATTGGAATGTACTTTCTCTGCACTCTACACATTTGCTCATTGAAGGTTTCCCATTTTCTGAAGCTGATTGTCCTATTGTTAGCTTATCACAATCTATGTTACCCAACTCTCTCTTCACTCCCTCAAGGTTTGCCTTCCTGAAATCTTATAGCCTTAATTCTACTATCCTGGACTCTAACCATAAATATAATCTTTGCACACACGTCATGGTCACTTGATCCTCAGTGCTGCTCGACCACCACCTCCTCCACCATATTGGTATCATAACTTAAAAAGAGGTCTAACACTGCACTCCCGCTCGTGGGCTTATCTACAAACTGGGTTAAAAAGCAATCCTGGACTAAAACGAGGAAATCCTCATCTGCTCTGCCCTTTCCCTGTTCCTGGACCCAATCGATCCCTGGCAAGTTAAAATCCCCCATAATTAAGCAATACTCTTCCCTTACCACATGCCCTTTTGAATTCTTCATGTTCTCCTCCAACCTCCTCTTCCTTCACACCCGGAGCCTTATTAAAGCATCCTACCAGTCTCTAAATGTTTTTACAATCTCTCAATTCATACACATTCCTCGACATTAATTCCCTCCTTAATGTCACCCCTTTCTCTTGATGCAATGCTGTCTTTTATCCAGATTGCTACTCCTCCTCCTCCTGTTTTCTTCTTTGTATCACACCAATACACCTTGTAGCCTTCTATTCCTCTCCTCCAGTTACTCTCCTGCTTAAACCACATCTCACTTACGACAACTATATCATACACCTCGCTATCTACTTTGGCCGCAAGCTCTTCCATCTTATTATTTAAACTTCTGTTATTGGTATAGAATATGTTTAACTTTTCCCTTGCTGAAATTCTATTTTCTTGCCTGGCCTTACTCATCACAATTACATCATCAATTCCTTCCTCAGTAGCTTCCCCACCTTCCACTGAACTAAAAAAGCCTGAATTCCTTCAATTCCGACTGCAAACCTTGCTGCCCCCTTTCTATTTAACATACGGTCATCATTCTGGAAACACTCTCTTTGCTCGCGAAATAATTCCCACTGCTTCTTAAATGTAAAACCTTCCTCCCTACTCCATTCGTCCAGTCATTGTTTGACATATATCACTCTGCTCATAATTTCTGTGTCACTTCTTAATCTTTGGAGAATCTCAGAAAACATAATCTCACAACCCTCTTGTTTTCAACCACTTACCCAATACAGTATCTTGCATCTATTTTTCAAAACCTCTGAGTAAACTTTCCCGAAATATTTTGCTCCGAGGTGTAACACAACCAACTTCTTCCGACCATGACCCGATATGATGTCATCTACCCTTCCTTCAATGTCTCTAACTCCTGTTCCTTCAAAACTGCACAGAATTCTGTGTCGACAATCCTTCCTGCAGAATGAAGAATCGACATATTTAATAGTCTCATCACCCACAAAAACTATCTTCCAGACCTCATTCCTACCAACCTCTATTGCTGTAACCTCACATCCACTTAACTCACTGCACCTTCACCACTGCCTGCACTCACTGCACCTTCACCATTGCTTGCACTTACTGCACCTGCACTCCCTGCATATTCACCACTGCCTGCACTAACTCACCACGGCCTGTACTCGCTGCCTCACCATGGCCTGTACTTGCTGCCTCACCACGGCCTGTACTCGCTGCCTCACCACGGCCTGTACTCGCTGCCTCACCACGACCTGTACTCGCTGCCTCACCATGGCCTGTACTCACTGCCTCACCACGACCTGTACTCGCTGCCTCATCACTGCATGTACTCTGCCTCACCACTGCCTGCACTCATTACCTCACCACTGCATGTACTCACTGTTTGCACTCGCTGCCTTACCACTGCCTGCACTCACTACCTCACCACTGCATGTACTCACTGCCTGCACTCGCTGACTTACTACTGCCTCTACTCTCTGCACCCTCAGCACTGCCTGCTCCTGCTGCACCCACACTACTGCCTGCGCCCGCTGAACCCACACCACTGCCTGCTCCAGCTGCACCATCACCACTGCCAATATCCTCAGCAACATCACTCCACAACCGTAACCAACTATTATGTACAAATTTCTCACATTCTGCTACTTGCTACAAATTATATATCGATCCGTTCCTTCATGCCAGTAATAACTATCCTTAAGTGGGCTATTTCCTCACTTCCTACAACAATAAGAACCCTCTGCTTCCCCCAATTATTGATGTGGCCCACATTGAGTATCCATCACATTTTATGTACTCCTCTTCCTTTCTTCTTCGCTCTCTATTTACACCCTTTTTCACCACCATATTCCCAAGGCCCCGACTCACTTAAACGCCAAACTTAAGACGAACCAATCACCTTCCTGAATACTGTTAGGCAGTATCCATTCCATATATGGACAAATCCTGCACGCCCAAGCAGTCGGCTGTGATAGTGGCGTGAATCATCCACTTCCTCCCTCGCTGTCATTGTAGTACACATGCCATCTAACACTTTCTTTTCTACCCAGAATTCATCCATTGACAAAGGGGTGACATGTGGAAAAAACACTGTAGCCTATCTAACCAAAATTAGACGAGGCTGGCAGGCGACATTAAAGACAAATAAACCAAGTACGTGCACGACTTTTGGTTCGTTTGTATGGCTTGAGTGGACTATGAGGCCCCATGTGTAGGATTGGGCATAAATCCCTGTTAAAGCTTTGCATCACAGAATGCACTGGTTGGTATGCAAAGACAGGACGAGGCAGAATCTGCAGAGCTCACGTTGAGACTATTTAAGCCGAGGGGCCCAGATGCACACACCGGGCATAAGCCCCAATGGTATCGCTTTGCGAGTTGGTATGCATGCAAGCTGCATCATTATGCAAAGACAAAGAATTGGCCTTACGTTGAATGTGCATCGAGACAATCCTTAAGTCTATGAACCCTCGGTCTATATTAATTGTCCAAGATAACACAAGTCTCCAAAGATAGCCAAAATCAACACATCTATCAAAACCCTGCAAAAAACAAAGTGTGCTGAGGCCCTTGTAACAATATGGGGGAAGAAAAAGGCCAACAAACTTTTACTGGACAAAACGTTTTATTTACACATCATTGCCTCACACAATGAACCATTCAAATCAAATAAATTTCCTCGAAAAAAGCCTGGTGTTGGCTTAACAGTTGAGGTGGTTGGCTTAAGATCTTGGTGTCTTGAGTTCGACCCTGTCATGCTGTTAAAATAACACCAGGTGGGTTGACTTAACCTGTCATCCTTCTGAGGTCGGTAAAATAAGTATTGGCTTACTGGAAACGGGCAATGAATCAGTGGCACAGCTGCGCTTCCAGAAAATAATGCATCCAGCAGACAAAGGCTGCATATGAAACAACATTCCCTCTAAGATGCCCACATACCCAAATCATACTTCAGCTTTTCAACTTCTAGGAATGCTTTCGATTTCTGGGCTTCTAACAATTTCTTTTTCGCTGTATTTTTTTCTATTTTCGACCTCATCCATTGCTTAAAGAGGACAATCTCTTCGTCGGTTTCTGGAGTGATCACCAACTGCCACTTCCGCGCCTTTTGTTCTGAGCCATTCACCACGTTGGAAGAGGAGGGCAAGTGGTGATTGGACACCGACAATAGCCAGGATATATCAATGTCTTCTACTGGCATTGGTACCGTTGCTGAAGAGGCGGCCATGTCTGGGACATGGACTGCAGATATCCAAAATCAATATGAGAACAAGTATTTCACATTCAAGGCATTTGTTATGAAATTATGTTCACAGTCAACGTGTACGAATGTTGTGGCATCTTTGCATAAGGGGTAGATAAGTGGTACGTAAGGGGTAGTGTGTAGATAACAATAAGCTCCAGCCTGATTGTCTCAGCATGTTTTTTTTTTTAGAGAGAATTAATTAAATTATGACCAGGCAGTAAATAGTCTCGTCTGTGTCTATAATCCTATACCAGGAGTAGAATAGTCTAAGTCTGTGTCTATATCGCTATACAAGGAGTAGAATAGTCCTAGTCTGTGTTATATCCTATACCAAGGAGTAAATAGTCTAGTTGTGTCTATATCCTAATACCAGGAGTAAATAGTCTAGTCTGTGTCTTATATCCTTACCAAGGAGTAGAATAGTCTAGTCTGTGACTATATCCTATACCAGGAGTAGAATAGCTATCCTGTGACTAATATCGCTATACCAGAGTAGCATAGTTAGTCTGTGACTATATCCTATACAAGGTAGTAGAATAGTCTAGTCTATGACTATATCCATACCAGGAGTAGAAAGTCTAGTGTATGAACTATATCTATAGCAGGAGTAGAATAGTCCTAGGTCATGACTATATCCCATACCACAGGAGTAGAAATAGTCTAGTCTATGACTATTATGCTATAGCCAGGAGTTAGAATATCCCTAGTCTGTGACTATATCCTATACCAGGAGAGAAATAGTCTGTCTATGACTATACTCGCTTAATACCAGGAGTAGATATAGTCTAGTCTGTGACTATATTCCTATACCAGGAGTAGAATATCCTAGTCTGTGAAGCTATATCTATACCAGTGAGTAGAATAGTCTAGTCTATGGACTGAATATCCTATACCAGGAGTAGAATAGTCTAGTCTGTGACTATATGCCTATACCAGGATATGCCCTGGACTATATAGGGGAGTGATAGTCTAGTCTGTGTCTATATCCAACGTTGGGCAAGACTAGACTAGTCTATGATAGATCGATGCTGAGACTATGGTCTGTGATAGATTAATTATAGCGAACGCAGTGAGCTTCATACTTAACGGCGTGCATGTGAGAGAATAGGAAACAACAACAACACACAACAACAACCATAGCCCTGGCTATTTGGAAACCGTGTCGTAAGCTATGACCTTTTGCTTCCGTTGTTGTTAAATCGCTGTGCGGTGTATAAACCGATTGGGTTTTATTTCTATCTTGTGAATATTACTTAACGCGTACACATGAGAGAATAGGAAACAACAAAAACAACACAATACCCTGGCAATTGTGAATCCGTGTCGTTGGCTATGACATTTTGCTTCTTTTTTTTGCTTCTGTTTTTTTTTGTTTCGGTTTTTGTCATGGGAATGATGCATGCGGGAGATATGACCGGAGTGTTTATTTATTTATTCAATTATTTTTTTCCCAAAGTTAATTTTAATACTTCCGAAAGTGATTTTGTTCATGAAGGAAGTGTTTATTTAGTTTTTAACATTACCGGGGAGTGATTTTGAAACTCTTTCGGAACTTTAATTTCTTTTATCTTGACCAGAAGTGATCGTTATTTATTTATTTATTTATTCAATTATTTTTTCCCCAAAGTTATTTAATAAGAATCTTCCCGCATCATCAAAAATATTTTTTACTCGTGATTACATTATTTGATCGCTGATCGCCCGAATCCAGGCCGAAGTAACCGAAATTGCGTCAAAAATCATCAGCTGTGGCGGCGTAACGTACCACGGTATAGTTGGCAATTATACAGTTGTGAAACAAGTTTTGATGTAAAGTCAGAAGCCGAATGTAAGAAGAATTCTACGTTCGCTTCAGGCTTTGCCTATTCCATATTACGCCCAGTACTCGACAATACTTGCCTGTGAAGGTTCCTCAGTAGGACGAGACAACACTGTTGTGATAGATCCAACACCGGTCGCGAGCAAGCTTCAGCTGACGCCCTCTCCGATCACTACAAACACAGGACACACCCCTAAAGACAACAGATAAAACGAGTTTTAAGGGAGCATAAAGTCCGCGGTCCATTCCATCTCGGTTTCCACTCCATCTCGGTCTCCTACGCATGCGCAAAAGCTCAACGTGACGTCACTGGCTCACAACATGGCCCTGAAAAAGGAGCGAAAGGTAATTTCTCACAGCGAGATTCGATGTTTGTTTATTCAGATCGCGAGTGCGAGGACGGGTATATTGTCGAAGACCAGTGTGCCGCGACGATTCAAAAGAAAAGAACATTTGGGAACATTACAGAAAACGTAAATTTATGTAATGGAAGAATAAAAAGGACCGAGAGGGGTTTGAAAAAAAAAAATGGACGACACTCAACTATCAAGCGTCGAATGTGGCTGAAAGAACGCAGAAAACGGAGTGGGGGATGTCCTTGGAGGGAACGGTTTCCCACTTGGAACTCATTCTGAGTATTGTTGATGATGACGGCGATGGAATCACGGTCGTGACGGTACGTGGCATACACCGCTTCAACAACCTCATTTAAACACGTGACAACTTACATTAACACCTCTTCACCTCAATTGCCTATTACCAACTCGTCCTTCAGATCGTGGGTGCTGAAGGACTTACCTCCTTCAGCACCCCACCTCCTACCTTAAGCACCCCACATCCTTAATCCTTACACCCCACCTCCTCACCACTTAACGCACCCACCTCCTATCCTTAACCACCCACATCTTACCTCCACCTCCTCACCTACCCCCCACCTATCACCCTTAACACCACCTCCTCACCCTTAACCCACCCACTCCTCACCCGTAACCACCCCACCTCCTCACCTTACCACCACATCCTTATCCTTACTCCCACCTCCTCACCCTTACCATCCCACATCGCTTATCCTACTCCCACCCCCACCCTTAACCACCCACCTCCTCACCCTTAACCACCCACCTCCTCACTTAACCACCCACATCTTAATCCTTACCCCCCACCTCCTCATCCTTACCACCCCACATCCTTATCCTTACCCCACCTCCTACCTTAACCACCCCCACATCCTTATCCTTAACCCCCATTATCCTTACCTCCCAACTCCTCATCCTTAACCACCCCACATACTCATCTTTACCCCCCACTCCTCACAGTTCCAACCACCCACCACCGCACTCTGTAAGACAGGTTTCAGCCGGACGCACTCACCCTCCAACCAGTAGACACACTCACCTCCATCAGTAGACACACTCACTCCAACCAGTAGACGCACTCACCTCCAACAGTGACACACTCACCCCTCCAATCAGTAGACGCACTCACCCTCCATAGTAGCACCACTGCCCTCCAATCAGTAGACCACTCACCCTCCAATCAGTAGACACACTCACCCTCCAATCAGTAGACCACTCACCCTCCAATCAGTAGACGCACTCACCCTCCAATCAGTAGACACACTCACCCTCCAATCAGTAGACGACACTCACCTCCAATCAGTAGACACACTCACCCTCCAATCAGTAGACGCATCACCCTCCAATCAGTAGACGCACTCACCTCCAATCAGTAGACACACACACCTCCAATCAGTAGACACACTCACCTCAATCAGTAGACGCACTCACCTCCAACCAGTAGACCACTCACCCTCACGTAGACACACCCTCAATCATGACACTCACTCCAATCGTAGACACACTCACCCTCCAATCAGTAGACACACTCACCTCAATCAGTAGACGCACTCCCTCAATCAGTAGACACTCACCCTCCAATCAGTGACACCCCCTCACCAGTAACGCACTCCCCTCAATGCAGTAGACGCACTCACCTCAATCAGTAGACACACTCACCCTTAACTCTAAGACACATTTAAAATCTCCTCGTGGTGTAAACGTTTCATTCCGAGTGTAAAGTTCAATCTCCCCGGTTGTTTAATCGGCCTCAATGACGTCATGGTTTGACCCTTCGTTCTGGGTCAAAGTGGTGGACGGTTCGAAACCCTATTTGGGTCATTCAAATCTATTATTATTGAAATGTGCTGCTTCGTTGCTTCACTCTCGACATTTAAAAGGACAGAGCGTGTGAAAACAACCATAGGTTGGTAATAATACCGCAGGCTTTGACGGTCCTGAATCAGGACCATCAGGATGTGTCAATAAAATTCAGGACTCCGCTCTCAGCCTCCTGCCGCTCCTCGCCTCCTCCGCCTCCTCGCTCCTCCGCTCCTCCGCCCTCCGCTCCTCCTCCTCCTACTACTCCTGCCTCCTCCTCCTCCTCCTACTCCTACCCTACTCCTCTCCTCCCTCCTCCCCTCCTCCCCTCCTCCCTCCCCTCCCTCCCCTCCCCTCCCTCCCCCTCCCTCCTCCCCCTCTCCCTCCCCTCCCTCTCCCCCTCCTCCCCTCTCCTCCTCCCTCCCCTCCCCTCGCTCCCTCCTCCTCCCCTCCCCTCCCCCTCCTCCCCTCTCCTCCTCCTCCTCCTCCTCTCCCCTTCCCCTCCCTCCTCCTCCCCCTCCTCCTCCTCCTCCTCCTCCTCCTCCTCCCTCCCCCTCCTCCTCCTCCTCCCCTCCTCCCCTCCCCTCCCCTCCTCCCCTCCTCCCTCCCCTCCTCCCCTCCCCTCCTCCTCCCTCCTCCTCCCTCCTCCTCCTCCTCCTGTCCTTGTTCGGGAGGGAACTCGTTTGCCACTCAGGTCTCCGCCCTTCACTGCGCATGCGCAGAAACGTCAACATGACCTGACAACATGGCTGTGAGAAAGCAACGGAAGAGTAATTTCTCTGACAAGGAGATTAGATGTTTGTTAGTCGAGATCGAGAGTGTCAAGACATATTTGATGTCAAACCGAAAGTCGTGCGTGATCGGACAGAAGAAAAAGAACATTTGGGAAAAATTACGGCAAACGTAAATTCAACTAATGGAGGAATTGAAAGGACTGAGAAGGGTCTAAAAGAAAAATGGAAAGATTAGATGGCAAGCCTTCATACGGTGAAAAAGCAGCAAATGACTGGGGGTGTACTTCCCACCAAGAATTTTCCCACTTGGAACTCATTCTGAGTATTATTGTGATCGCAGCGATGGAAGTCACCGTTGTGAAGGTAAGTACAATGCTACACCACACATCTACACCCATCATTTTTCCTTCCGATCCATTCAAGTTCCTCCAACCGCCCCTCACCTTCAACCGGCCTCGAGCTCCTCACCTTTCCTCATCCAACCTCCCCTTCCCCATCCTCACTTTCCACCCCTCCCCTCCCTTCGACCTTACCCTTCCAACTCTCTCCCCAACTTTAACCCCTCTACCTAACCCTCCCAACCTCAACTAATGACCTAACCTTCCCAGCCTCCACCTCATGCACGATCTAATCCTCCAGCCTCTCCCTCAAAAACCTCCCCCCCTTCCCACACCTACTTCACCTGTCACCCTCCCTTTGACCTAACTCTTCCAACGTCTACCTCACGACCTAATCTCCTGACCTCAACGCTCCAACCACCCTCCCCCGTCCCCCCCTCCGACATCACCCTCCCAACCCCACACCCCACCCTTGCCATTCCAATCCACCCCCACCCATCCAACTCCTTCACACCATGTCGTCGTCCCCCCCCCCCTTTCCACGTGCCTGGATGAAGAAAAACACAATATAATTCTGGTGTTAAATTATTAACTCTTAACAACATTTAAACATATTGTGGATCCTAATTGTGCAGCTTTCCTTCCTCATCAGCATGATGGAGTACATTATGTTAATGAGTCAGCTTGATATTGTGCTGTTGAACCCTGAAACACAAACTCACTCACTTGTGCTGCTAAAAAACCTGTTTGTGATAAACATTGTTTCAGTTGCTGGGAAAGACAGGTTTGACACACAATGGAATGGCTCCACTCCTGGGATCAGCGCAGATGCCATTGGATGAGCGCTCCAGGAGAGAGATGTAACAACAGAGCCGGTCGTGGACCGAACTGACGGCGCACCATTGGGTGATCTCATTGGGGAGAGAGATGGAACTGAGCCGGCAAGGGACAGAACTTTAGGTAAATATAACCTACAATGAAGATACCACCTGATATGAGTGTCTCCATGGTGTTTTTCTTTTAAGTTTATAATAATTGTACTCCCTTA
>CM068952.1:184127422-184141460 GCA_035128595.1 Eptatretus atami
AGAGAGATGTTCATGAAATTGCATTCTGATCTCGGTCACCCTCCAACTGCTCCTGTTCAAGTCCTAGGGCTAGGCTATATCATAGTTACAACTTGCCCCATTAGACCCAACCTTCCAGTCACACTGCAGAGGATGAATTTCAGTCAAACATGCATACTACGATGATCATTAAAAATCCCAGGGCAACATTTGACAAACTCGGTAATATACTCCCAGCCCCGGTTCTCCCATGGCCAACTATATGTTGCATTTCAACGTGCAAGAGGTTACTCCTATATGTCTAGTCACAAACACAGGTAACGATGGCGGTTGATATTGACAATTAATGTAATGAACGACAGTTGTTTGGGTGCATCCGAGAATCGAACACCTCTTTAATTTGAACAGTTAACACGCACGCATTCAAGGTACAGAATCTATTGTCGGACATCGCACTTTCGAAGAACAAAGAAAAGAAGAGAATCCGGGCAATGAAGGGATGACCTCATACCCGTTCCCTGGAGGAGGAGGAGAGGGAGGAGGGGAGGGGGAGGGAGGAGGAGGGGGGGAGGAGGGGGGAGGGAGGGGAAGGGAGGAGGAGGGAGGTGGAGGGAAGGGGAGGGGAGGAGGTAGGGAGAGGAGGAGGAGGCAGGAGGACAGGAGGAGAGGAGGAGGGGAGGGGGAGGCGGGCGAGGAGGCGAAGGGGGAGGAGGCGGGAGGCACGGAGTCCTGAAGTTTATTGACACACCTGATGGTCCTGATTCAGGACAAGTCAAAGCCTGCGGTCATATTACCAACCTATGGTTGTTTTCACACGCTCTGTCCTTTTAAATGTGAAGCTGAAGCAAACGAAGCAGCACATTCATAATAATAATAGATTTGAATGCCCAAATAGGGTTTCAACGTTCCACCACCCCCCCCCCCCCCCCCCCCCCCCCCCCCCCCCCCCCCCCCCCCCCCCCCCCCCCCCCTTACCCGAACGAAGGTCAACCATTGACGTCATTGAGGCCGAAAAACTCAACCGGAGAATTGAACTTTACACTCGGAATGAAACGTTTACACCACGAGAGATTTTAAATGTGTCTTAGAGTTAGAGGGTGAGTGTGTCTACTGATTGGAGGGTGAGTGCGTCTACTGATTGGAGGGTGAGGCGTCTACTGGTTGGAGGGTGAGTGTGTCTACTGATTGGAGGTGAGTGTGTCTACTGATTGGAGGTGAGTGCGTCTTACTGATGGAGGGTGAGTGTGTCTACTGATTGGAGGGTGAGTGTGTCTACTGATTGGAGGATGAGTGCGTCTCTGATCGGAGGGTGAGTGCGTCTACTGATGAGGGCTGAGTGCGTTACTGGTTGGAGGGTGAGTGCGTCTACTGATTGGAGGGTGAGTGTCTTACTGATTGGAGGGTGAGTGCTGTCTACTGATTGGAGGGTTGAGTGCGTCTACTGATTGGAGGGTGAGTGCGTCTACTGATTGAGAGGTGAGTGTGTCTACTGATTGGAGGGTGAGTTGGATGATGGGTGATGTTGTCTACTGATTGGTGGTGAGTGCGTCTACTGATTGGGGATGGTGAGTGTGTCTACTGATTGGAGGGTGAGTGTGTCTACGGATTGGAGGGTGAGTGCGTCTACGATTGGAGGTGAGTGTGTCTACTGATTGAGGCGTGAGTGCGTCTACTGATTGAGGTGAGTGTGTACTGGTTGGAGGGTGAGTGCGTCTACTGGTTGGAGGGTGAGTGTGTCTACTGTTGGAGGAGTGGTCTACTGGTTGGAGGGGTGAGTGCGGTCCGGCTGAAACCTGTCTACAGAGTGCGGTGGGTGGGTGGTTGGAACTGTGAGGAGGTGGGGGGTAAGGATGAGTATGTGGGTGGTTAAGGAATGAGGAGTTGGGAGGTAAGGATAAGGGTGGGGTAAGGATAGGATGTGGGGGTTAAGGGTGAGAGGTTGGAGGTAAGGATAAGGATGTGGGGTGGTTAAGGATGAGGAGGTGGGGGGTAAGGATAAGGATGTGGTGGTTAAGGGTGAGGAGGTGGGTGGTTAAGGGTGAGGAGGTGGGTGGTTAAGGGTGAGGAGGTGGGAGGTAAGGATAAGGATGTGGGATGGTTAAGGGTGAGGAGGTGGGAGGTAAGGATAAGGATGTGGGGTGGATTAAGGGTGAGGAGGTGGGGTGGTTACGGGTGAGGAGGTGGGGTGGTTAAGGGTGAGGAGTGGGGTGGTTAAGGTGAAGAGGTGGGGTGGTTAGGTTGAGGAGGTGGAAGGTAGGAGTGGGTGGTTTAAGGATGAGGAGGTGGGTGTTAAGGGTGAGGAGGTGGGTGTAAGGATAAGGATGTGGGTGGTTAAGGGTGAGGGAGGTGGGTGCTGAAGGACGGTAAGTCCTTCAGCACCCCACGATCTGAAGGACGAGGTGGTAAGTAGGCAATTGAGGATGAAGAGGTGTTAATGTAAGTTGTCACGTGTTAAATGAGGTGTGTTGATAGCGGTGTATTGCACGTACGTCACGGACCGTGACTTCCATCGCCCGTCATCATCAACAATACTCAGAATGAGTTCCAAGTGGGAAAAACCGTTCACTCAAAGACATGCCCCACTCTTTTCGGTTTCTCAGCACATTCGACGCTTGATATTTGAGTTCTGTCCATTTTTTTTTTTTCAAACCTCTCGTCCTTTTTATTCTTCCATTACATAAATTTACGTTTTCTGTAATTTTTCCAAATGTTCTTTTTCTTTTGAATCGTCGCGGCACACTGGTCCTTCGACAATATACCCGTCCTCCACTCGCGATCTGGAATAACAAACATCGAATCTCGCTGTGAGAAAAATTTACTCTTTCGCCTCCTTTTTCAGGGCCATGTTGTGAGCCAGTGACGTCACGTTGAGCTTTCTGCGCATGCGTAGGAGACCGAGAGTGGAAGTGAAAACCCGGAGATGAATGGACCGCGGACTTTATGCTCCCTTAAAACTCGTTTTAATCTGTGTCTTAGGAGGTGTGTCCGTGTTTGTAGTGATCGGAGGGGCGGTAGCTGAAGCTTGTCTCGGACCGGTGTTGGATCTATTCACAGACAAGTGTTGTCTCGTCCTACTGGAGGAACTCTTCACAGGCAGTATTGTCGAGTACTGGCGTAATATGGAATAGGCAAAGCCTAGAAGCGAACGGTAGAATTTCTTCTTACATTCGCTTCTGACTTTACATAAAACTTGTCACAACTGTATAATTGCCAACTATACCGTGGTACGTGTAAGCGCCGCACAGCTGATGATTTTGACGCAATTTCCGGTTACTTCGGCGCGATTCGGGCGATCAGCGATCAAATAATGTAAATCACGAGTAAAAAATATTTTTTGATGATGCGGGAGATATCTTTATTAAAATTAACTTTGGGGAAAAAATAATTGAATAAATAAATAATAATAACGATCACTTCTGGTCAAGAATAAAAGAAATTAAAAAGTTCCGGAAAGAGTTTCAAAATCACTCCCGGTAATGTTAAATACTAAATAACACTTCCTGTCATGAACAAAATCACTTTCGGAAGTATAAAATTAACTTTGGGAAAAAAAATAATTGAATAAAATAAATAACAACTTCCGGTCATGATCTCCCGGCAGCATCATTCCCCATGACAAAAACCGGAAACAAAAAAAAACCAGAAGCAAAAAAAAACGGAAGGCAAAATGGTTCATAGCCAACGACACGGATTCACAATTGCCAGGTATTGTGTGTTTTTGTTGTTTCCTATTCTCTCATGTGTACGCGTTAAGTAATATTCACAAGATAGAAATAAAACCCAATCGTGTTTATACACCGCACAGCGTTTACAACAACCGGAGCAAAAGTCATAGCTTACGACACGGTTTCCAAATAGCCAGGCTATTGGGTTGTTGTTGTTGTTGTTGTTGTGTTTCCTTCTCTCACATGCACGCGTTAAGTATGAAGCTCACTGCGTTCGCTATAATTAATCTATTCACAGACCATAGTCTCAGCATCGGATCTATTCATAGACTAGTCTTAGTCTTGCCCCAACGTTGGATATAGACACAGACTAGACTATTCTACTCCTGGTATAGGATATAGTCACAGACGAGACTATATACTCCTGGTATAGGATATAGTCACAGACTAGACTATTCTACTCCTGGTATAGGATATAGTCATAGACAGACTATTCTACTCTGGTATAGGATATAGTCACAGACTAGACTATTCTACTCCTGGTATAGGATATAGTCACAGACTAGACTATTCTACTCCTGGTAAAGGATATAGTCATAGACTAGAACTATTCTACTCCTGGTATAGGATATAGTCACAGACTAGATATTTCTACTCCTGGTATAGGATATAGTCATAGACTAGACTATTCTACTCCTGGTATGGGATATAGTCATAGACTAGACTATTCTACTCCTGGTATAGGATATAGTCATAGACTAGACTATTTACTCCTGGTATAGGATATTAAGTCATAGACTAGACTATTCTACTCCTGGTATAGGATATAGTCACAGACTAGACTATTCTAACTCCTGGTATAGGATATAGTCACAGACTAGACTATTCTACTCCTGGTATAGGATATAGTCACAGACTAGACTATTCTACTCCTGGTATAGGATATAACACAGACTAGACTATTTACTCCTGTATAGGATATAGACACAGACTACTATACTCCTGGATAGATATAGACACAGCTAGACTATTCTTACTCTGGTATAGGATATAGACACAGACTAGACTATTCTACTCCTGGTATAGGATATAGACACAGACGAGACTATTTACTCCTGGCATAAAAATTTAATTACAGACTCGTCTCATCTACTCCTGGCACAGGGTTATTCACAGACAGGTCCAGTCTACTCCTGGCATAGGATATAGTCATACATGAGGCGAGTCTACTCCTGACATAGGATTTATTCACAGACTAGACGAGTCCATTCCTGGCACAGGACTTATTCATAGACTAGTCTAGTCTACTCCTGCACCGCGTCTTATTCATAGACTAGTCTAGTTCTACTCCTGGCACCGTTCTTATTCATAGACTAGTCTAGTCTATCCTGGCCAGGTCTTATTGATAGACTAGTCGAGTCCTACCTGGCACAGGACTTATTCATAGAACTAGTCTAGTCTACTTCTGGCACAGTTTTATTCATCGACTAGTCTAGTCATAGACTAGGCAGTCATAGACTAGGCCATTCATTTTATTATAGACTAGGCCAGGAGAAGGACATGGCTAAGAATATTAATATAATAATAGCAAGGCTTTCTTTAAGTATAACAGGTTAGGGCCAGTGGGGTGGAGGAAGGAATGCACCGAGAGAGTGGTTAGTGATTAAAGTGAGATGGCAGGCTTATTAAACAGGTATTTTTTCTTCAACTTTTTACACAAGAACAGTCGGAGAATTGCCAATAGCTGAGAGTATTTATCAAGAGGTGAGGAAGGGCTTTTACAAAGATCCAGGTTGGAGTGGAGGAAGTAAAGGAACAGCTAGGTAATCTTAGAGAAGAGAAGGATCCAGGTAGCAGATAATATGTACCCGAGAGTATTGATGTTGGTGGCTGACAGGTAAGCGAGATATTACGGATATTTTCCATAGCGCACTGGAGTCAGGACAGGTACCGGAGGATTGGGAGGAGTAGCGAATGTAACACCACTATCACGAAAGGATCAGAGAAAAAATTGGTAAACCATAGACCTGTTAGCTTGACTTCAGTTGTGGGGGATATTGCCTGCGTGTTGTCTTTGTGGTTGGGTGGCGGCTTGGGATCCTCGGGTCCTGAGTCAAGCCCTGTTGCCGCTGAATTAATACACCAGGGGGTTGACTCAGCCTGTCATCTTTCCGAGGTCGGCAAAATGAGTACCAGTGTCTACTGGTAGAGGGGCACTGCATCAGCGACACAGCGGCGCTTACAAGAAATGATAAGCTACCCCGGCAGCTAAGCTGCCATATGCAAGAAGAGGAAGTTGTGGGGAAGGTGTTGGAGACCTTTATTAAGACCAGGTGAGGAACCATTTTAACAAATCAAACTAATTAAAGGTAGTCGGCTTGGGTTTACCAAAGGTAGTTCCTGTTTAACAATTCTTTTAGAGTTCTATGAAGCAGTGTCTGATTGGGTGGATGAGGGAAGGCAGTGGACATAGTATATCTAGACTTTAAGAAGGCATTTGATAAGGTACCACATCGGAGGTTGTTAGCCAAGGTAATGGTTTTGGAGTGGCTGGTCAGGTAGCTAATTGAATGCAAACTGGCTTCGTGGTATGAAGCAAAGAGTGGCTGTGAGTGGAGGATGTCTGCTGGGAGGATGTAAGTAGTGGGGTACCTCAGGGATCAGTACTCGGACCAATCCTATTCATTATTTGCATCAACGATTTGGATAATGGGGTAAAGAGTAAGCTTTTCAAATTTACGGATGACACAAAGCTTGGAGGGAAGGTGGATTGCAGAGGGAGTGGTGATCAGATTCAGGAAGGTATTGATACTTGTATAACTTGGGCAAAAGATTGGCAGATGGAATTTAACCCGAGCATTTGTAAGGTGTTGGGGATGGGAAAGAATAATGAAAATAGCTGAGCACTACAGCTAAAGCGAATGGGGTTTTAGGTTGTATTCGGAGGGGGATGAATTATAAAGCAAAAGAGGTGGTGTTAGCATCGTACAGGAATTTAGTGAGGGCCACATCTAGAATATTGTGTGCAGTTTTGGTCACCACAACTTAGGAAGGACACCGATGCCATAGAGAGGGTTCAGTACAGGGCTACTAGATGATTCCGGGCCTAGCGACTCAGCTATGAGGAGCGGCTGCAGGAGACGGGACTTTATACACAGAAAGGAGCGTTATGAGGAGATATGATGGAGATGTTAAGATATGAAAAGGTAGAGTAAATAAATGTGCAGATGAATTATTCACAGAGTAGACAGTGATAGAACCCGGGGTCGTAGCTTGAGAGTAACGAAGAGGAGAGTTAGAGCGGTCGTAAGGCAGGGGACTTTCAGTCAAAGAGAGTAGTTAATGCATGGAATTGGTCTCCCTGGAAAGGTAGTGGCAGCAGAAAAAGTAGATTAGTTTAAATTAGAATGATATAGGTACTGGAAGTTATGGGGATGGAGGGTATGGGATATTGATAAGACTTTCAGGTAGTTTGAGTATTGATGGGTAATTGTGTACGGAGTGCTGTTGGTGGGGTATTGTCAAGGGCGGTTGTTGTTGATGTTTTGTGTTTTTCACCTTGCCATGCCCCCTCCCTGACGGGAAGAAAAGGAAAAAAAAAAAAACAAACAAACACTAAAAACCTACAAAAAAACCAATATTTTTTTTCATTAATTAAAAACATTTTTTTTCCCCATTTTCTTCCTTGGATCTTGTGTAGATGGGTTGGTGTGGTGTTCGTGCAGGCATGATGGTGAATGGCCTCCACCTGTGTTGGATTTCCTTGTTATCCTTGCTGTATCAGTAATAGGAATTTATTAATAGAGTTTTTGTGTTGCCTTCCAGATCTGGGCTTACAATCTTCCAGTAATTACAAGATTAATGTTCCACAAAAATATGAGCCACTGGGTACCAAGCCTGAGCCTTGTACATCGTCCGTATCAGTATTTGGAACATTTGGTATCCATTCTACATTTCCAAGTGGAAGATAATCCTGAAACATTAAGATATAAGCAATTGATTCATATTTGGTAGAGTGACAAGGAGTTCAAGTTCATATTAACAGTTCATTTTCAATAGAATGTCGAATCAAGGCTTGTGGACAAGCCAGTTTCTTTCCAGATCCTGAGTTTTCGAAAAAGTTGTAATGTGAGTAAAGGGCAGGCAAGTGTATAACGTAACTCCTTTTTACTGTATCTGCAGGCATGGCATAGTTAAACAAGGTGTTTTATGAAAACGAGTAAAACTGGAAACTCAAGAAAAATGACTTCACCGATGAAACAACTGCTTCCTGCTGGCTCTCTTCAACACAGTGATGGATAGACTGCTCCATATGCTCAATCATTCTCTACCTGACGGTATGTTTTCCGATGAATATGGAGAGATAGAGAATAGAGATAGAGATAGAGATAATTAATTATTTCATGCATGCTCTCAATTTGTTTATGACTTTGCCAGGCCAGGGTGGTGTGTTCAGTTACCAAAGTTTCTTGAAGAGCACTTGCCAAATGCTTAAGCACTTAAGCAAGCACTCCAACCAAATGGTTGATAAAGAACGGCTGCTTGGCAAGTGCTACCGAGCTGCTTGGAAATGACACACCCCTTGAGTATGCAATAAGCATCACAAAAATTTTTTTTGTATACATAGTCGAGGCTCGTGGAAGAGCTCGTACTAGATCACTGAACAGATTCGGACACAAGGACAAAAGGAACAGTGGGGTGAGGAGCGAAGGTAGAAAAAGATCATGCTTTTGGATTGGAGACGATCTGATATGGTGGTGAACAGCTGTCACCACCATAATTGTCACCAGGGAATAATGGAATTGAAGAGAATGTGGAAGTTGGTTCCACAGGTGGGGAAAAAAATAAGAGGTACTTACTGTCAGGTCAGGTTCGATCTGTGACCTGCTACAGGTACCATGTAAACCTGTACTAACTGTTCCATGGTCGGGTTGTCGGCGACTAAACCGTCTCCCCCACCAGGTTTTTCTGGTGAGGAGGGTGTTTGGATATGGACACCCAGCAGGATTAAAAACAAACCTGTCAAAGGGCGGAGGAGCTCCTTGTGAGCCAACGGCCATCCATATCTAGTGCCCAACTGTGTCTGCGGACGTCCTCCTGCAGTTGGGTTACTTTTTTTATTAGGAGGTTGTGGTAGGATTTGCACTCGCGGCCACCGTAAAAACCTTCATTCCGCAAAAACACAAAAACGCAAAAAAATCTGAAAACCCACTCCGTGGAGTACCTCCTGTGCAGCTTCCCTTCGCAGGGCAGCTCACGGATGACGGGATGGGGCAAAGCCTTCGGGACCCCCAATCTTTGATGATAGGAGGGAAACCACGGGGAAACATCCCTGGGTCAAATTGCGGGAGAGTGTGTCGGAGTGGTGCTGAGGTGTCGTCCACAGACGGCGGTCTCCTTGGGTTAACCTGAGGCGGTCCATTCGGTGGGTGCCTGGAATGTCCTATCCCTAAGAGAGGATGATCACCTGTCTCTGTTATCATCTGAGCTCAAGCGTTTGGACATCGGGATTGCAGCTCTCTCTGAGGTTCGGAGACCGGATTGCGGCGAGATAATGGTGGGTGGTTACCCTACTATTGGTCTGGTCGTCTGATGGTTACCATACCAAGGAGTTGCTGTAGCTGTGTCAATAAGCTGACCCCAATGATAATTGAGGTAACACCGGTCAACGAGCGTATTATGAGATTAAGGATTCGTCACTCCTTAGGTGTCATTTCCCTGGTCTCTGTTTATGCTCCGACTGAGCGAGTGATCTCACCGTGAAGGATGCATTCTACGCCACGCTCGAGTCTGTGGTTGATCAGTGCCCCAGACGAGATACACTTCTAGTCTTGGGGATTTCAATGCATCGACTGGAACTGATAGGGATGGTTATGAGGTGTGTGTCGTCCCCATGGGTCAGGAACAATGAACCAGAATAGCACTAAGTTCCTTGACTTTGCAAGAAGTCATGGACTTAGGGTGGCTGGTTCATGTTTCAGCGCCCACAAGCTCATCGCTGGACTTGGTATTCCAACGCTGGCGTGTGGCAAAGAGGATTGACCATGTCCTCATTGACGGTCGTTGGAGGATGATCCAGAACTGCAGGGTCTACCGGAGTGCTCAGTTCCTCAATACTGACCACAGGCTTTTGTAGCAACTCTAAAGCTGCACCTTAAATCCTGGAGAATGGTACCATCCCAGCCTAGGCTGGATGTTGGCAAGCTCAGGGATGATAGAGTAGCTGAGGAGTTTGCGAACAGGCTGAGTGGACACTTGGGGGGTCTGGGTGCTTTGGGGGTCCTGAAGAGTTTGTGGAGTGCCTTCAAGCCACCGTCTTGATGTTGCCGGTGGATGTCTTGGAACTCACCGCAGGGCAAAGAAGAATTTTGTCTCTCAAGGACACTGGATACCATTGACCAGAGTCGCAGGGCCAGGCTGAATGGCAGAGCTGAGCTGTTCAGGGAGCTGAGGCGTAAAACTGTACGTGCACTGAGGGTGGACAAGGAGGCCTATGTGCGAGGAATCTGTGAGGGGTAGAGCATCACCTGTGGACAGGTGATCTCGTCCCGCTTACAGGGGAATTCGTGCATTGCGTTCATCCAAGCCCATCCTCGGAGCACTGCAGTTAGAGCAGAGAGTGGTAGGCTCTTGACAGAGGAGTCTGAAGTGAAGGCCGCTGGGCGGTTACTTTGAGCGGTTGTACCAGAGCTGATCCCCAGCTGTCGAGTTGGACGTCAAGGGTGTTACAGTCCCTGTTGCTGACCCTCGAATCAACTGTGGTCCACCTTCGCTTGTGGAAACACGGGCTGCGGTGAACCAGTTGAAACGGGGCAAAGCTCCAGGGATCTGTGGCATCCATGCTGAACTTCTCAAGGCTGGTGGAAATGCTGCACTCGTGTCGTTGCATGCAGTTTTGTGCTCTGCTGGAACACAGGCATCATCCCAACCGATTGGAAGAGGGCCTTGTTGTTCCTCTCTGGAAAGGGAAGGGTGATCGCCAAGACTGCAACAACTACCGAGGGGTGACGCTGCTCTCAGTGCCGGGCAAGGTCTTTGCTCGATAATTCTTGATAGGGTTCGCCACCATCTGCTTGAGCACCAGCGTCCAGAGCAGTCAGCTTTACACCAAAGAGGTCAACGATTGACCGTATCCTTGCTCTTCGTGTCCTCACCGAACGCAGACGAGAGTTTCGCAGGGGCTGCTTGCAGCCTATGTTGATCTCTGTAAAGCGTTCGATTCAGTGAATCGGATGTCCTCTGGAGGATTCTTGGTCTTCGTGGGTGCACCAAAACTGATCGATCTGATGTCTGAACTCTACTCTGGTACTGAGAGTGCTGTGAAGTGTGGTGGTACATCTCTGACTTATTTCCAGTTGTTACTGGAGTTCGTCAGGGGTGTGTACTGGCCCCCACACTTTTCAGCACTTGTATGGACTGGATTTTAGGAGGATGTCGGAGAGATCAAGCTGCGGTGCATCGTTTGGGAATGTCAAGATCTCGGACTTGATTTTGCAGATGATGCAGTCATCTTTGCGGAGACTTTAGATATCCTTTTGGGGCCTCGAGGTGCTGAATGAGGAGTCGGAGCCGCTGGGATTACGGGTTTCTTGGTCAAAACTAAGATCCAGGCTTTCGGTGACATCTTGGATGCTGCTGTCCTGTCTGTGTCTGTTTGTGGTGAGGATGTTGAGGTCGGTGGAGAGATTCACTTACCTTGGCAGTGATATTCATGTCTCTGCTGGCTGTGAGTCAGAGGTCAATAGACGTCTGGGTCGGGCCTGGGGAGTCATGGATTCACTGGATCATGGGGTGTGGCGCTGCCGGTACCTGTCGGGAGGACGAAAGTCCGAGTCTTCAGGTCCTTGGTACTTCCAGTCTTGCTCTATGGATGCGAGACTTGGACTCTGACCAAGGATCTGAGACGGAGACTTAATTCCTTTGGTACCAGGTCTCTTCGGAGACTCCTTGGCTATCGCTGGTCGGATTTTGTGTCCAACGAGCGGTTGCTGAGAGAGACTCGGATGAGATTTGTTACTGCATAGTCCGTGAGCGTCAGTTGCGGCTGTATGGACATGTGGCTCGTTTTCCTGATGCTGATCCTGCTCACCAGATTCTCTCAGCGAGGGAGTCTCATGAGTGGAGGAGGCAGTGGCCGACCACGTGCCTCGTGTTGCAGCAGGTTGACCATCATCTCAAGGAGATGGGGATGGGCCTGGCATCTGCCTGGGGGATGGCCAGACGGAGGCCCTGGAGTACCGGCGGAAAGTGGACGCAGCGACGTGCTGTTCTGGCACTGCTCCCATACTGCTACCTGACCTGTACTTACTTCCTAAGCCTCCATGACAACGTAGAGTCCAAAACATATTTAGGAGTTACATGTAAAACAAACAAACTTAAATTCATCAGGAAAACATGATTATTGTGCTTCAATTTAGCATAAAAGAGTGTCTTAGAGTGTAAAAATGTAAGGTTACAATTACAAAATTTCCTGTCATTGGAGGGGGGACACGTCTCCCATACCCCAACCCTCTCGGTCGCTTCGCTCTTCGCACCATGGATCCTTTCCATCCTACTCTTTTTCTTATTTTAGTGCTGCAAGTATGTGGAATTTTAGCAAATGTCACACCAAATGCTACCAAGAAGTATCAAATTGATGACTGTGACAACAACACACAGGGATGTGTCTTCAAGATTGACTTTAAAACGGTTAAGACACAACCAAACAGTTAAGACATTTTAAGCCAAACTAGCATATACCCGTGCTTCGCACGGAGTTGAATGGGTGGCAAAAGGTGGATGAGGCATAATAGTTGATGTTATGGGAAGCTTGGGAGGGTGTCATTAGGGTTGTGATGCACTATGGTTACCTGTCCTTAGTTTTCTAAAGGACCTCCCTGTAGATGACATTTTGAGTGAATGTCTTGTTGCTGAATAGTCCTTGTAGGAATTATTGTCCACTTTGATAGACATATAGGAGTAACCTCTTGCACGTGAAAATGCAACATATAGTTGGCCATGGGAGAACACGGGGCTGGGAGGTATATTCCGAGTTGTCAAATGTTTGCCCTGGGATTTTTTATGATCATCGAGTATGCGAGTCTGACTGGAAATTGCATCCTCTGCAGTGTGACTGGAAGGTTGGCGTCTAATGGGGAAGTTTAACATGATATAGGCCTAGCCCTAGACTGAACAGGAGCAGTGGAGGGTGACCGAGAATCAGAATGCAAATTTCATTGAACGGCACTTTTTGCCGCACATCCGACGATCGAACACCGCTTGGACGCTTTAATTTGAAGATCACACATGCAAGACACAACACAGGTAACGATGGCGGTTGATATTGACAATTAATGTTAATGACGACAGTTGTTTGGGTGCATCCGAGAATCGACACCTCTTTAATTTGAACAGTTAACACGCACGCATTCAAGGTACAGAATCTATTGTCGGACATCGCACTTTCGAAGAACAAAGAAAAGAAGAGAATCCGGGCAATGAAGGGATGACCTCATACCCGTTCCTGGTTCCCACTACTTCAGGTTATAGCCTTTGAGGTTATCTGGACGTAGGCCTATTGAAACTTATTTTCGGGTGTTTTTAATATGTACGTTGGATTTCAGACACAAATTGACAGTCTAAGAGGGCGTGTTCAGTCCGGGAAAGAGCCAATCGGGGTACATCATGTTGGCAGAGCTCTGGCGCTCATCGTTCCCTCCTTCCACGCTGATTTTTAAACATGCAACCATTGCTGATGTTCTGAGCTATACTATTTATTATCAGTTGTGTTTATGTTCAGTGTTTGATGCAATGAGTACTCCTTTACTCGAGTTCATATTTTTTGGATAGATGGCAGCACTTACCGGACAGTAGTTCAGCGATGGCGACCGAACGGGAATAAATGCGGCCGTCGATGGGTTGAAAATCTTGTTGAAGCCACGTTGTCATCCAATTCCAGCTTAGAAATTTAGTGCATCGTCTTCGTCACATTAAGAACCCAGTATATGGAAAATGAGCACATTCCTGCCAGCGGTTTCGGATGAGAAACGTCAAATTACGCGCAGACGTTAACAGAAATAATATATTTTTTAAATAAATCTTTACTTTAAATGCAATGTTTCTTGTGACTTTTTTGTGTCAAATTCACCATCTGAGGTAGTCAGCATGTGCAGAAGAGTTTTACATTGCAGATGCTGTTTTCTCGGAGTGGCATTACGCCTCTCGTAGTGACGTCACACGTCGCATGCAAACGAATGTAAAAATTAGAAAATCGCCCAAAATTCCCAAACCTGTCCATCTGGCGCGATCTCACATAGCCCATGCTGTTCATTAGACCATAGAGTACCTGCATGCCGAAAGTGGCACAATCCGTCCGCAGTTTTGGAGGAGATACGTACAATTACACGCAGACTTTT
>CM068952.1:184150988-184161461 GCA_035128595.1 Eptatretus atami
ACAGTTATAGCATACCCTTAGGAAACATTTTGGATATAGGACATTCCAGATTACCCCTAGGGTCAAAATGGTGCCATTTTACAAAATGGCTGCACGAATAACAAATTCTGCCTACAAGGTCAGCAAAGTCATATGTGCTTGGTGCAAAACACAATGTAGTGAGTATAATATGATTATTATCAACTAGTATGCACATTTCATTATCTACTTCATATTTGACTAAAAAAAGCATCTACGGTGGTCTATGAGGGACACAGATAACAGTTTACCATCGCAATAATGCATGGCTGGAACAAGAGCTCTGCAATATGATCATGCATGTGAATGTTACCTGAATATTGTTTCTGGAAATATAAATAGATCAAAATCAAATTTGGTGAAAGGAACTTAGACTCCATGAATATTTCCATTATTAATTACATACTGGTAGCTGGCAATGTCGCGATTAAATGCATAAATTTGCGAAATCGATATTGATGTACTCACTGTATTAATTTTCATGATTGCATAATAGAAATGTTCAAACTACAATGGTGTGTTCATATTGATTTGGGTTTAAACATGGTCCTGTCCAGCGCAAAGAAATAATGTATGGTGGCCTATTGGGGACATCGAGTGACAATCACCAAGATCGCCATTGTGTATATATGCATCTCCTCTGGGCTGGGTTCGTAGTTGAAAACATTTTTAACTCTGCTATTCTGTTTTCAGGTGATAACTCCACTGTAGTGTACCCAAAGACTAATCCCTGCTTGTGGTGGTTCTTCCCAATTTTACAGTGACTGGATTGGTGGTGTTCAAGACAATGGCCAAGCATTTAAAACTATTAGACCCCAGCAGCGAGGGCCAAGTACATCTGTTACATCAATTAACCAGACACACTGGAACCTATGTGTGCTGTGTCAGATGGACACCACTGAGCCTCTTCATTGTCCAGCTGACTCCAAGCGAAGCACAGGAGGGTCTGGATACAGACTCTGGCAGACAACCTCCTCAGGTTCAGTGAGATCGACTGCTTGCCAAATCTCTCGACATGTCCGCTTGGACGATGGTGAGGTATTGAGTCCACCTTCCAGCACCACAGGCTAAGTGCATGATTCGTGCAGACTACAATACAACAAAACTCAATTGATTCGGGCAAGGAAGAGGAAAACAACCAGTGGGGATACCGAAGGCGTGACACGAAGTATACCCGTCAGAGTGTGGACCGCACAGAGTCACTGCTCGAAACGTGTTTCTTTTGTGACAAGCCAGCAGGTAACGAGTCTTTGCGCAAAGCTTCTACCTTTGACCTAGAAAGACGAGTCAGGAAAGTGCTCTGAAACTAGAAGACAAGCCACTTATTGCTAAACTGAGTGCTGGAGATATGATGGCGCAAGATGCCCTGTACCATGTGAAGTGTCTGGTTTCCTCTATACAAAGCAAGGGACACAAAGAGAACCTTGGATGACCAGGAGATATCAATCATGGCATAGCTCTCGGAGAACTGGTGTCCTACATCGATGATGCCCGCATGGACGCTCTTGTGGCACCAGTGTTCAAGCTGGCAGACCTAACAAGTCTGTACAACAATCGGCTGAAACAGCTGGAACAGTCTTGACTGGACGTGTTCACTCGACCAAACTCAAGCACCGGATCATGACATATTTCCGACATGGAGGAGCACAAGCCTGGCCGAGAGGTTCTGCTAGCTTTCAACGAGGACATCGAGCAGCCCTTCACAAGGCCTGTGAACACGATGTGATAGTGATGGTGTTCATCTTGCTAGAGCCGCGAACATAGTCCGAGAGACATGTTGAAGATGAAGACAGCCTTTAGTGGTTCATTTGACGCCCTCTGCCAAGAACAATCCGTGCCAAATTCTCTCGGGCACTAGTTGCTATATCCTGAATGGTCCACGATCCAAGAGCAGTCAAGCCACTCATCTGTATCAACACCCACTCTTACAATCTCACAGCTCTCATGTCAATCTCGTACCAAATTTCATGCTTGTATCATCAAAGGCACAAAACTACCAGAATATTTCACATATCTGCCAGACTACTGGACATTGAAGTAATGAAAAAACTTTGATTGTGTAAAATGGAAAGAGTTTGATGAAAGAGGAATGAAAAGCCGGCAGCGTGAAATTCTCTTTTAATTGTTTTTTTTTTTCCTCTCCTTTTTTCCTCATTATCCAAAATTCTCATTTCTTTCCTTCATTCGTAATCGTCCACTTCATCCCAAAAGAAGAAACGGATTTCTACTTTGAGTTGTTCTCAAAGATCCTGACATGTTTCGAATTCGCAACCATTTTCATGATGGCGATCTTCATTATCGTCCTGGGTAAGTTTCCACCCTGAGTATCTGAATGTTGTGTGTGTTCATTATCAGGACAGGGAAGAATGAGGGAAATTAGAAAATTGGAAATAATAATGGATTCTCACGATCAGTAAATGGATTAATGGAGCAGGTCTACAATGTTAAAATTTACTTTGGATGCTTACAACTTATTTGGAGAAGAAAAAGGTGAAGTTTGAATGATGCGTCGTTTCCATACGATGCAGAATGGCCACAGGCACCACTACCAGAGAAAACGTGGTCGACCAACAAGATTCAGACCCAAAGCCTTGCCAGGTGACAAAGGTTTCCTGGTTGGTGATACCCACCGCCATTCTACCTAGTGTGAACACAACTTCCTTCGAGAGAATTGTTATTACTAAATGTTGAACACATGCAGCACTCATAAAATGCTTCACTTGAATTAGATAAGAGAAAAGATAAACGCATACAATGCTCCTGAAAGATTCATTATGATGAGTCAGGTGGAAGAGTGAATTATTGGCCCATTTGAAATTTTCATCTGAACACTTTGCTGTCAATCTGGAATCCCATGTGTAAATCCCAAGTATTGCGATGAATTGGCCTCATCAATGAATCACTTTATAATTTATGAGGAACAATGCTGTCTCAATGCTCTTATTTTATGTGATACTAGCAAATACAACCCATTGCTTCGCTGACGGGGATATTAAGGGTGGGGGGAGAAAGAGGGAAGGGAGAGAGATGGGAGAGGGGAGGGGGGAGAGAGAGAGGAGGAGTAGAGAGAGGATGTAGGGGAGGCAGGGGAGGGGAGAGGAGGGATGCGAAGCTTGGAGGGGGTGAGAAGGAGCGTGGAATGGGGGGGGGAGGGGGAGGGGGGGGGAGAGCCACACCTCACCAAACATTTCTATACACTGCAGGAGAGATGGGTGTGAGGAATGGAGAGAGACAGAGACAGAGACAGAGGTGTGGGAGGAGAGATGAGGAGACGGAGAGCAAGAGAGACAGTGAGGGGGGGGGGGGGTGAGGGGAGGAGGTGGGGTTCGCAAAGAGAATGATATTGTTGTGGGCCGGGGGTCGGTGGGGAGAACGACCATAGGTGGGGAAACTTGCGTCGTCTCCACCAAACTCCCCGGAATTGGAGGCTGTCGCTCGGATAACTCCGCGAGCCGGCGGTGCGTTTAACCGACCGTAGTCGCCAATATTTCAACCGCGTGGCATAGGGTTATTTTGTCTCGATCCAATGTACCTAAGTAACCATGCGGTCTCGGCTACCGGGGATCCACGCCCTCGGAAGCCCTGGCCGAACCGGATTCACTCTACCGGCAGTGAAATTACACCTACCGCCAACCACTCTGCCACCCACCTTCCAGCCGACTACAATTGTCCGATTACCGGGATAAAACCCCGCCTAAATTCAGATCCGAACCATGCTGGACCAATTCAAGAAAGGACGGAAACGGACTGGGAACATTTCTGTGATGATTTATTTACAGTAAATGAAGACACAAAGCAAGACTTAACGCGAATGTGCAAGAAAGGAATATTTACAATGATCCAAAAACACTTATTCAGTTCTACTTAAAGATGGGCCCACATGCAGACACAACAGAGAAGGATCTGTTGCGAAATCGAACAGGCATTAGTAGAGATAAATTACCGCACATATGATACATCACTAATGACGTCATATCAATTTTATGACGTCATTTGCCTATTTTTTTTGACATTTTTTGTTCCACAACCCAGAGTTTCAAATCGGATCTTCTGAAACTTGCCATGTATATGCAAAATGCCACAACGCACAGCATAACCATTTCCGATTTTGGAAATTCTTCCGATAGAAAAGTTTAAGGTCATACATATCGCCGACAAGAAATCGCCATACCATATCTCCGAAACTATTTTGTTCACAGCTCTACAGTTTTCATTCGAAACTAATCTGAAACTTGGCATAACATGTAAAATACCTGCGCAGACAGTAACCATCTCCGATGTGGAAAATTCCTCGAAAGAAAGTATGACGTCAAAATAATGCTTCCGCTATGGAAATATCCCGAAAAAAATTACTCCGAACTTCAGCAACTTTTTGAAATACTGTTTGCGGGAATCGAAACAGAGGGCATAGACCAAGAGAATGAATTACCGCACATAATGATACTCACTATGACGCATATTCAATTAATGACGTCATTCCCATTTTTGCATTTGTTTTCAGCAACCAGAGTTTCAATGCGGATTTCGTGAAACTTGCCATGTAATATGCCAGAAAGCCACACCAGGCAGTATCCATTCCCCGATTTTGGAAATTCTCCTAGAAAAAAGTTGACATCCATAATATCGGCCTAAGGAAATCGCCTATACCATTATCTCCAAACTAGGCAAGTGTTTGAATTTGTTTGCGGAATCAAACCGGGCATTACAACAGATAATCATCTGCAAACCTGATACATCCATGACGTCATATTCGGTTTATGACGTCAATCATTAAGTGAGTATCTTACTCATCGAGCTGTTTTTTTTAAAACTCGACTTTGTTTTCATTCTTATGTATTTTATCTTTTTTGGCGATGCAGTCTTTCAACTCCACAATAATTAAAATATAACAAATTTGAATTTTCATGTGATGTAATGAAATAATGATGAAATTTACACCCATAGTTTACTTCTGTTTTCATCGACTAATGTGTATGAGTAATGCAGCATTCCACATTGACCTTTTATACAATATGAATTGATGTAGAACTATCATTTCTTGTCATTGTAGCTTAGAACATCATAACTTGAATCTTGACTATTTTTCTGGTCCTCCTGCATCTTGTGTTCGTTTCTCACTAACTCTCTAATGTCGATTTTTTTTTGATCTGGCAATAGCAGTAGAAGAGAGAACATGTGACACAAAGACATAACCGAAAATGTATTGTCGTCGAAGGCTTCACGACATAGATGGCAATGTGTGATTGAAGATCTTCCACAAAGGGTAGGACTTCGAGTGTAATATGTAATCATTTAAGGAAAGTTGGAAAGGTTGAAGAAGGATGGTCGGAAGTTTCGAGGCAGTTCAATGGACACAGGCATATTGGTAAATGACATGCGTTAATCGGCAGATATTTGAAAAAAAATGTGCCTTTAGTGATACAAGCATGAAATTGGCACACTGCTAGGCAGTAATCTACAAGATTTTGGATATAGGACATTCAGATCTTCCATGAAGCCAAAATGGCCGGCCATGTTTTACAAATATCCGATTTTGTGTTGTACAAGAGGATACATGTGGAAACAATCTAATATTTAAGAAGCATACCAGTGTTTTTATTTAACTAAAGTATAGATTCAGCAATAAGAAATATCAAATAAAGGTGACAAAGCGTGAAATAAATCATTTATTTGCGTCCATTTTTGGTTCTTTGCAACTTTGGACGTTTTCTACCAACTAAACTCTCAAAAAACATGTATCAAGCACCAATGAATGACTTTTGTTCATTTAAACACTCTTGAAACCAGAAAGTGCTTCTGTTTGGATCCTAACATCAACTACAGAGTCAAGAATTGATAGCAGTGGAACCTCAGATCCAGTACAAGAGTCTTACTATACAGTGTTGTACGACCTGCAGGTTGCAGTGTGCTGTGTAGACACATCTGAGACTACTACCCAGCCGTTGAACTCCACGCACTTCACTATCGTGCGGAACATGCGAGAGCCATGCATGAACGGAGTCTTGAGCACTAGTGACTCGGATTTGTGGTCGATGTTATCCACTGCCCAGTGTCGTGAACAACCACTCCTTCTAGTTCAGGTGGGAAACTGCACCCCCTGCTTGAAGAGCGCAGATACTGTTCCCTCAAGTCCGGAGATGCTCAGCACCCTATCATAAGCGATTACGGAGAGACCCAAGTGCGAACAGAGTGTCAACCAGGTCGAGTTGCGAAGTCTTTTGTGCATCACATCCAGTACACAGCAGGGGTCTCCCGATTGTGGCCGTGCGTGTAGAACTCATACTCGTACTCTGTCGGCGCGTGCGTAGCTTTGAACATTTGAGTGAGACTGTGAGATTGAAAGGAGTGGTGTGTTGATACAGATGAGTGGCTTGACTGCTCTTGGATCGTGAGCCATTCAAGGATCATAGCAACTAGTGCCACAAAGAATTGTGGCACGGATTTTCGGCAGAGGGCGTCAAAATGTAACACTAAAGGCTGTCTTCAATCTAACATGTCCTTTCGGAACTATGTCGCGCTCTAGCAATGAACACCATCACTATCAGCATCGTGTTCACAGCCTTGAAGGGCGGATCCGATGTCCTCGTTGAAAGCTGAGCAAACATCTCGGCCAGGCTGTGATCCGATGTCGCGGAAAATAGTCATGTACCGGTGCTGAGTTTGGTCGAGTGAACACGTCGCAGTCAAGACTGTTCCAGCTGATTTCAGTCCGATTTTTGTAGCATACTGTTAGGTCGCCAGCTTGAACAACGGTGGCCTACATAGAGCTCCCATACGCGGGCATCAAAGTCGATGTAGACATCCATTCCCGAGACTATGCCATGATTGATATCATCTCGCCTGGGTCCATCCTAATGGTCTCTGTTGTTGTCTTTCCTTGTGCTTGTTATAGATGGAAAACCAGACACTTCAATGGTAAGGGCATCTTGTTGCGCCATCATATCTCCACACTCATTTAGCAATAAGTGGCTTGTTCTAGTTTCAGAGCACATTCCTAGACTCGTCTTTCCTAGGTCAAAGGTAGAAGCTTGCGCAAAGACCGTTACCTGCTGGCTTGTCTACAAAAGAAAACGTTTCGGAGCAGTGACTCTGTCGGTCCACACTCCTGACGGGTAACGTTCGTGTCACCCTTCGTACTTCCACGTTTTTTCCTCTTCTCTGCCGAACAATTGAGTTGTTGTTAACTGTATCTGCACGAATCAGCACTTAAAGCCCTGTGGTGCTGGAAGGTGACTCAATACCCCACATCGCCAAGGCGGAACAATTTCGAAAGATTATGGCAAGCAGTCGATCTCACTGAATCCTGAGGAGGTTGTCTGCCAGAGCTGATATCCAGACCCTCTCTGTGCTTCGCTTGATCACCTGGACAATGAAGAGGCTTCAGTGTGTCCATTCTGAACACAGCACACATAGGTCGCACGTGTGTCTGGTTTAATTGATGTAAACAGATGTAACTTGGGCCCTCCTGCTGGGGTCTAATAGTTTTAAAATCTGCCATGTCTTGAAAACCACCACCAATCAGTCACTGTAAAATTGGGAAGAATCCTAACACCAAGCATGGGATAAGTTTGGGTACATACAGTGCAGTATATCAAAACCTGAAACAGAAATAGCAGAGTTAAAAGTTCACTACGAACCCAGCCCTAAGAGGAGATGCAATATATCACAATGGCGATCTTGGTGATTGTCACTCGATGTCCCAATAGGCCCACCATACATAATTCTTTGCGCTGGGACAGGAACCATGTTGAAATCCAAATGCAAAAGTGAAACACAGCCATTGTAGTTGAAACTTCTATTACAATCATGAAAATTAATACAGTGAGTACATCAATAATCGATTTCGCAAATATGAAAATTTAATTCGCGACATTGCCAGCTACCAGTATTAATTAATAATGGAAATATTCATCGAAGTCTAAGTTCCTTTCACAAATTTGATTTTTGATCTATTATATTTCCAGAAACAATATCAGGTAACTATTCACCATCATGAATCATATTGCAGAGCCTCTGGTTCCAGCCATGCATTATGGCGATGGTAAACTGTTATCGTGTCCCTCATTAGACCACCGTATAATCGCATTTTTTAGTCAAAATGAAGTAGATAATAAGCATGTGATACAGTTGATAATAATCATATTAAACACTCACCACATTGTGTTTTGCACCAAACAACAATGAGCTTTGCGACCTTGTAGAGAAATTTGTTATTCGTGGCAGCCATATTTTGTAAAAATGGCATCACCATTTTTGACCCCTAGGGTAATCTGAATGTCCCTATGTCGCAAAATGTTTCCTAAATGTATTGCTATAAATACTGGTACCTAATTTCATGCTTGTATCAGTCAAGCACAAAACCTACCAGAATATTTCAATATCGCCAGACTATACTGGACCATTGAAGTAATGAAAAAACTTGATTGTAAATGAAGAGAGTTTGAGAAAGAGAGATGAAAAGCCGGCAGCGTTGAAATCGCTCTTTAATTGTTTTTTTTTTCCTCTCCTTTTTTCCTCATTATCCCAAAAACTCATTTCTTTCCTTCATTCGTATCGTCCACTTCATCCAAAAAAGAAAAGGATTTCTACTTTGAAGTTGTTCTCAAAGATCCTGACATTTTCGAATTCGCAATAACCATTTCATGTGGCGATCTTCATTACGTCCTGGGTAAGTTCCACCCGGAGTATCTGAATGGTGTGTGTCATTATTCAGGACAGGGGAAGAATGAGGGAAATTAGAAAATAAATGGAAATAATACAATGGATCTCACGATCAGTAAAATGGATTAATGAGCAGGTCTACAATAGTTAAAATATACTTTGGATCTTACAACTTATTTGAGAATAAAAATGGTGAATTGAAATATGCGTCGTCCATAGCGATGCAGTAATGGCCCAACATGGCCAAACCACTACCAAGAAATCGTGGTCAGACCAACAAGACTTCAGAACCCAAACCTTGCCAGGCTGACAAAGGTGTCTGGTTGTATACCTCACCGGCCATGCTACCATGTGTAACACAACTTCCTTCGAAGAATTGTTATTACTAAATTTAACACAGCAGCACTCATGAAACTTCACTTGAATTAGCATAAGAAAAAGATAACGGCAACAATGCTCTCCTGAAAAGATCATTATGATGATCAGTGGAAGGTGAATGTGATTGGCCCATTTGAAATTTTCCATCTGAACATTGTGCTGCTCAACTGGAATCCCATGTGTAGAAGTCCAAGTATTGCGCTGAATTGGCCTCATCAATTAATCACTTTATAATTTAGAGGAAAAATGCGTCTCAATGCTCTTAAATTTATGTGTACTAGCAAATAACAACCCAGCTTCGCTGACGGGGAATTATAAGGGTGGGGGGAGAAAGAGGGAGGAGAGAGAATGAGAGGGAAGGGAAGAAGAGAGGAAGGAGTAAGAGAGCATGTAGGGAGGCAGGGAGGGAGAGAGGGATGCGAACTTGGAGGGTGAGGAAGGAGCGTGAATGGGGGGGGAGGGGGGGGGAGAGCCACACCTCCAAACATTCTAAACCACTGCGGAGAGATGGTGTGAGGAATGAGATAGACAGAAGACGAGACAGAGGTGTGGGAGGAGAGAGAAGAGCACGAGAGAAGAAGAACAGTGAGGGGGGGTGAGGGAGGAAGGGTGGGTTCGCAAGAGAATTATATTTTGTGGGCCGTGGGTCGGCGAGAACGACCACTTAGGTGGTGGAAAAACTTGCGTCGCTCCCACCAAACCCCCGAATTGAGGCTGTCGCTCGGTATAACCCCGCAGAGCCGCGGTGCGTTTAAACCGACCGTAGTCGCTCAATATTTCAACGCGTGCATAGGGTTATTTTGGTCTCATCCAATTACCTAATAACCATGCGGTCTCGGCTACCGGGATCACCACGCCCTCGGAACGCTGGCCGACCGGTATTCACTCTACGGCAGTGGAAAATACACCTACCACCATACCACTCTGCACGCACTGCCAGCCCGACTACAATTGTCCGATTACCAGGGATAAAACCCCGCCAAATTCAATCCGAACCAATGCTGAACCAATCAAGAAAAGGACGGAAACGGACGGAACAATTTGATGATTATTACAGTAAATGAAGACACAAAGCAAGACTTGAACGCAATGTGCAAGAAAAGGAATATTTACAAATGACTCCAAAAACACTTATCCAGTCTACTTAAAGATTGGCGCACATCGCAGACGGCACACACACACAAATGAAAAAGAAACCCAGAGTTCTTAATTGGACCCTCGCAGCCGAGAGAGAGACAAGCTAGGGGTCAGGAGTCGATGGGTACTGGCCGTGCGAGAAAGGGGTAATCCATGCTGACTGCACCTGACAAGTCGCTGGTTTGGTCCCCAACGCACATGTGGCTCGAGGTTCATGGCGAGCTGGGTGAAATGGCCGGGCTCCACAGAGGGAGTCGGGGTCACTCTTCCTTCCTTGTA
>CM068952.1:184179576-184192838 GCA_035128595.1 Eptatretus atami
ACCAGAGAGAGATGCATTAATCGTATAATAAAATTGATTAACGCAATAGGGGATTAACAGCAGCAATACTAAAGGTTACTAAACACAAAAAAAAAACACAACCAAACACACACAACACTTACTATCTTGGTGCTGGTTTAGACATAAAATTAGTTTCTGAACTTTGAGCATGAGCATCTTATCGTTGATAATCATCCAACAAATGTAAACATCGGAGTGGTTATCCTCAAGCATTGCAATGAGAAAAGCGCAAGAGAATCACCAATATTGCACAAACCTCCAAAGAGGCCTGAGTGGCTCTTTACATCTAGGTAGAAGGTGTGCATAGGCAGGAGAAACTATCATATTATGGCATAAAAATGAGATTCAGTGTCGCAATCCAGACACAACCCGAGATGCTTAGGATTCCAGCATGTTCAGTTCTATTCAAAGCAATCATCCGAGCTGTGTATTTCCATCATGTTGACACAACCAAACAGAGTTGGCAATTCCCAACCAGACGAGCACTCCGCAGCAACCGCCTTATCCGGAGCCCAGGACTAAAGTGATGGCACACACATTCATAATTGTGGGCCGAATGACATCAATTCCCAGTAGTAACGGCCAAGAAGAAATCTCTTTGGCTAGAACCTGTACAGCTGGTAATATCTGTGTGGGTGGTCTGGTACAACTGGTCGAACCCACTCAGTGAGCCATCACAATGTCTGAAGAGATCACAATTTGTGATTCCTCGCACACGCAATCTTCGGGATCATCACACGTTCGGAGACTTACTGCATCTGTAGGTACATACAGAGGGTTGAAATATTGTTAAAAATGTAAGGTCCAAGAGGGAAGAAAGAAGGAAAAGTGAATAAGGTAACAGTGAACTCTTCCAATGCGTTTTGTGAGACATAGATACTTTGGTCCTGACAGGGAAGATGAAAAAATCAAACAGGGTGACTACTGCTTGCTTAATTTTGTCGTTTAAACATAAAAACTTTACGTAGTATAAATAAAATAATTTTTACTTTTCCATAAAGAGGTTTAAAATACAAATGCTAACAATCAACAGAAACAATGATTTGACTGAAGATACTTTTGTGGGGTCGGAAATGGGTATGATGCATATGCTCGATCTGTTACACAGAATGTAGATTGGTCCAATTTGGGAGAAAGGTGGGCTTTATCATTCACATACAGATCACCATCGCGATCCGATGGCAACGTGTTTGCTGACTACGCATAATGATACTGCATGCGTGGCTGCATTTTTCAACAACAGCTCATATTACACAGTCTTCCACTCGAGTAAACCACAGCAAATACAAACACCCGATCGGAAATGAAGAAAAAAACCCAAACGATAGCACTCCCATCTCAATGTGATTCAACACACAATTGGCTCAACCTCTAGCATTGAATTGTCCAACTGAAGTGCTTGACCAGGTGCCCCGACCGAGTTTGAGTGCTAGTGGAGGGGAAAGTGTGGGGGGTAGTTGGAGATGCTGGTGGCTCTTGGTCAGCAGCTCTTGCTGTCGCTTCGGTGGTGCATGGCTAATTGTAGACCTCAAAGTATTACCTCAAACATCTGTGCTCAGTGTCTTGTTGGACTATAGTAGATGGCCCATGGCCATGGCCACTTTCTCAACATTATACAATGTACTACTATTTTGTTTTTGTCTCATTACTTCAGCATACTGTAATTTATAATTTCTCCCTTTGGCTTCTACACTAGCTTCTTTTACTTAGTATACTTTCACCACTGTTTTTTAAAACTGGGTAGTGCTGTTGCCTCACACCATGCTCAGTTTGACCTCAGATACGGCACGACACACAGGCTTCAGATGATGGATATCCAGCATGAAAGCTGAGATCTATGGAACCTATCACTTTCCCATCGCAGAAAGGTGGTGGTTCTTCTTTATGGTCTTGCAACACTCATGCCTCTTTCCATGATCCATGACGCGATGACCTCACCCCTCCCCCCCCCCCAGACTTCTGCAGAGGGTGCTTACAGTCCATCCAGCAACTCCATTATGGTGACATCCCAAATCAGACTCATTGCTCCCTCCACTCATTATATCTATTTTTTTCCAATCAATGTTAGAACAACTCCACATTCTTCTTCAATCTCATTCTTCACCACAGCTTCAGACAGCTGTTCACCACGTATCTCAGATCATCCCCATTCAAGCTATGATCTTTTACCCCATTTGACCCTTACCCCAAGCCAACTCTTTTTCAAAAATTTCCAGTTTTTCTTCCTAAGAGTTTGCTTCTGTATCCTTATTCTCCACCCATTATAAACATGTATTGCTTCTATGCAAACTAGAATGTAATACTTTGTAATTTTTTAATATGCTGCTGCTGACGAAGTACTGGGGCATTATGTTTTCAGGTTGTCCGTCTGGCTGTCTGTCCAACTGTCCCCATAGGTTTTCAATTCCCCAACGATAATCTAAGAAAGCTGATAGGGATCTTTTAAGTCAAACTTGTTTCAAAGTTATGTAAATGATGTAGAGATGAATTGATTAGACTATGGGGTCAAGAGATAATATCAAAAGTCAGAGGTTGAATTAGGTAAATATCTTGTCTACTGTGGCGAACTTGTGAACAATGATGGGATTGTGACAAAACGTGGTGTAAGTCTATATTATGATGCAAAGAATGAACTGATTGATTTTGGCGTCAAGAGGTCAAAGGTAATGGTCATCAGGCACATCAGGTGAATGGCTGAGGACTACAAGTGAAACTTGGTACAAATATTTGTAATTATATAAAGATAAACTGATTAGATGACGGGGTCAATAGTCTAAGATCAGAGGTCCGTGAAGAAAGATTCTGTGACCACACTAACTTGTGAACCAGTGATGGGATTTTGACAAACTTGGTATCTAATTGTGGATTTAATGTATATTACATTCACAATGTTTTCAGATCTGAATGAGTTGCATTTGTAAGTAATTCATCTCAATAATTTCTTCAACACCTGGTGTTGTTTCCATTTTACACAACCCAGCACTTCACACAAGAAGCACTGACAATCATGGCTCTTCTGCAGAAATTTGCTGGGAGACGTTGTGATGCTGGGATGCAAATGGCCACTTGTATGTGAATTCTTTGCAATTTCTCTTTAAATGTGGCCATAAAGTATGGACTTTAAAATCGGCATCGGAAATAAAGGCAAAAGAAAAGACAAAGGTGATAACACGTCTCAAAGAAGTGACCTGGACAATTTCTTCCACATCAATATGCATATGCAAGTGTGCAGTATCATAATCAATGGTACACTGTGGAAGAGACACTACTTATGAGGTCCAGAAAGTAAGTCTGTCAGTTTTTATGATCATGTGAATGGCAAGCAGTAAGGCCAAGCGTGATGTTTGGGCATCATTTTCCGACCAATGTAAAGTCATTGTAAAAGAAATGTTTGTTTCAGTGCTCGTCCTTCACGTGACAATGGCAGAGATTTGGGGATTGCCAGAGGCAACAGTATCCATGCAAGGAAATTGTAATAGCACACATGGAATGCTGTTAGCTGCTCATTTAATTTTTCTAGTAACGCACAATTTGTGTTTCATTTTAAAGAGATAAAGTAAAGAGGTGATGTAATTATTGTTTAATATCTGAGAGATTATGAAAATAGCAGTGAAACTCTTGTTCTACTTTGAAAGGAGATGGTCATTTACATGCACAAAATATGTTGGTAGGATGAACGTTAATTTTGAAGAGATGAGTATGTATCCATATAATTATTGTATTTATTATGAAGAGATAAAGTAAAATATTAGTGTATTTTTATTAAATTTAAAGAGATAAAAGTATTTTGGCTATACAACTATTGTTTTATTTTTTAAGAAATAAAGTAAAATAGGATTGCAATTTTTTGTTGAGTTTTAAAGAGATTAAGGTGTATAGGCATATAACGATTGTGTTTATTATGAAGATAGTTAAAATTGCAGTGTAATTCTTGTTGAATTTTAAGAGATGAAGATATCAGTGTAATTTTGTTTAAATTTAAAATAATAAAGTTCTGATGATATTATTTGATTATTTATGATAAATAAGTAGATATTAGTGTAATTTTTGTTATAATATCATAATAAAGTATATAGGAATAGTTATTGTGTTTTTTATGAATAAATAATAAGATTATCAGTGTAAATTTTGTTTAATTCAATATAATAAAGAATATAACTGAATAATTTTTTTTTATTATTAGAATAAATAAAGTAGATACTGTGTAATTTTGTTTAATTCAAAATAAAATAAAGTATATCGGCTGTATAATTATTGTGTTTATTATGAATAAATAAAGTAAGATATTTAGTGTATTTTTTATTTAATTTTAAAGAAATAAGGTATATACGGCTATAATCTATTGATGTTTAATATGAAGAGATAAAGTAACATATTCGTGTAATTTTTGTTTAATATTAAAGAGAAAAGTTTAAAGGCGATATAAATTATTGTGTTTATTATGAAGAGCAAAATAAATAGAATTGAATATTGTATAATTTCATAGATTGTATATTTCATAGAGATAAAGTGTATTGGCAGTGTGCTTCTTATTTAATTTTAGTGCAATAAAGTAAATAGGTCGTGTAATTATTTTATTTGAATTTTAGAGAGACAAAGTAAATAGGTGGTGTAAGTCTTGTTTTTACATTTAGAAAGATAAATAAATAGACAGTGTAATATTTGTTTTTATCAATATTCAAGAAAAATAAGAGTGTATTTATGTTTAATTTTCTAATAGATAAGTAATTGCAGTCCAATAAATGTGCATTTTGAAGAGATAATTAAAAAAATCCAAGTCGGTGGTGTCATGTAAGAGCATCCCAACGATCTGGGAGATCTGTGGGGTTCAAACCCGATGAGTAATCCAAAATACAAAAAGCAATAGTGTGGACTGCTTCCTTATTGGCGTTCTGCATTTAAAATTTTAGGAGCACAGATAATCCCCCATAGATTGCCCTTCTTAGGAAATATACTGCTGAATGGGGTGAGAAAGGCACACCAATGTGTGGGCTACCAAGTACAGAGTGTCCCAGAAGTGACAGACTTCCACCAAGCTCATCTGGAGCTATCGCTTGACCACAACCTCTTATCATCCCCCATCCAAATCCTCGATCTTTTCTACCCGATAATCCACCAAGCCCACTCCTTCAAATCCTCTTTTCTTCTGAAAGTCCTGTAATGTCATCTTTGTATACCCCGTGTTCCCGCCCATCCCTCTCCCTTCCACAGATCTCCTAATGTCTCTGTTCCCCATGTTTTGTCCTTCCCACTCCCACCCCCTTGTTCAATGCCCCCCTTGCTGTGGCATTGTGTTAGCTCTTATACGAGCCTCAAACAAAGTATACAAAAAAGAAGGGGGAAAAAAGCTCATTGGCTCTGTTTGTCTTGTCGAACAGTTCTGTGTTGTGTCGTGTGTATTCATAATGTATGTACATGTGTGTTTAGATGTACAGTATGTGTGGCAGCTCACCACGAGACTTACATCCTGCAATAAATGAATAAATAAAAGAAACAGACTATATTATTACCTCCTCCTCTACCCCTATCCCACATCACTTATTCTCTCCATCCTACTACTCAAACTTTCTTTCTCAAGGTGTTAGCTTCATTTCCGTGATCTTTCCTCAGTTTGTTCATCATCATGTACATACAGCATGACTGCAAAGACAGAAATTTGCATTTGAAATGCTTTATGGTTTAAAATTTGTGCTTAAAATCCTTTATTTGCATAAGAGTGAAGATTGTGATTCAAAACCTTCACTCGTCTTAAGTAATTTATGTGATGCAAAATAATTTACTGTTTAATAATAATGTTTACATTTCAAATGGCATTACTGGTATACGTGGAAGTATACGGCAACTCCAATGGATGGTTTAATAAAAAGGGATTGTCATAAAGAATTGGTCGAACTTTTATTTTCTCTGCTGTCAGCGATAGCTCCCGCTCATGGGATTGCTCACTTTATTCACACAATCTCTGGTTTTAAGCATTCAATTGTGGTCTCCAGTGTTTAAGCTTTAATTTGCTGCAATTCATTGACTCCACAGTGAATATCGGCAGAGCTGTTTTACAACCTCGCTATTTACTGAACACTGGGACTACCTACCATTCAATGCTAGGCAGTGCCATGGCCCTGGACAGTTAGTCATCACTGAATGAATGCATTTCAGACAAAAAGATTCATTAGAGTTTTTGTCTGATGGTTGCCTCATATGGAAGATCACCAATGCTCTCAATACATACCTGTGTAGATGAGGATCGGAAATTTGATCAGCGTACTAGCAAACCCTAAATTTTTTAAAGCTTCCACCATTACTGTAATCTCAAATAACGTCTTCACAGGACTCAGTTGTGCTCTTCTACAATATGGGACAGCGGAGGTGGACAGCATTTCCTCTGGGTATTTTCTGCAGTGTGGAGTATTCATTCAGTTTTTCGTATGAAGATTATCCATGATTGACAATGTCCAGTTGTGGTTGGTTATTGAGGCCAGCTTTGATATATTGGTCGACCAGGATAGCTTATGCTGGTGGTGAGCCCAAATGTTTGAGAGACTGATCTTTCTTCAGTTGTTATTGTTGAAGTAAATAGTTTGATTAGTTTTGAGGTCACTTTGGAGAGACAGGGTGAAAATGTTGAGATTTGCCTGGATTGAAAGATATGTTTCAAATGCCTGACAGTGTTTTCTTATTTCAGGGCTGGCAGGACAGCCTAGAAGTATGCATATTGCCCTCTGAGCTGTCTATCCTGGGTGTGAATCTCCGCCAACTATCAACCGTCATCCTGGTGTTCACAGGCAGATGAGGCATCATTGGTGTGTCCATCCATCAAAGGAAGTTAAGCTTGAGGACCCTCTACCAGCATTAGTTAGTGGATGTTAAAGATCCCACCTAGTCCTTTATGAAGAGTAGCCAGCATGGCCAATTTCCAAATTCCTGTGCTAACGTCCAGGCTACAGCATCAGCAGAACAGCTGCACTGCCAGGATTAATGCAACCAACAGCCATTGGTTTCTTATGAAATGAAATGAATGAATGAAGTGTCCTTTCCAGGTGATAACAGAGAAGATCTCAGCTGCTGGCCAATAAATGGGATGTGAAGTTGTATGGATATAATGTCTATCATCTGCAAGAGGAAAATAAGTTTTTCCACAGCATTGGAGAAGTCAATGTATATGAGAATACAGGACTGGTCTCTAACGCTGCCTTGGGTTGAAGCAGAGGATTATAATCGAGAACTTTATGCTGAGTGCATGAGTGGAGAAATTAGCAACCAAGAAAGAAGGTGGCCTCATATTCCACAATCAGAAAAGCTTTGCCAAGTACAGCAGAGTGACAGATTGTCAAGATGCTAACAAATATGCCCAGTATAACAGTTTATAGCTGAGTTAGAGATTCAAAACCAGGCTAGCTGGACACACTCCGAAGTGAGTGCACATCCCTCTCACCAATACTAATCAATTGCTGGTTTCTCAAGCTACTCTCTTGTAATTTTTTTGCTGACACTTTGGCCAGTTTCTTTTCAGCTGAGCCCATCATCTTTAGGATTCCTCATTTGTCCAACTTACTAGCAAGTGTCACGTCTTCAGGTTCAAGATTATTGGTGTCTCTTCCCCAGTCATTCAGAAAGAAGCGAGTGCTGCAAACACATCCAGAGAGCATGTGTTATATAAATCCTTCAAAAACACTTTTGTTCTATTTTTAAAGCAAATGTGGATTATTTATTGAGGCATGTTGCTTTTATCCTTTTTCATAACACAGGTTAGTATTGTGTTCTTAACATGAGCCAGTGAGTCGACTTACATAATATAGTCATAATTGAATTGTGATATTTGGGAGACACTGGAATCTTGTGAGTTGGCATATTTTGTTAATTGAAAGATTGAAGAAAACAATTAAAATGCAGGAATTTGACATGGGGCAGTTTCATCATAGATTTATTTCGGTTCATCGTTTCCACCTTCTGACTTGATTCGGAATTTGAGTGATTAACAGGAGTATTCTTCATCTTTATGTCTTCATCTCTTCATCATAGTAGAGCATTCAAAGAGAAGAGCATTGCAAGCAACTAAGCCTGGGACCAACAACATCATGATCCCATGTCCATTTTCCTTTTGAACATCCACTACATGCATTAGAGTTACAGGGTGTTCCAAAAGACCCGAAACTTTGGTTTCTAATATATTTAGAACACCAAATGATACAATGATACACTTTGGTTGAATATGATAAAGAAACTATACAGTTTTGTGCACATTATGAATACACTTCAAGTGAGCTCTATTTGTCGATGCAGGACATCAAGGCAGTGCACGGTTCTTGCCATGTTCAGTATTCAGCATGTTTGCGTCCACCCACAGTGTGCATGCAGCTGTGATCTGAGAATGAAGATCCTGCAGTTACCACCTTGCTGTTGTGGACAACATCTTTGACAACCCCCCACCCCCCAAAAAAAATCAAGGGGAGTTATGTCTAATGATTCGTGGGGCCAAGCAGTTGGTCCGTCTTGGCCAATCCAGCGACCTGAAATTTTTCATCCAGGACGGCTCGAACGACTAAAGCCAAATGAGCGGGAGCACCATGCTGTTGAAAATGATATCGGTTGCAGGTCTCAATATGTGGAAGGCGAATCCTTCCAACATTTTCATTTAATTGTTGAGGTCACTGTATCCTCCGCAAAGAAAACAGACCCACAAGGGTATGAGAAGACCATACTAAATATTGACCTTTGGACTGCCGTGTATGTGTTCAATGACCATGTGTGTGTTTTCAGAGCTCCAGATATCCTCACATTGTGCCAGGTGACCTTCCCGATACATGAAAGCAAGCGTTGTATGTGAACTGACCTTTTTTCAGGTAATAATTCGTCATCCTCTATGCGACTGCGCCATTTCAAGGCAAACGCCTTGTGTTTGGTCCGTCATTTGGTTTGAGTTCCTGCAGAATCTGCACTTCTAGGCATAAACCTTAAGTCTTTATGCAAAATCTGTGTATGTTGGTTGGGGTAGTCCAAGTTCTCTGGATGCGTGTCAGATTGATTTTCTGTGACTTTGGTTGAAATGATTCACGCACTCGTTCAATGTTTGCTGCACCCGTGGTATATGACTGGTACATTTTCTGTTTCCGACAACTTCCAGTCTCCTCAAACTCTTGTACACTCTTTGTACCAGTCCCGCGATGGCAGATTCTTCCATACCATGTACAGAAATTAAACTGACTGCGTGTCGGATTTCATCTCGATGAACCATTAGATGCACTGAGCTTTCTCCTGGTGGAGTTGCATTTTTTTACATTAAACAACCAGATCTGAACATAAACAAATTTTTGAGTTTCTGTATCAATATAAAACAAGGGTATCGTATCATTTGTGTACTAAATATATTAACAACCAAAGTTGTCAAGATTCTTTTGGAACACCCATACAGTAGCTTATTTTTAGAAACTTAATTGGCTTGGATCATGTGTTCCTATTTTCACACTTTCTTCTATGACCAACACCCCTTCACACTTCTTTCTACGGACTTCTGGTAGCTTGTACATGTTGCTTGTGCTTGAGCCTGGGGGGTACTGCTTAATATATCCTCTCCGGATTCTTCCGCCATCTTTGTTCTTTGTTCCTTTCACATTTCTTTGTAATTTTTTAATATTTTTTTTATTTCTTTATTTATTTTTATAATTTCTTTAGTCATTCAAATTCTTGCTTTTTTATTCTCTTTCATCTCTCTATTCTCTCTTTATTATCTATCTCTCTAAGGAGAAGTGAATTATTGCAGAAAGTTTTTCTGTAAGGCTCACTTGGCTGCACCTGGATGGGTTTGGAGGTTGGGAGTAGCGGCTGAAGCTGATCCTATCAGGTTCCTCCTCATGACTCGTCCATCTCCGACTCTTTACTTCTTCAGGTCCTTATTCTGCTTCATGTATTCTCTCCATATTTCTTTTGAGGTCCTTTTACACTGTGACTAAAGGAATGACGCGAAGCAAAGGAGTGGTGATATGATTCCCAACAGTGGAATTCACACGTGATATATTATGGGCTGCTTTATCTTCTCTAAAGACTTTATAAAGGAAAGCCTGTGTGCAGGAAAAAGGGCAGGTGGTTCTTTGTGGAAGTACAGGACAAATATCATCATCAAATAAGGCCTTAGTTATTTATACTGGTTTACGCAGTTCTTCAGCTAAAATATAGGGTCGGTAGGTCGAAATATAAATATAAATATAATTCAATTTTAGAAGTTATATATTTTTATGATTTTTTTTCGGATGTTCCATGGAAAAGAAAGGGTAGGTGGGGGGGAAATAATATATAAATCCCGGACCAGGAGGATCTAAGAAAAACATTGAAGATGGAAGACCATTAAATGCAGGATGCCCATGTTCACTGTATCATCTGATGTGAAAAACAATAAAGAAGGATTAAAACTTGTTTTTACAATATAGTCTGGCATGTTTTTCTTATAGAAACCTGTTGGGATCAACAACAATGGAAACAATGCTGAGAAATTACTGTTCCAAGTCGTGATGTGTGTGTGCACACAGTGCATAGTGCTGGATATGAATTAAAAAAAGGTGTCTACTAGGAGTCAACACGCTCAAAACGGTCAATCAGAGCCATAACCAGTCTTACTTTTCAGTGGGCATCTGATCGGACCGTCCTCCATCCCCATGAGCAACAATCAAAGGCTGATTTCTGGTCGTTGAAGGCTGAATATCAGCATCTCGCAGGGAACTTTGACGTACTTGCACGCGAATCTTTCAATACGAAACAGCGGTGGACAACTTTCGATGGAAACAAAATCGGCACAATCGAGAGTAGCCTGCGAATCATCCCTGCTGCTGCACTGATTTATGCAATCTTCGCCAGAATATTGGTCGTCAAGATGTTGCGTGATTAAATCACCAATACAGTCCATCGAATTTATACCGCTGACATACTTCTTAACAATCACTTTCGCCCAAAACACAGTCAATCTGAACCACGCTGCCACTGCTCAGATCGCAATGACCGAAGACGACTGCGCAGTTTGGTTAAAGGTGACGCGGCATTTTGGTGCGCGCGCACGAAATTATATTTTGAAAATAAATGCCGACGTTTACATTTCGGTTTTGAAAACTTTTGCACCTTCGGCGAAAAATGTATAAATATAAAAAGGCTAAAAATGTGTTTATATTTTATTTTCATTTTGGCAAATTACCGTCGGCGGATCCGTAAACAAAGTTATAAAATAACTAAAGGCCTAAGTCCTGAATATAATTTACAGTAGTCATCGAGTCATCCGGTTCCGTCAAGTTGTGTCCGACTTTTGGTCACATTTGTGGTCAGATTTTCTCTACACATCCCTTTCCTGCGCTGCTTCCAAAATCTGGCCATGCCTTTGTGGCAGCCTTTCCCAATCCATCCAGCACATAAAAAGGTCTGCCTCTTCCTCTTCTTCCTGACATAACCCAGCATGGTTGACTTCTCCAGACTTCATTTTCTGCACGACGATGTGTCCACAGTATGACAGTTTCTGTTTTTACATCAAAGCTTCTAATGTACAGTGCATGGTAGTCTAATTTCTTCTAAACACTGATTTGTTTGTTCTTCCTGCAGTCCATGGAGTTTCTAACATTTGTCTCCAACACCAGGTTCAAAACTGTCAATCTTCGTTTCTTCTGTTTCACTATTCACAACTCACATCCACACATTGCAATGGAAATACCAGAATATTCACACAGCCTCCTCTTGGTTTGATTGTTTTTTTGTTCATTTTGTACAGAGTCAAGGTTTGTGGAAGAGCTAGAACACTGAACAATCAGGATGCACAGGACAAAAGGAACAGTAGATAGAGGGGGAAAACACTAACAGTATTGAAGGACAAAAATAGGGAAGACTTGAAAAAACAATGGGTATGTGGAGGAATGAAGGGTAGAGAAGGATGCATGAGGTGGACAATGGATGCAGAAGGAAACTCTCAGGAAGGAAAACTGAAAATATGGAAGGAGGTGGGCTTGGGGTGGAGGGGGTCTAACAAGGGTAGAAAAGATCATAGTTTTTGGATCGGAGATTATCTGAGATGGAGAACAGCCATCTTGAAGACATGAGGGAAGAATGAGATGAAGAGAATGTGGAGTTGGTATCACAAGCAGGAAAGAGGAAAGAATGAGTGTAGGTGAGCAGTAACCCTGGAGTTAGGTAGTTTCAACTAAAAGGGTTGGGACTGTGTGCACCCTGCAGAAACCTTGGGAGGGGGGGGGAGAGATGAGAACAAAGCAGGGGAGAGTAGAGGGTACAAGACCAAAAAGGAGTGGTTACAAGCCAGAAAGACACCAACCTGTCTGAAGATGGGAAGGTGATAGGCCCATAGATAGACTCAGTTTCATCGTGGGAGATTCCAGTAATGCTGAAGCCTTGGTTTCCATGGAAACAAGCCGAGCAAGGTGTGAGGCAGGGGAGCCAGCCCTTCATCGAGTTGTACATGAAGGCCTTGTAGGTGCATAGGAGTTGTGGGCGTGCAAGAAAGGACTTTGTAGACAGAGGATGCTCAGTAGGTGACTGGCTTTGGTAGGCCAACTATATGAAATGTGGTTTGCCAAGAAAGACCTCTTCTGATCGTAAGACCCAAGAGTTTGAGGAATGAAGTTCAAGAAGATTTTTTAATAAAGTATATGGGGTCTATGTCCATAATGGCCTTTCAAAGAGAGAGAGAGAGAGAGAGAAGAGAGAGAGAGAGAGAGACAGAGACAGAGACAGAGACAGAGAGTTTGTTGGGATATAAAGACATATTCAAGTGTTAGACCTCTCTCTCTCTCTCTCTCTCTCTCTCTCTCTCTCTCTCTCTTTGAAAGGGCCATATGACATAGACCCCCATATACTTTATTAAAAATCTTCTTGAACTTTCATTCGCTCAAACTCTTGGGTCTTACGATCAGAGAGGGTCTTTCTTGGGCAAACCACATTTCATAAGTTGGCCTCCAAAGCCAGTCACCTACTGAGCATCCTCTGTCGTACAAAGTCCTTTCTTGGCACGCCCAAACTCCTATGCACCTACAAGGCCTTCATGTACAACTCGATGAAGGGCTGGCTCCCCTGCCTCACACCTTGCTCGGCTTGTTTCCATGGAAACCAAGGCCTTCAGCATTACTGGAATCTCCCACGATGAAACTGAGTCTATCTATGGGCCTATCACCTTCCCATCTCAGACAGGTTGGTGGTCTTTCTGGCTTGTACCACCTCCTTTTTGGTCTTGTACCCTCTACTCTTCCCCTGCTTTGTTCTCATCT
>CM068952.1:184192863-184217710 GCA_035128595.1 Eptatretus atami
ACCAGAGAGAGATGCATTAATCGTATAATAAAATTGATTAACGCAATAGGGGATTAACAGCAGCAATACTAAAGGTTACTAAACACAAAAAAAAAACACAACCAAACACACACAACACTTACTATCTTGGTGCTGGTTTAGACATAAAATTAGTTTCTGAACTTTGAGCATGAGCATCTTATCGTTGATAATCATCCAACAAATGTAAACATCGGAGTGGTTATCCTCAAGCATTGCAATGAGAAAAGCGCAAGAGAATCACCAATATTGCACAAACCTCCAAAGAGGCCTGAGTGGCTCTTTACATCTAGGTAGAAGGTGTGCATAGGCAGGAGAAACTATCATATTATGGCATAAAAATGAGATTCAGTGTCGCAATCCAGACACAACCCGAGATGCTTAGGATTCCAGCATGTTCAGTTCTATTCAAAGCAATCATCCGAGCTGTGTATTTCCATCATGTTGACACAACCAAACAGAGTTGGCAATTCCCAACCAGACGAGCACTCCGCAGCAACCGCCTTATCCGGAGCCCAGGACTAAAGTGATGGCACACACATTCATAATTGTGGGCCGAATGACATCAATTCCCAGTAGTAACGGCCAAGAAGAAATCTCTTTGGCTAGAACCTGTACAGCTGGTAATATCTGTGTGGGTGGTCTGGTACAACTGGTCGAACCCACTCAGTGAGCCATCACAATGTCTGAAGAGATCACAATTTGTGATTCCTCGCACACGCAATCTTCGGGATCATCACACGTTCGGAGACTTACTGCATCTGTAGGTACATACAGAGGGTTGAAATATTGTTAAAAATGTAAGGTCCAAGAGGGAAGAAAGAAGGAAAAGTGAATAAGGTAACAGTGAACTCTTCCAATGCGTTTTGTGAGACATAGATACTTTGGTCCTGACAGGGAAGATGAAAAAATCAAACAGGGTGACTACTGCTTGCTTAATTTTGTCGTTTAAACATAAAAACTTTACGTAGTATAAATAAAATAATTTTTACTTTTCCATAAAGAGGTTTAAAATACAAATGCTAACAATCAACAGAAACAATGATTTGACTGAAGATACTTTTGTGGGGTCGGAAATGGGTATGATGCATATGCTCGATCTGTTACACAGAATGTAGATTGGTCCAATTTGGGAGAAAGGTGGGCTTTATCATTCACATACAGATCACCATCGCGATCCGATGGCAACGTGTTTGCTGACTACGCATAATGATACTGCATGCGTGGCTGCATTTTTCAACAACAGCTCATATTACACAGTCTTCCACTCGAGTAAACCACAGCAAATACAAACACCCGATCGGAAATGAAGAAAAAAACCCAAACGATAGCACTCCCATCTCAATGTGATTCAACACACAATTGGCTCAACCTCTAGCATTGAATTGTCCAACTGAAGTGCTTGACCAGGTGCCCCGACCGAGTTTGAGTGCTAGTGGAGGGGAAAGTGTGGGGGGTAGTTGGAGATGCTGGTGGCTCTTGGTCAGCAGCTCTTGCTGTCGCTTCGGTGGTGCATGGCTAATTGTAGACCTCAAAGTATTACCTCAAACATCTGTGCTCAGTGTCTTGTTGGACTATAGTAGATGGCCCATGGCCATGGCCACTTTCTCAACATTATACAATGTACTACTATTTTGTTTTTGTCTCATTACTTCAGCATACTGTAATTTATAATTTCTCCCTTTGGCTTCTACACTAGCTTCTTTTACTTAGTATACTTTCACCACTGTTTTTTAAAACTGGGTAGTGCTGTTGCCTCACACCATGCTCAGTTTGACCTCAGATACGGCACGACACACAGGCTTCAGATGATGGATATCCAGCATGAAAGCTGAGATCTATGGAACCTATCACTTTCCCATCGCAGAAAGGTGGTGGTTCTTCTTTATGGTCTTGCAACACTCATGCCTCTTTCCATGATCCATGACGCGATGACCTCACCCCTCCCCCCCCCCCAGACTTCTGCAGAGGGTGCTTACAGTCCATCCAGCAACTCCATTATGGTGACATCCCAAATCAGACTCATTGCTCCCTCCACTCATTATATCTATTTTTTTCCAATCAATGTTAGAACAACTCCACATTCTTCTTCAATCTCATTCTTCACCACAGCTTCAGACAGCTGTTCACCACGTATCTCAGATCATCCCCATTCAAGCTATGATCTTTTACCCCATTTGACCCTTACCCCAAGCCAACTCTTTTTCAAAAATTTCCAGTTTTTCTTCCTAAGAGTTTGCTTCTGTATCCTTATTCTCCACCCATTATAAACATGTATTGCTTCTATGCAAACATAGCAATGTAATACTTTTGTAATTTTTAATATTTGCTGCTGCTGCGAAGTCACTGGGGCATTATGTTTTCAGGTTGTCCGTCTGGCTGTCTGTCCAACTGTCCACATAGGTTTTCATTCCCAACGAATAACTCTAAGAAACAGCTGAAGGGATCTTTAAGTCAAACTTAGTTTCAAGTATGTAAATGATGTCAGAGATGAATTGATTAGACTATGGGGGGTCAAGAGATAAATATCAAAGTCATGAGGTTGAATTGGTAAAATATCTTGTATGTGGCGAACTTGTGAACAATGATGGGATTTTGACAAAACGTGGTGTAAGTCTATATATAGATGCAAAGATGAACTGATTAGATTTTGGCGTCAGAGGTCAAAGGTAATGGTCATAGGTCACATCAGGTGAATGGTGAAGGAATACAAGTGAAACTTGGTACAAATATTTGTAATTATATAAAGATAACTGATTAGATGACGGGGTCAATAGGTCTAAGGTCAGAGGTCCGTGAGAAAGATTCTGTGACCACACTAACTTGTGAACCAGTGATGGGATTTTGACAAACTTGGTATCTAATTGTGGATTTAATGTATATTACATTCACAATGTTTTCAGATCTGAATGAGTTGCATTTGTAAGTAATTCACTCTCAATAATTTCTTCACACCTGGTGTTGTTTCCCATTTTACACAACCCAGCACTTCACACAAGAAGCACTGACCAATCATGGCTCTTCTGCAGAAATGTTGCTGGAGACGTTGTGATGCTGGAGATCAAATGGCCACTTGTATGTGAATTCTTGCAATTTCTCTTTAAAATGTGGCCATAAAGTATGGACTTTAAAATCGGCATCGGAAATAAGGCAAAAGAAAAGACAAAGGTGATAAACGTCTCAAAGAAGTGACCTGGACAATTTCTTCCACATCAATATGCATATGCAAGTGTGCAGTATCATAATAATGGTACACTGTGGAAGAGACACTCTTGATGAGGTCCAGAAAGTAAGTCTGTCAGTTTTTATGATATGTGAATGGCAAGCAGTAAGGCCAAGCGTGATGTTTGGGCATCATTTTCCGACCAATGTAAAGTCATTGTAAAAGGAAATGTTTGTTTCAGTGCTCGTCCTTCACAGTGACAATGGCAGAGATTTGGGGACTATGCCAGAGGCAACAGTACCATGCAAGGAAATTGTAATAGCACACATGGAATGCTGTTAGCTGCTCATTTAATTTTTCTTAGTACGCACATTTGTTCTTCATTTAAAGGATAAAGTAAAGAGGTGATGTAATTATTGTTTAATATCTGAGAGATTATGAAAATAGGCAGTGAAACTCTTGTTCACTTTGAAGGAGATGGTCATTTACATGCACAAAATATGTTGGTAGGATGAACGTTAATTTTGAAGAGATGAAGTATGTATCCATATAATTATTGTATTTATTATGAAGAGATAAAGTAAAATATTAGTGTATTTTTATTAAATTTAAAGAGATAAAGTATTTTGGCTATACAACTATTGTTTTATTTTTTAAGAAATAAAGTAAAATAGGATTGAATTTTTTGTTGAGTTTTAAAGAGATTAAGGTGTATAGGCTATATAACGATTGTGTTTATTATGAAGATAAGTAAAATTGCAGTGTATTCTTGTTGAATTTTAAGAGATCAAGATATCAGTGTAATTTTGTTTAAATTAAAATAATAAAGTTAACTGATATATTATTTGTATTATTTATGATAAATAAGAGATATTAGTGTAATTTTTTGTTATAATATCATAATAAAGTACTATAGGAATATTATTGGTTTTTTATGAATAAATAAATAAGATTATCAGTGTAATTTTGTTTAATTCAAAATAATAATAAGAATATAACTGAATAATTTTTTTTTATTATTAGAATAAATAAAGTAGATACTGTTAATTTTGTTTAATTCAAAATAAATAAAGTATATCGGCTGTATAATTATTGTGTTTATTATGAATAAATAAAGTAAGATATTAGTGTATTTTTTTATTTAATTTTAAGAAATAAGTATATACGGCTATACATATTGTGTTTAATATGAAGAGATAAAGTAACATATTCGTGTAATTTTTGTTTAATATTAAAAGAGAAAAGTTTAAAGGCGATATAAATTATTGTGTTTATTATGAAGAGACAAAATAAATAGAATGAATTATTGTATAATTTCATAGATTGTATAATTTCATAGAGATAAAGTGTATTGGCAGTGTGCTTCTTATTTAATTTTAGTGCAATAAAGTAAATAGGTCGTGTAATTATTTTATTGAATTTTGAGAGAACAAAGTAAATAAGGTGGTGTAAGTCTTGTTTTTAATTTAGAAAGATAAATAAATAGACAGTGTAATATTTGTTTTTATCAATATTCAAGAAAAATAAGAGTGTAATTTATGTTTAATTTTCTAATAGATAAGTAATTGCAGTCCAATAAATGTGCATTTTGAAGAGATAATTAAAAAATCCAGACTCGGTGGTGTAATGTAAGAGCATCCAACGATCTGGGAGATCTGTGGGTTCAAACCCGACTGAGTAATCCAAATACAAAAGCAATAGTGTGGACTGCTTCCTTATTGGCGTTCTGCATTTAAAATTTTAGGAGCACAGATATCCCCCATAGATTGCCCTTCTAGGAAATAACTGCTGAATGGGGTGAGAAAGGCACACCAATGTTGTGGGCTACCAGTAACAGAGTGTCCCAGGAAGTGACAGACTTCCACCAAGCTCATCTGGAGCTATGCCTTGACACCAACCTCTTATCATCCCCCATCCAAATCCTCGATCTTTTCTACCCGATAATCCACCAAGCCCACTCCTTCAAATTCCTCTTTTCCTTCCTGAAAGTCCTGTAATGTCATCTTTGTATACCCCGTGTTCCCGCCCATCCCTCTCCCTTCCACAGATCTCCTAATGTCTCTGTTCCCCACTGTTTTGTCCTTCCCACTCCCACCCCTCTTGTTCATGCCCCCTTGCTGTGCATTGTGTTAGCTCTTATACGAGCCTCAAACAAAGTATACAAAAAAGAAGGGGGAAAAAAGCTCATTGGCTCTGTTTGTCTTGTCGAACAGTTCTGTGTTGTGTCGTGTGTATTCATATGTATGTACATGTGTGTTTAGATGTACAGTATGTGTGGCAGCTCACCACGAGACTTACATCCTGCAATAAAATGAATAAAAATAAAAGAAACAGACTATATTATTACTCCTCCTCTACCCCTATCCCACATCACTTTATTCTCTCCATCCTACTACTCAAACTTTCTTTCTCAAGGTGTTAGCTTCATTTCGTGATCTTTACCTCAGTTTGTTCATCATCATGTACATCACAGCATGACTGCAAAGACAGAAATTTGCATTTGAAATGCTTTATGGTTTAAAATTTGTGCTTAAAATCCTTTATTTGCATAAGAGTGAAGATTGTGAATTCAAAACCTTCACTCGTCTTAAGTAATTTATGTGATGCAAAATAATTTACTGGTTTAATAATAATGTTACATTTCAAATGGCATTACTGGTATACGTGGAAGTAACGCAACTCCAATGGATGGTTTAATAAAAGGGGATTGTCATAAAGAATTGGTCGAACTTTTATTTTCTCTGCTGTCAAGCGATAGCTCCCGCTCATGGGATTGCTCACTTTATTCACACAATCTCTGGGTTTTAAGCATTCAATTGTGGTCTCCAGTGTTTAAGCTTTAATTTGCTGCAATTCATTGACTCCACAGTGATATATCGGCAGAGCTGTTTTACAACCTCGCTATTTACTGAACACTGGACTACCTACCATTCAATGCTAGGCAGTGCCATGGCCCTGGACAGTTAGTCATCACTGAATGAATGCATTTCAGACCAAAAAGATTCATTAAGAGTTTTGTCTGATGGTTGCCTCATTATGGAAGATCACCAATGCTCTCAATACCATACCTGTGTAGAGTGAGGATCGGAAATTTGATCAGCGTACTAGCAAACCCTAAATTTTTTAAAGGCTTCCACCAATTACGTAATCTCAAATAACGATCTTCACAGGACTCAGTTGTGCTCTGTCTACATATGGGACAGGGAGGTGGACAGCATTTCTCTGGGTATTTTCTGCAGTGTGGAGTATTCATTCAGTTTTTCGTATGAAGATATCCATGATTGACAATGTCCAAGTTGTGGTTGGTTATTGAGGCCAGCTTTGATATATTGGTCGAAGGATAGCTTATCGCTGGTGGTGAGCCCCAAATGTTGAGAGACTGATCTTTTTCAGTTGTTATTGTTGAAGTAAATAGTTTGATTAGTTTTGAGGTCACTTCTGGAGAGACAGGGTGAAAATGTGAGATTTGCCTGATTGAAAGATATGTTCAAATGCCTGACAGTGTTTTCTATTTCAGGGCTGGCAGGACAGCCTAGAAGTATGCATATTGCCCTCTGAGCTGTCTATCCTGGGTGTGAATCTCCGCCCAACTATCAACCGTCATCCTGGTGTCTCACAGGCAAGATGAGGCATCATTGGTGTGCCATCCATCGAAATGGAAGTTAAGCTTGAGGACCTCTCTACCGCATTAGTTAGTGGATGTTAAAGATCCCACCTAGTCCTTTATGAAGAGTAGCCAGCATTGGCCAATTTCCAAATTCCTGTGCTAACGTCCAGGACAGCATCAGCAGAACAGCTGCACTGCCAGGAATTATGCAACCAACAGCATTGGTTTCTTATGAAATGAAGAATGAATGAATGTCCTTTCCAGGTGATAACAGAGAAGATCTCAGCTGCTGGCCAATAAATGGGATGTGAAGTTGTATGATATAATGTCTATCATCTGCAAGAGGAAAATAAGTTTTTCCACAGCATTGGAGAAGTCAATGTATATGAGAAACAGGACTGGTCTCTAAACGCTGCCTTGGGGTTGAAGAGAGGATTATATCGAGAACTTTATGCTGAGTGCATGAGTGGAGAAATTAGCAACCAAGAAAGAAGGTGGCCTCATATTCCACAATCAGAAAAGCTTGCCAAGTACAGCAGAGTGACAGATTGTCAAATGCTAACAAATATGCCCAGTATAACAGTTTATAGCTGAGTTAGAGATTCAAAACCAGGCTAGCTGGACACCTCCGAAGTGAGTGCACATCCCTCTCACCAATACTAATCAATTGCTGGTTTCCTCAAGCTACTCTCTTGTAATTTTTTGCTGACACTTTGGCCAGTTTCTTTTCAGCTGAGCCCATCATCTTTAGGATTCCTCATTTGTCCACTTACAGCAGTGTCACGTCTTCAGGTTCAAGATTATTGGTGTCTCTCCCCAGTCATTCAGAAAGAAGCGAGTGCTGCAAACACATCCAGAGAGCATGTGTTATATAAATCCTTCAAAAACACTTTTGTTCTATTTTTAAAGCAAATGTGGATTATTTATTGAGGCATGTTGCTTTTATCCTTTTTCAATAACACAGGTTAGTATTGTGTTCTTAACATGAGCCAGTGAGTCGACTTACATAATATAGTCATAATTGAATTGTGATATTTGGGAGACACTGGAATCTTGTGAGTTGGCATATTTTGTTCAATGAAAAGATGAAGAAACAATTAAAATGCAGGAATTTGACATGGGCAGTTTCCATCAATAATTTATTTCGGTCATCGTTTCCACCTCTGACTTGATTCGGAATTTGAGTGATTAACAGGAGTATTCTTCATCTTTATGTCTTCATCTCTTCATCATAGTAGAGCATTCAAAGAGAAGAGCATTGCAAGCAACTAAGCCTGGGACCAACAACATCATGATCCCATGTCCATTTTCCTTTTGAACATCCACTACATGCATTAGAGTTACAGGGTGTTCCAAAAGACCACGAACTTTGGTTTCTAATATATTTAGAACACACAAATGATACAATGATACACTTTGGTTGATATGATAAAGAAACTATACAGTTTTGTGCACATTATGAATACACTTCAAGTGAGCTCTATTTGTCGAATGCAGGACATCAAGGCAGTGCACGAGTTCTTGCCATGTTCAGTTTAGCATGTTTGCGTCCACCCACAGTGTGCATGCAGCTGTGATCTGAGAATGAAGATCCTGCAGGTTAACCACCTTGCTGTTGTGGACAACATCTTTGACAACCCCCCCACCCCCCCAAAAAAATCAAGGGAGTTATGTCTAATGATCGTGGGGCCAAGCAGTTGGTCCGTCTTGGCCAATCCAGCGACCTGAAATTTTTCATCCAGGACGGCTCGAACGACTAAAGCCAAATGAGCGGGAGCACCATGCTGTTGAAAATGATATCAGGTTGCAGGTCTTCAATATGTGGGAAGGCGAATCCTTCCAACATTTTCATTTAAATTGTTGAGGTACCTGTATCCTCCGCAAAGAAAAACAGACCCACAAGGGTATGGAGAAGACCATACTAAATATTGACCTTTGGACTGCCGTGTATGTGTTCAATGACCATGTGTGTGTTTTCAGAGCTCCAAATCCTCACATTGTGCCAGGTGACCTTCCCGATACATGAAAGCAAGCGTTGTATGTGAACATGACCTTTTTCAGGTAATATTCGTCATCCTCTATGCGACTGCGCATTTCCAAGGCAAACGCCTTGTGTTTGGTCCGTCATTTGGTTTGAGTTCCTGCAGAATCTGCACTTCTAGGCATAAACCTTAAGTCTTTTATGCAAAATCCTGTGTATGTTGTGTTGGGGTAGTCCAAGTTCTCTGGATGCGTGTCAGATTGATTTTCTGTGACTTTGTTGAAATGATTCACGCACTCGTTCAATGTTTGCTGCACCCGTGGTATATGACTGGTACTTTTCTGTTTCCGACAACTTCCAGTCTCCTCAAACCTCTTGTACACTCTTTGTACCAGTCCCGCGATGGCAGATTCTTCCATACCATGTACAGAAATTACAACTGACTTGCGTGTCGGATTCATCTCGATGAACCATTAGATGCACTGAGCTTTCTCCTGGTGGAGTTGCCATTTTTTTACATTAAACAACCAGATCTGAACATAAACAAACTTTTTGAGTTTCTGTATCAATATAAAACAAAGGGTATCTATCATTTGTGTACTAAATATATTAACAACCAAAGTTGTCAAGATTCTTTTGGAACACCCATACAGTAGCTTATTTTAGAAACTTAATTGGCTTGGATCCATGTGTTCCTATTTTCACACTTTCTTTCTATGACCAACACCCCTTCACACTTCTTTCTACGGACTTCTGGTAGCTTGTACATGTTGCTTGTGCTTGAGCCTGGGGGGTAACTGCTTAATATATCTTCCGGATTCTTCCGCCATCTTTGTTCTTTGTTCCTTTCACATTTTTTGTAATTTTTTAATATTTTTTATTTTTTATTTATTTTTATAATTTTTTAGTCATTCAAATTCTTTGCTTTTTATTCTCTTTCATCTCTCTATTCCTCTCTTTCATTATCTATCTCTCTAAGGAGAAGTGAATTATTGCAAAGTTTTTCTGTAAGGCTCACTTGGCTGCACCTGGATGGGTTTGGAGGTTGGGAGTAGCGGCTGAAAGCTGAATCCTATCAGGTTCCTCCTCATGACTCTCCATCTCCGACTCTTTACTTCTTCAGGTTCCTTATTCTGCTTCATGTATTCTCTCCATATTTTTTTGAGGTCCTTTTACACTGTGACTAAAAGGATGACGCGAAGCAAAGGAGTGGTGATATGACTTCCCAAACAGTGGAATTCCACGTGATATATTATGGGACTGCTTATCTTCTCTAAAGACTTTATAAAGGAAAGCCTGTGTGCAGGAAAAAGGGCAGGTGGTTCTTTGTGGAAGTACAGGACAAATATCATCATCAAATAAGGCCTTAGTTATTTATACTGTGTTTACGCAGTTCTTCAGCTAAAATATAGGGTCGGTAGGTCGAAATATAAATATAAATATAATTTCAATTTTAGAAGTTATATATTTTTATGATTTTTTTTCGGATGTTCATGGAAAAGAAAGGGTAGGTGGGGGGGAAATAAATATAAATCCCGGAAGGAGGATCTAAGAAAAACATTGAAGATGGAAGACCATTAAAATGCAGGATGCCCATGTTCACTGTATCATCTGATGTGAAAAACATAAAGAAGGATTAAAACTTGTTTTTACAATATAGTCTGGCATGTTTTTCTTATAGAAACCTGTTGGATCAACAACAAATGGAAACAATGCTGAGAAATTACTGTGTCCAAGTCGTGATGTGTGGTGCACACAGTGCATAGTGCTGGATATGAATTAAAAAAAAGGTGTCTACTAGGAGTCAACACGCTCAAAACGGTCAATCAGAGCCATAACCAGCTCTTACTTTTCAGTGGGCATCTGATCGGACCGTCCTCCATCCCCATGAGCACAATCAAAGGCTGATTTCTGGTCGTTGAAGGCTGAATATCAGCATCTCGCAGGGAAACTTTGACGTACTTGCACGCAATCTTTCAATACGAACAGCGGTGGACAACTTTCGATGGAAACAAAATCGGACAATCGAGAGTAGCCTGCGAATCATCCCTGCTGCTGCACTGATTTATGCAATCTTCGGCCAGAATATTGGTCGTCAAGATGTTGCGTGATTAAATCACCAATACAGTCCTCGAATTTATACCGCTGACATACTTCTTAACAATCACTTTCGCCCAAAACACAGTCAATCTGAACCACGCTGCCCACTGCTCAGACGCCAATGACCGAAGACGACTGCGCAGTTTGGTTAAAGGTGACGGCATTTTGGTGCGCGCGCACGAAATTATATTTTGAAAATAAATGCCGACGTTTACATTTCGGGTTTTGAAACTTTTGCACCTTCGGCGAAAAATGTATAAATATAAAAAGGCTAAAAATGTGTTTATATTTTATTTTCATTTTGGCAAATTACCGTCGGCGGATCCGTAAACAAAGTTATAAAATAACTAAGGCCTAAGTCCTGATATAATTTACAGTAGTCATCGAGTCATCGGTTCCTCAAGTTGTGTCCGACTTTTGGTCACATTTGTGGTCAGATTTTCTCTACACATCCCTTTCCTGCGCTGCTTCCAAAATCTGGCCATGCCTTTGTGGCAGCCTTTCCCAATCCATCCAGCACATAAAAAGGTCTGCTCTTCCTCTTCTTCCTGACATCCCAGCATGGTTGACTTCTCCAGACTTCATTTTCTGCACACGATGTGTCCACAGTATGACAGTTTCTGTTTTTACCATCAAAGCTTCTAATGTACAGTGCATGGTAGTCTAATTTCTTCTAACACTGATTTGTTTGTTCTTCCTGCAGTCCATGGAGTTTCTAACATTTGTCTCCAACACCGGTTCAAAACTGTCAATCTTCGTTTCTTCTTTTCACTATTCACAACTCACATCCACACATTGCAATGGGAAATACCAGAATATTCACCAGCCTCTCTTGGTTTGATTTGTTTTTTGTTCATTTTGTACAGAGTCAAGGTTTTGTGGAAGAGCTAGAACACTGAACAATCAGGATGCACAGGACAAAGAACAGTAGATAGAGGGGGAAAACACTAACAGTATTGAAGGACAAAATAGGGAAGACTGGAAAAAACAATGGGTATGTGAGGAATGAAGGGTAGAGAAGGATGCATGAGGTGGACAATGGATGCAGAAGGAAACTCTCAGGAAGGAAAACTGAAAATATGGAAGGAGGTGGGCTTGGGGTGGAGGGGGTCTAACAAGGGTAGAAAAGATCATAGTTTTGGATCGGAGATTATCTGAGATGGAGAACAGCATCTTGAAGACATGAAGGGAAGAATGAGATGAAGAGATGTGGAAGTTGGTATCACAAGCAGGAAAGAGGAAAGAATGAGTGTAGTGAGCAGTAACCCTGGAGTTAGGTAGTTTCAACTAAAAGGGTTGGGACTGTGTGCACCCTGCAGAAACCTTGGGGAGGGGGGGGGAGTGTTAGTGTTTTCCCCCTCTATCTACTGTTCCTTTTGTCCTGTTGCATCCTGATCTGTTCAGTGTTCTAGCTCTTCCACAAACCTTGACTCTGTACAAAATGAACAAAAAACAAATCAAACCAAGAGGAGGCTGGTGAATATTCTGGTATTTCCCATTGCAATGTGTGGATGTGAGTTGTGAATAGTGAAATCGAAAGAAACGAAGATTGACAGTTTTGGAACCTGGTGTTGGAGACAAATGTTAGAAACTCCATGGACTGCAGGAAGAACAAACAAATCAGTGTTAGAAGAAATTAGACTACCATGCACTGTACATTAGAAGCTTTGATGGTAAAAACAGAAACTGTCATACTGTGGACACATCGTGTGCAGAAAATGAAAGTCTGGAGAAGTCAACCATGCTGGGATGGTCGAGGGAAGAAGAGGAAGAGGCAGACCTTTTTATGTGCTGGATGGATTGGGGAAAGGCTGCCACAAAGGCATGGCCAGAATTTTGGAAGCAGCGCAGGAAAGGGATGTGTAGAGAAATCTGACCACAAATGTGACCAAAAGTCGGCTACACACTTGATGGAACCGATGACTCGATGACTACTGTAAATTATATCAGACTTAGGCCTTAGTTATTTTTAACTTGGTTTACGGATCCGCCGACGGTATTTTGCCAAAATGAAATAAAATATAAAACACATTTTTAGCCTTTTATATTATACATTTTTCGCGCGAAGGTGCAAAATTTCAAAACCCGAAATGTAACGTCGGCATTATATTTCAAAAATAATTTCGTGCGCGCGCACCAAAATGCCGGTCACCTTTAACCAAACTGCGCAGTCGTCTTCGGTCATGGCGTCTGAGCAGTGGCCACGTGGTTCAGATTGACTGTGTTTCTGGCGAAAGTGATTGTTAAGAAGTATGTCAGCGGTATAAATTCGAGTGACTGTATTGGTGATTTAATCACGCAACATCTTGACGACCAATATTCTGGCCGAACGATTGCATAAATTCAGTGCAGCAGCAGGGATGATTCGCAGGCTACTCTCGATTGTGCGATTTTGTCTCCATCGAAAGTTGTCCACCGCTGTTCGTATTGAAAGATTTCGGTGCAAGTCGTCAAAGTTTCCCTGCGAGATGCTGATATTCAGCCTTCAACGACCAGAAATCAGCCTTTGATTGTGCTCATGGGGATGGGAGACGGTCCGATCAGAGCCCACTGAAAAGTAAGAGCTGGTTATGGCTGATGACCGTTTTGAGCGTGTTGACTCCTAGTAGACACCTTTTTTTTAATCATATCCAGCACTATGCACTGGTGTGCACCACACATCTACACTTGGACAGTAATTTTCTCAGCATTGTTTCCATTTGTTGTTGATCCAACAGGTTTCTATAAGAAAAACATGCCAGACTATATTGTAAAAACAAGTTTTAATCCTTCTTATGTTTTTCACATCAGATGATACAGTGAACATGGCATCCTGCATTTGAATGGTCTTCCATCTTCAATGTTTTCTTAGATCCTCCTGTCCGGGATTTATATTTATTTCCCCCCACCTACCCTTGTCTTTTCCATGGAACATCCGAAAAAAAATCATAAAAATATATAACTTCTAAAAATTGAAATTATATTTATATTATATTTCGACCTACCGACCCTATATTTTAGCTGAAGAACTGCGTAAACCAAGTTATAAAATAACTAAGGCCTTATTGATGATGATATTTGTCCTGTACTTCCACAAAGAACCACCTGCCCTTTTTCCTGCACACAGGCTTTTCCTTTATAAAGTCTTTAGAGAAGATAAAGCAGTCCCATAATATATCACGTGGGAATTCCACTGTTTGGGAAGTCATATCACCACTCCTTTGCTTCGGTCATTCCTTTTAGTCACAGTGTAAAAGGACCTCAAAAGAAATATGGAGAGAATACATGAAGCAGAATAAGGAACCTGAAGAAGTAAAGAGTCGGAGGATGGACGAGTCATGAGGAGGAACCTGGATAGGATTCAGCTTTCAGCCGCTACTCCCCAACCCTCAAACCCATCCAGGTGCAGCCAAGTGAGCCTTACAGAAAACTTTTTGCAATAATTCACTTCTCCTTAGAGAGATAGATAATGAAAGAGAGGAATAGAGAGATGAAAGAGAATAAAAAGCAAGAATTTAATTGACTAAAGAGAATTATAAAAATAAATAAAGAAATAAAGAAATATTAAAAAATTACAAAGAAATGTGAAAGGAACAAAGAACAAAGATGGCGGGAAGAATCCGGAGAGATATATTATAGCAGTTACCCCCCAGGCTCAAGCACAGCAACATGTACAAGCTACCAGAAGTCCGTAGAAAGAAGTGTGAAGGGGGTGTTGGTCCATAGAAAGAAGTGTGAAAATAGGGAACACATGGATCCAAGCCAATTATAGTTTCTAAAATAAGCTACTGTATGGGTGTTCCGAAAAGATCTGGACAACTTTGGTTGTTAATATATTTAGTACCACAAATGATACGATACCCTTTGTTTTATATGATACAGAAACTCAAAAAGTTTTGTTTATGTTCAGATCTGGTTGTTTAATGTAAAAGAAAATGGCAACTCCACAGGAGAAAGCTCAGTGCATCTAATGGTTCATCGAGATGAGATCCGACACGCAAGTTCAGTGTAATTTCTGTACATGGTATGGAAGGAATCTGCCATCGCGGACTGGTACAAAGAGTGGTACAAGAGGTTTGAGGAGACTGGAAGTTGTCGGAAACAGAAAAGTACCAGTCATCATACCACGGGTGCAGCAAACATTGAACAGTGCGTGAATCATTTCAACAAAGTCACAGAAAATCAATCTGACACGCATCCAGAGAACTTGGACTACCAATCACAACATACACAGGATTTTGCATAAAAGACTTAAGGTTTATGCCTAGAAGGTGCAGATTCTGCAGGAACTCAAACCAAATGACGGACCCAAACACAAGGCGTTTGCCTTGGAAATGCGCAGTCGCATAGAGGATGACGAATATTACCTGAAAAAGGTCATGTTCACATACAACGCTTGCTTTCATGTATCGGGGAAGGTCACCTGGCACAATGTGAGGATCTGGAGCTCTGAAAACACACACATGGTCATTGAACACATACACGGCAGTCCAAAGGTCAATATTTAGTATGGTCTTCTCCATGACCACTTGGTGGGTCTGTTTTTCTTTGCGGAGGATACAGTGACCTCAACAATTTAAATGAAAATGTTGGAAGGATTCGCCTTCCCACATATTGAAGACCTGCAACCTGATATCATTTTTCAACAGCATGGTGCTCCCGCTCATTTGGCTTTAGTCGTTCGAGCCGTCCTGGATGAAAAATTTCCAGGTCGCTGGATTGGCCAAGACGGACCAACTGCTTGGCCCCCACGATCATTAGACATAACTCCCCTTGATTTTTTTTGGGGGGGTGGGGGAGTTGTCAAAGATGTTGTCCACAACAGCAAGGTGGCTAACCTGCAGGATCTTCATTCTCAGATCACAGCTGCATGCACACTGGTGGGTGGACGCAAACATGCTGAACTGAACATGGCAAGAACTCGTGCACTGCCTTGATGTCCTGCATGCGACAAATAGAGCTCACATTGAAGTGTATTCATAATGTGCACAAAACTGTATGAGTTTCTTTATCATATCAACCAAAGTGTATCATTGTATCATTTGTGGTTCTAAATATATTAGAAACCAAAGTTGTCCGGGTCTTTTTGGAACACCCTGTAACTCTAATGCATGTAGTGGATGTTCAAAAGGAAAATGGACATGGGATCAAGTGATGTTGTTGGTCCCAGGCTTAGTTGCTTGCAATGCTCTTCTCTTTGAATGCTCTACTATGATGAGAGATGAAGACATAAAGATGAAGAATACTCCTGTAATCACTCAAATTCCGAATCAAGTCAGAGGTGGAAACGATGACCGAATTAAATCTATTTGATGCAAACTGCCCATGTCAAATTCCTGCGATTTAATTGTTTTCTTCATCTTTTCATTGAACAAAATATGCCAACTCACAAGATTCCAGTGTCTCCAAAATATCACAATTCAATTATGACTATATTATGTAAGTCGACTCACTGGCTCATGTTAAGAACACAATACTAACCTGTGTTATTGAAAAAGGATAAAAGCAACATGCCTCAATAAATAATCCACATTTGCTTTAAAAATAGAACAAAAGTTGTTTTTGAAGGATTTTATATAACACATGCTCTCTGGATGTGTTTGCAGCACTCGCTTCTTTCTGGAATGACTGGGGAGGAAGACACCAATAATCTTGAACCTGAAGACGTGACACTGCTGTAAGTTGGACAAATGAGGAATCCTAAAGATGAGGTGGGCTTCAGCTGAAAAGAAGACTGGCCAAAGTGTCAGCAAAAAAATTAACAAGAGAGTAGCTTGAGGAAACCAGCAATTGATTAGGTATTGGTGAGAGGGATGTGCACTCACTTCGGAGTTGTCCAGCTAGCCTGGTTTTGAATCTTAACTCAGCTATAAACTGTTATACTGGGCATATTTGTTAGCATTTGACAATCTGTCACTCTGCTGTACTTGGCAAGCTTTTCTGATTGTGGAATATGAGGCCACCTTCTTTTCTTGGTTGCTAATTTCCTCCACTCATGCACTCAGCATAAAGTTCTCGATATAATCCTCTCTTCAACCCCAAGGCAGCGTTTAGAGACCAGTCCTGTTTCTCATATACATTGACTTCTCCAATGCTGTGGAAAAACCTTATTTTCCTCTTTGCAGATGATACGACATTATATCCTACAACTTCACATCCCATTTATTGGCCAGCAGCTGTAGATCTTCTCTGTTATCACCTGGAAAGGAACATTCATTCATTCTTTCATTTCATAAGAAACCAATGGCTGTTGGTTGCATAATTCCTGGCAGTGCAGCTGTTCTGCTGATGCTGTAGCCTGGACGTTAGCACAGGAATTTGGAAATTGGCCAGTGCTGGCTACTCTTCATAAAGGACTAGGTGGGATCTTTAACATCCACTAACTAATGCTGGTAGAGGGGTCCTCAAGCTTAACTTCCATTTTGATGGATGGAACACACAATGATGCCTCATCTTGCCTGTGAGACACCAGGATGACGGTTGATAGTTGGGCGGAGATTCACACCCAGGATAGACAGCTCAGAGGGCAATATGCATACTTCTAGGCTGTCCTGCCAGCCCTGAAATAAGAAAACACTGTCAGGCATTTGGAACATATCTTTCAATCCAGGCAAATCTCACATTTTCACCCTGTCTCTCCAGAAGTGACCTCAAAACTAATCAAACTATTTACTTCAACAATTAACAACTGAAAGAAGATCAGTCTCTCAAACATTTGGGGCTCACCACCAGCGATAAGCTATCCTGAGTCGACCATATATCAAAGCTGGCCTCAATAACCAACCACAACTGGACATTGTCAATCATGGATAATCTTCATACGAAAAACTGAATGAATACTCCACACTGCAGAAAATACCCAGAGGGAATGCTGTCCACCTCCGCTGTCCCACTTATGTAGACAGAGCACAACTGAGTCCTGTGAAGATCGTTATTTGAGATTACGGTAATTGGTGGAAGCCTTTAAAAAGATTTAGGGGTTTGCTAGTACGCTGATCAAATTCCGATCCTCATCTACACAGGTATGGTATTGAGAGCATTGGTGATCTTCCATAATGAGGCAACCATCAGACAAAACTCTTAATGAAATCTTGGTCTGAAATGCATTCATTCAGTGATGACTAACTGTTCCAGGGCCATGGCACTGCCTAGCATTGGAATGGTAGGTAGTCCCAGTGTTCAGTAAATAGCGAGGTTGTAAAACAGCTCTGCCGTATATCACTGTGGAGTCAATGGAATTGCAGCAAATTAAAGCTTAAACACTGGAGACCACAATTGAATGCTTAAAACCCAGAGGATTGTGTGAATAAAGTGAGCAATCCATGAGCGGGAGCTATCGGCTTGACAGCAGAGAAAATAAAAGTTCGGACCAATTCTTTATGACAATCCCTTTTTATTTAAACCATCCATTGGAGTTGCGTATTACTTCACTGTATACCAGTAATGCATTTGAAATGTAAACATTATTATAAACCAGTAAATTATTTTGCATCACATAAATTACTTAAGACGAGTGAAGGTTTTGAATCACAATCTTCACTCTTATGCAAATAAAGGATTTTAAGCACAAATTTTAAACCATAAAGCATTTCAAATGCAAATTTCTGTCTTTGCAGTCATGCTGTGTATGTACATGATGATGAACAAACTGAGGTAAAGATCACGGAAATGAAGCTGAACACCTTGAGAAGAAAGTGTGAGTAGTAGGATGGGAGAGAATAAGTTGATGTTGGGATAGGGGTAGAGGAGGAGGTAATAATATAGTCTGTTTCTTTTATTTTATTTCATTTTATTGCAGGATGTAAGTCTCGTGGTGGAGCTGCCACACATACTGTACATCTAAACACACATGTACATACATATGAATACACACGACACAACACAGAACTGTTCGACAAGACAAACAGAGCCAATGAGCTTTTTTTTCCCCCCTTCTTTTTTGTATACTTTGTTGAGGCTCGTATAAGAGCTAACACAATGCACAGCAAGGGGGGGCATGAGACAAGAGGGGTGGGAGTGGGAAGGACAAAACAGTGGGGAACAGAGACATTAGGAGATCTGTGGAAGGGAGAGGGATGGGGCGGGGAACACGGGGTATACAAGATGGACATTACAGGGACTTTCAGGAAGGAAAGCAGGGAATTTGAAGGAGGTGGGCTTGGGTGGATTATCGGGGGTAGAAAAGATCGAGGATTTGGATGGGGGATGATAAGAGGTGGTGGTCAAGCCGATAGCTCCAGATGAGCTTGGTGGAAGTTCTGTCACTTCCTGGGACACTCTGGTTACTGGTGATGCCACAACATTGGTGTGCCTTTCTCACCCCATTCAGCAGTATATTTCCTAAGAAGGGCAATCTATGGGGATTATCTGTGCTCCTAAAATTTTAAATGCAGAACGCCAAGTAAGGAAGCAGTCCACACTATTTGCTTTTTGTATTTGGTATTACTCAGTCGGGGTTTGAACCACAGATCTCCCAGAGTCGTTGTGGATGCTCTTACCATGACACCACCGAGTCTGGGATTTTTTTAATTATCTCTTCAAAATGCACATTTATTGGACTGCATATTTACTTATCTATTAGAAAATTAAACATAAATTACACTCTTATTTTTCTTGATATATTGATAAAAACAAATATTACACTGTCTATTTATTTTATCTTTCTAAATGTAAACAAGACTTACACCACCTATTTACTTTGTCTCTCTAAAATTCAATAATAATTACACGACCTATTTACTTTATTGCACTAAAATTAAATAAGAAGCACACTGCCAATACACTTTATCTCTATGAAATTATACAATCTATGAAATTATACAATAATTCAATTCTATTTTATTTTGTCTCTCTTCATAATAAACACAATAATTATATCGCCTTTAAACTTTTCTCTTTAAAATTAAACAAAAATTACACGAATATGTTACTTTATCTCTTCATATTAAACACAATAGTTATATAGCCTATATACTTTATTTCTTTAAAATTAAATAAAAATTACACTAATATCTTACTTTATTTATTCATAATAAACACAATAATTATACAGCCGATATACTTTATTTATTTTGAATTAAACAAAAATTACACATATCTTACTTTATTTATTCATAATAATAAAAAAAAATTATTCAGCTTATATTCTTTATTTATTTTGAATTAAACAAAAATTACACTGATATCTTACTTTATTTATTCATAAAAAACACAATAATTATATAGCCTATATACTTTATTTATTTTGAATTAAACAAAAATTACACTAATATCTTACTTTATTTATTCATAATAAACAAAATAATTATTCAGCTTATATACTTTATTTATTTTAAATTAAACAAAAATTACACTGATATCTTCATCTCTTTAAAATTCAACAAGAATTACACTGCAATTTTACTTTATCTCTTCATAATAAACACAATCGTTATATAGCCTATACACCTTAATCTCTTTAAAACTCAACAAAAATTGCAATCCTATTTTACTTTATTTCTTAAAAATAAAACAATAGTTGTATAGCCAAAATACTTTATCTCTTTAAATTTAATAAAATTACACTAATATTTTACTTTATCTCTTCATAATAAATACAATAATTATATGGGATACATACTTCATCTCTTCAAAATTAACGTTCATCCTACCAACATATTTTGTGCATGTAAATGACCATCTCCTTCAAATGAAACAAGAGTTTCACTGCCTATTTTCATAATCTCTCAGATATTAAACAATAATTACATCACCTCTTTACTTTATCTCTTTAAAATGAAACACAAATTGCATTACTAGAAAAATTAAATGAGCAGCTAACAGCATTCCATGTGTGCTATACAATTTCCTTGCATGGATTACTGTTGCCTCTGGCAATCCCCAAATCTCTGCCATTGTCACTGTGAAGGACGAGCACTGAAACAAACATTTCCTTTTACAATGACTTTACATGGTCGGAAAATGATGCCCAAACATCACGCTTGGCCTTACTGCTTGCCATTTCACATGATCATAAAAACTGACAGACTTACTTTCTGGACTCAGTCAAAGTGTCTCTCCAACATGTACCATTGATTATGATACTGCACACTTGCATATGCATATTGATGTGGAAGAAATTGTTCCAGGTCACTTCTTTGAGACGTTTATCACCTTTGTCTTTTCTTTTGCCTTATTTCCGATGCCGATTTAAAGTCCAGTACTTTATGGCCACATTTTAAAGAGAAATTGCAAAGAATTCACATACAAGTGGCCATTTTGAATCCCAGCATCACAACGTCTCCCAGGCAACATTTCTGCAGGAAGAGCCATGATTGGTCAGTGCTTCTGGTGTGGTGAAGTGCTGGGTTGTGTAAAATGGGAAACAACACCAGGTGTGAAGAAATTATTGAGAGTGAATTACTTACAAATGCAACTCATTCAGATCTGAAACATTTGTGAATTGTAATATACATTAAATCCACAATTAGATACCAAGTTTGGTCAAAATCCCATCACTGGTTCACAAGTTAGTGTGGTCACAGAATCTTTCTTCACGGGACCTCTGACCTTAGACCTATTGACCCCGTCATCTAATCAGTTTATCTTTATATAATTACAAATATTTGTACCAAGTTTCACTTGTATCCCTTCAGCCATTCACCTGATGTGACCTATGACCATTGACCTTTGACCTCTTGACGCCAAAATCTAATCAGTTCATCTTTGCATCATAATATAGACTTACACCACGTTTTGTCAAAATCCCATCATTGGTTCACAAGTTCGCACAGTAACAGAATTTTTACCTAATGTGACCTCTGACTTTTGATATTTGATCTCTTGACCCCATAGTCTAATCAATTCATCTCTACATCATTATACATACTTGAAACAAGTTTGACTTAGATCCCTTCAGCTGTTCTTAAGTTATCGTGGTAATGAAAACCTATGATGGACAGTTGGACAGACAGCCAGACGGACAACCTGAAAACATAATGCCCCCAGTGACTTCGTCAGCAGCAGCATATTAAATAAATACAAGTATTACATTGCTATTTTGCAGCAATTACATTGTTTGTATAATGGGGTGGACAATAAGGATACAGAAGCAAACTCTTAGGAAGGAAAAACTGGAAATTTGAAAAGAGGTGGGCTTGGGGAAGGTCAATGGGGGTAGAAAAGATCATAGCTTGAATGGGGGATGATCTGAGATAGTGGTGAACAGCTGTCTTGAAGACTTGGAGTGAAGAATGAGATTGAAGAGAATGTGGAAGTTGGTTCTACTTGATGGAAAAAAAATAGATATGAATGAGTGGAGGTGAGCAATGATTCTGGATTTTGGGAGTGTCACCATAATGGAGTTGCTGGTGGACTGTAAGCACCTTGCAGACGTCTGGGGGGGGGGAGGGGGGGTGGAGTGGGCTCATGGGGTCATGGAGTCATGGAAAGAGCAGAGTGTGCAAGACCATAAAGAAGAGACCACCAACCTTTCTGCGATGGGAAAGTGATAGGTCCATAGACTCAGCTTCATTGCTGGAGATTCCAATCATCTTGAAGGCCTTTGGCTCCACAGTGTCAAACTGAGCATGGTGTGAGGCAACAGCACTAGCCCAGTTTAAAAGAACAGTGGTGAAGTATACTAAGTAAAGAGCAGTAGAAGCCAAAGGGAGAAATTATAAATTACAGTATGCTGAAGTAATGAGACAAACAAATATAGTACATTGTATAATGGTTGAGAAAGGTGGGGCCATGGGCATGGGCCATGTACTATAGTCCAAGCCAAGACAGCTGGAGCCACAGATGTTTGAGAATACTCTTTGATGCTGACATTGACCATGCCACCACCGAGCGACAGCAAGCTGCTGACCAAGAGCCACCAGCATCTCCAACTACCCCCCACACTTTCCCCTCCACTAGCACTCCAAACTCGGTCGGGGCACCTGGTCAAGCACCTTGTCAGGTTGGACATTCAATGTCTAGAGGTTGAGCCAAGGTGTGGGTGAATCACCATCTTGAGATGGAGTGCTATCGTTGGGTTTTTTTTCTTCATTTCCATTCGGTGTTTTGTATTTGCTGTGGTTTTACTCCGAGTGGAAGGGATGTAATAGGAGCTGTTGTTGAAAAAGGCAGGCCCACGGATGCAGAGCATGTTGGGAGGGTGCGGTTAATCAGCAAACACGTTGCCCATCGATGCCATATTCTATGGTGAATGATAAAGCCACCTTTCTCCCAAATTGGGACCAACTACATCTTGTAACAGTCGAGCATATTGCATCATCCCATTTCCGACCCCACAAAAGTATCTTCATCAAATCATTGTTTCTGTTGATGTTAGCCATTGTTATTTTTAAACCTCTTTATGAAAAGTTAAAAAATTATTTTATTTATACTACGTAAAGTTTTTATGTTTAAACGACAAAATAAGCAATCACCCATGTTTGATTTTTTTCATCTTCCCTGTCAGGCCAACACATTCCCACAAAACGCATTTGGAAGAGTTCCACTGTTACCTTATTCACTTTTCCTTCTTTCTTCCCTCTTGGACCTTACATTTTTAACAATATTTCAACCCTCTGTATGTACCTACAGATGCAGTGTCTCCAACTCTAGACCCAAACTCTGCAAATCCACAAATTGTGATCTCTTCAGACCATTGGATGGCATCACTGAGTGGGTTCGACCAGTTGTACCCAGACCACCCACACAGATTTACCAGCTGTAAACAGGTTCTAGCCAAAGAGAGTTTCTTCTCTGGCCGTTACTACTGGGAAGTTGATGTCATTCGGGCCCACAATTATGAAATTGGCATCACGTTTGAGTCCATGCTCCGGAAAGGGGGTGGCTGGGAGTGCTCGTTGGGTTGGAATGCCAACTCGTGGTGTGTTGTCAAACATGATGGGAAATACACAGCTCGGCATGATTGCTTTGAAACGAACCTGAACATGCTGGGAGATCCTAAGCATCTCGGGTTGTGTCTGGATTGCGACACTGGAGATCTCATCTTTTATGCCATAAATGATAGTTTCTCCTGGCCTATGCACACCTTCTACCTAGATGTAAAGGAGCCACTCAGGCCTGCATTGAGGTTGTGCAATATTGGTGATTCTCTGCGCTTTTTCTCATTGCAATGCTATGAGGATAACCACTCCGGGATGTTACATTTGTGATGATTATCAACGATAAGATGCTCATGCTCAAAGTCAGGAACTAATTCATATTGGCTAAACCAGCACCAAGAATATGTAAAGTGTGTGTGTGGTGATGTGTGGTGGTTGTGTGGTGTGTGGTGTGTGTGTGTGTGTGTGTGGGTGTGTGATAACCTCTAGTTTATGCTGCTGTTAATCCCCTATTGCTGTTAATCAATTTTATATACGATAATGCTTATGTGATTCTGGAATGAATTGGAAACCTCCAGAATGGGAATATAATATGCTTTTTATATACTCAAGCAACTTACAACAGGCCATGCTGCTCATAACCAATGATTGGTGCGTGTTGGAATGTAAGGTTGTGTGATTGGTATGATATACACTACGGTCAAAGTTTTAGAACACTCCATTTTTTCCAGTTTTTACTGAAATTTAAGCAGTTCAAGTCCAGTGAATAACCTGAAATGGTAACAGTGCAGTGGTAAACTGCAGAGGTTAAAAAAAATGTTTAGGTTACCAAAAACTGAAAAATAATGTAAATTTCAGAGTTGTTAAAAAAGGCCCTTTTCAGGGAACAAGTAATGGGTTAGCAACTGCAGCAGTTCTGCAGCAATGGAAGTAAATTAAGCCTTGAAGTTGATGCAAACAATTCCGACAGGTGTCCCAACTTTTGTTGATTAGTTACAAACCCTCTGTGTATAAAAGCAGTGTTGGAAAACATGTGATTGCTATACCCTCTGAAGCATTATTTGGACAATATTGCACTGCAGGAAGTCATATATTGCTATCATAATGGCAAGAAAAAGACAATTAACAAAGAAAGATAGACAGACCATTATAACCCTTAAAAGTGTAGGTCTTTCCTTTAG
>CM068952.1:184246531-184267237 GCA_035128595.1 Eptatretus atami
TCTGTATGGACCTCGCTTTGTGCACGGGGGCATTGTCATGCTAAAATAGGAAAGGGCCTTCCCCAAACTGTTGCCACAAAGTTGGAGATACAGAATCGTCTGGAATGTCATTGTATGCTGTGGCGTTAAGATTTCCCTTCACTGGAACTAGGGGGCCAAACCCGAACCATGAAAAACAGCCCCAGAACATTATTCCTCCACCAGCAACCTTTACAGTTGGCACTATGCATTCAGGCAGGTAGCATTCTCCTGGCATCTGCCAAACCCAGATTCGTCCATCGGACTGCCAGATGGTGAAGCGTGATTCATCACTCCAGAGAATGCATTTCCACTGCTCCAGAGTCCAATGGCGGTGAGCTTTACACCACTCCAGCCGATGCTTGGCATTGCGCACGGTGATCTTAGGCTTGTGTGCGGCTGCTCGGCTATGGAAACTCATTTCATGAAGCTCTTGAACAGTGTTTGTGCTGACTTTGCTTCCAAAGTCAGTTTAGAAACTTAGTAGTGAGAGTTGAAACCGACGCCATATGATTTTTTCGCGCTACACGCTTCAGCACTCGGCGGTCCTGTTCTGTGAACTTGTGTGGCTGACTTGTTGAACTGACTTGTTGGAAAGGTGGCATCTGATGACGGTGCCACGCTGAAAGTCACTGAGCTCTTCAGTCCGGCCCATTCGACTGCCAATGTTTGTCTGTGGAGATTGCATGGCTGTGCGCTTGATTTTATACACCAGTCAGCAATGGGAGTGACTGAAATAGCCGAATCCACAAATTAGAAGGGGTGCCCGCATACTTTTGGCCATGTAGTGTATAGTTATGCTTGCCGAAGGAGAGGGTATTGCATTTGGGTCTGTTTGTTTTTTGTTTGTTTGTCTGTTTGTCCAAACATAACTTTCGTGTTTTTCTCTGCAACTGCTTGTTAGGTTGAGACGAAATTTTCACCATAGGTGCGACGACTCGACTCATGTAGAATGTTTTAATGATAATTATGACGTCATAGGTCACGTGATGTGGCAGCCATATCAGAAAATCGGGAAAAATTTGGATCTTTGTATCTCTGAAACCGCACCAAAGAAAAAATTGAAACTTGGCTCATAGCAAGTACTCCTCATGAGAAATGAGAAATTTTTGATGACATCATAGGTGTCTTCGTTATGACGTCATAATTGCTTATGTAGAACGCTACATCTGATTAGTATGAAAATTCCCATGCTCTTGCCACAGCAAAACGCTGTATATTCCATCGCACTTAGGCCTAAGTCACATTTGCCACGGCGGCCGTGGGGTCTACAAAATCTACGGCCACTAGCTAATTATAGGCGGCCGCAGTATTTCCACGGTCACACAATGTAGCAGTCACATGTTTTTTTTTTTTTTCGGGGAGCCGCACGGCGTATTTATAAATTGTGGAGACCGAAATATAGTTTGATTTGATGTCGCACGGTGACCTTAGGGCGTTCCTGCGGCGGCCATAGAATTTTCAAGGCAGACGCAAGGTGCCCGCAAGGCGACCGCAGGGGGGCCCTAAGGCGAACGTGCGGCCAGACGGACGTAACGAGTGGGTTCTTTTTTTTTTTTTTTTTTTTACCAGTTCTTTTGTTTCGGCTTGTCGAATTGCTAAGGCGAACGTAGAAATGAAAAAAGTTATAACTCCGCGTTATAATTCCACGGCGACCCTACGGCCTGTAAAATATAGCCATACGGCGTAGGGCCACCTGAGGCCACCTCAAAAACTCTGCGGCCGCCGCACGTTTCTGTCAATTCAGAGGGCGTACGGCCGCCGTATCCTCGCCGTAGAGCAAATGTGACTTAGGCCTTACTCTGACCATCTAAGCACTTGCACAAACTCACTTTAAATAAAATCAATTCCTTGGTCAAAATAAACAAATACAAGTCTGAAGACGACGATGGTTCACGAGCAGTATTTGACGATGTAGATTGTTTCAGAAGTCATGGATGAGACAATGTGATAATGTTTGACCAAGTTATAAAAATGATCAACATGATGTGGTACGAGTGACAGGTTATTAGCTGCAAAATGTCGAAAACCCGTTTCGTTCAACAACTTAAATTTTTTTACCTTTGCATAACCTTTAAAGGTCACAAACAATGTTGTGAACATTAAAATAAGGAAACAGGGTATGTGCTATAGCTTATTGGAGTTAGTTCGTCGAAGAAGGTCGAAAACCCGGTTCGATTCCCACAACTTTGAAAATTTTACCTTTGTGAACTTTAAAGGTCAAAGGTCAAGGATTATGACCTTTGGTGCAAAACTTCCTCTGGAACATTCCAGGAAAATATAACGTAATATAGGCTATATGGCATTTCGCACTCCTCGGATTATCCATACTTTGTTGAACCACGCGTAAAAACAAACTTGAAGGGGGTGCCACGGGCAAGGTGTTCGAGATAGAGCAAAATGGTTTCAAGGCTTTAGGTGGGGAATGACCTCAATTATTCCATAAAAAATATTGTCATCCTAGCTCTCAAAGTTTGGGTGGTCGTATGATTTTTATGTCAAAATTCGAAATTTTCTAAGTTCGTGACCTTGTGACCTTGACCTTGGGAAAATGAAAAATCGAGCTCTGTGGGCTATGCAGGTGCCATTGGGCTAACCAAATACGAACCCTGCCAGATTCGACACCCTCGAGAAGATGATTTTATGTCAAAATTCGCAAATTTTCTAAGTTCGTGACCTTGGGACGAAAATGAAAATCGAGCTCCGTGAGGCTATGCAGGTGCCATTGGGCTAACCAAATAACGAAACCCCTGCCAGATTCGACAAATCCCTAGGAGAAGATGCAAATTGAAATCGGCTACCCCTAAAAACACAATTCGCAATTTTCTAAGTTCGTGACCTGTGACCTTGACCTTGGGACGAAAATGAAAAATCGAGCTCCGTGGGGCTATGCAGGTGCCATTGGGCTAACGAAATACCGAAACCCCTGTCAGATTCGACAAACCCCTAGGAGAAGATGCAAATTGAAATCGCTACCCCCTAAAAACACATGTTTTTTGGGCGTGGCTCCGCCCATAATGGGCGCACCCCCCCATTCTTAGGAAACACAACTCGATCATGATATAAACCTCCACCAAAATTTTATCAGGATCGGATCAAAACCCACGGAGCTATGCTCGGGACAGACAGACAGACAGACAGACAGACAGACAGACAGACAGACAGACAGACAGACAGACACACAACAATAACGAATATAGTGGTCACTTATTTTTTTCGTGAAAATATTTTTTCGTGAACCAACAGTGTACATAAAATCCATTAGATTTCCATTCCACAAACAAAGATGAAATAAATAATCTGTACTTAAAGCCAATCAAATTGACTGACTTTTGTGACCCCGTCCATAAAGATCACCGTTGTGTGGCATTGACATGTATAATTCAAATCAAAGCGGTTTTTCAAATGTCAATTTTGATGTACAAAATCACCGAAATGTAATTCCACATTTGTGCATCCTTTAATGCAGAATGCCCTTACTGTTAATTACTTGGCAATCTCCAACCACTTTTTGCTAACATAAAAGTTTTATATCTGAGAACCGCCCCCCCCCCCAAATCCATGAAATCAAACACGCTGCAGAATGATACAACAGGTCCCCCAGCAGGTGGGCAAAGTCACTCATAGAAAACAGGTCAAAAGGAAAAAAACAAACAAAAAAAACACAACACCTTTTATAAATGCAAGGTCCGCAAAATATAAAACAGCTACTTTCCCCAGTCTTAGAAAAATACACCGCAACCTCTTGACCTTGATCAAATTAGGTCAAAGTCCAGTCACCAGGTGAATGGCGTTCCATATCGCAGTTCAAAACACTCTGCTCATGCAAAATGATAGCCATGCCAAGGGAAGCAGAGCAGCAGACATTCCACTCCATCGCTGCAAAATATTCAATATACTGTATTTCTTTCCAAATACAACTAAAATCACATTGGACTACCAATCGCTTGTTCAGATAAGATGTGTAGTGACCCCCTTTGGAAATTAACCTTTTTGCACATCATCAATTTTTTCATGATGCCAGGGATAACTTTCCTATCCCCACAAATGACACCATGGGATCCTCATAGTTACTCCCACCGTTTACCCTGCTTCTGTGAATCTCTTAATTTTGACATTCAGACCACTGGGCAGAAATCACATCACATCACATCCACACTCGCTCACCGGCCATCGCGATGCTCTGTTTTTATGAAAGTCACAATCCCCGACATCCACAAACTAATGCCAGCAGACGGAACATCCATCCAACGTCCATCCGAGGCACGACACACACATTGATGTCTTGCTTTGCCTGTGAAACACAAGCATTACAGTTTATGAGATGAGATTCAAACACAGGCCAGGCAGTGTAATGAAGAGTGTGCATACCCTGAGACTCAACTAACATGTCACCTCAAGACAATGATGTATGCATTATTATTTCATTTTTATAACTACCTGAGCAATTTTGTTCATGAAAGAGACCATCCATATATTATTATGAATGCAAATTTGTGTGCTCACATCACACCATCACCTCCGCTACTGAAGGTGGACGGAGGTTACGTTATCACCACTGTTTGTCTGTCTGTTTGAAATCATCGGTCCCACATCTCTGGTCTGATGTCCATCACCCACAGCCAAGGCAACGTGCGGTGAGCATTCGAGAGAAGGGGAAGGTTTGAGATTATTTTATCAAGGTCGAACTCACCCTTCCTTTTTACTACACAGTTACACAACAGGTCAGTCAAATGATTGTTTGCACACATGCACTCCAACCAAAGCCTGTTTGAATAAAGCCTGCTTCGAACGTTAGAGGAACCAACTTTGATTCACGACTCATGTCCAATGGAAGTTTTGTATTAAAAACTCACGGGAAAGGCCACATATGGTCTGTTGTTAAATCCTTGACCACACCCTGCTTACATATTTGTTCGCACACCTCTCCCTGGCTGCAGCATCCTCTACCTCCTTTAATTTTGTTGCACTAACTTCCAATTGCGTTAATTTTGTGGGCGGGAGGGCTCTTTCATTCCATCTTCCGATAACAATGGGAAATGATCAACAGGATGGCAGCTGCGTCTTTACTTTCCAATAGTTTTTTTACTGTAATTTCACCAACAGAGTTGGTGTTTTTATTTTACAAAAGCACGATCATGAAACAAAATGATTTCCACATGTATGGCATCATGTGTTGTCTTTTTGATAAGTACGAAAAACAATCGGGTCCATACATGTCCGAGACATGGTTGCGGATGCACGTACGCATGCATGGACACGAAAATTGAGACCAAATCCATGAGGTCTGTTTCAAGACTAAATCCATCCATCGATCAGGACCATACTCTGTGCAGAGCGTTGGTGCTGCCTAAGCAGTCTCCTGGGCTATTGGGCACAATCCTGGATGGGTGGTCACTCCGACACAGGATACCAGCAAGCTGGTACTCATTTTGCTGACCTCGGAAGGATGACAGGTCAAGTTAACCCCACCTGGTATTAATTCAACACCTGAGCGGGATTTGAACTCAGGACCCCTAGGATCCCAAGCCCACCACCCGAACCATTAAGCCAACACCATGCTTACCTGAATACCAATGAGTTCAAATCGACAGGATTGGAAGATTATGTCATACGGATATTCCCCTGCAGGGTTTGCTTTCTCTACAAGACCTGGTTCATTTAGATCTTCAGTTTACATTTTCAGGATTCTTTTTGAGAAACGTAATTATTTTTATTTGTTACAAATGGTTACATTCATTTTACTGAAAAAGCTGTGACCCCACATTTATGTGCACAAAAGGACCCCAAGGCTGGACTCAACCTTTACACATCTACAAAACCTGATCTCCCACATCAGGACAACAACTCTGAGCACCACCGAGCATCTGTATCCGGAACACCAAGGACACAGATTTACCACCTATAGACAGGTTTTAGTCAAAGAGAGTTTCTCCTCTGACCTCTACTGTAGGATCGTGGATGTAAGTCAGACCAACAACTACCTTCGCTGCCGAAGGTGGGAGGAGGTCATGTTTTCACCCCTGTCTGTTTGTGTGTCTCTTTTGTTTGTCTGCGAACAGGATATCTCAAAAAGTTGTGGACGGATTCGACCGAAATTTGGTAGACAGCTTGGTGTGTGCCAAGGAAGAATTGATTCGATTTTGGTGAAGATCTTAATCCGGATCCGAATACGAGAAATATTTAATTTTGTTAGTGATTCTTCACCATGGCAAGAAGGGGCCAAAAACGATATATAGTCTGATTTTTCAAAATGTTGTGGACGAGTCATGACAAAACTAGGTGGATCAATTGGTTAGGTGAGAAGAAGAAGCCAATTCGATTTTCGTTCATGTCCGGATCCAGATCCGGCCGAACAGTGGGATACAAAATATAAACTGTTCAGCCTGGCGGAGGTATGCGTTCTACCGATGCCGTTCTTGTTATGATGGGAATCACGTCCGAGTCCATGCCACGTAAAGGAGAAGGCTAGAAGTGCTTGTTGTGTTGGAAAACCAACTCATGATGTGTTGTTAAACATAGGGGCAATAACCCTGGTAACTCACCTGGTAGTGGCTGGATAAGATAACCAGGGAACCACTGGTAGGCTTGGATGACCCACAAAATATGTAATGTAAAAGAAAGTAAATACGTACGGATTTTTTTTTAATGCCGTGAACAAACTTTGGAACATCACGGGTGATGGAGGTTGTGGTCAAGTTTCATGGAAATTGTGTGTGTCGTTTCAGAGGAAAAAGTAAATACTTATTTTGGGGGTCAAACCTGGACCCACTTTGACCTTCAGTAGACCCCCTTACACCCACATTTTTTTTTTTTGCTGTGAATAAACTTGAGTTACAACATACCAAGTATCATTTTAGCCAAATTTGGTCACAATCCCATCAGCAGTTTCGGAGAAGAAGTTGCAAATCTTTATGGACTGACGGACGGACGACGCACCATCCCATAAGCTCCCCGGAACTACGTTCCAGGTGAGCTAAAAAATTGGTCAAAATGTGAAAGAGCAGATTCATAGTAACTTATAAATAGCCCTTATTAGTCCAGTGGCAGTGTGTTACGTGCACAACCTGAGTGTTTTTTCACCTTCGAAGAATGAGTTTTAGGGAATGTGGTTGCTCAGGGGAAAGCCGATTATGTGGAGGCCCCTCCATGTAAACTGTTTCTTTTCTCGCGAGGTAAAATGATCAAAGGTGTTCAGGGCTTCTTCTGTAACTTCTTTTTTTGATAATCTAAAAGTTCCAAAAAGAAATTGTTGTACAAACTAACATGACTGAATACATTCTCTTGCCTCCCTTCCCTCCCTCGCTCCATTCTTCCTCCTCCTCCCCTCCACTCCCATTCCTCCTCCTCCACTCTCCATCGCCTCCTCTCTCCCCTCCCCCATCCACTCACCCTCCCCTTCCACTCTCCTCCCCCAACACTCTCCCTCCCTCCTCATCTCTCCCTTCCACTTTCCCTCACTGGCCCTCCATAAAGTTCCTGGTCCAGGGAATGTCGCAGGAGAAGAAACAGTTTCCCCAAGGAATTTGTCGAGTTCCCCACAGTCACTGTCTACATGTTATTCTCCTACACACAAGAAGCGAAAAGCATGGTTAAGCAAGTGGTTCATGTCTGTCCATCCGTATGTCCGTCTGTCTGTTTTATCAGTTTATAATCGAGGAACAGCTTATTTAAATTGCATCTTCTGTTTTGAACACGAATCGGAAAACAAACCTGTGGTTTATTAGTACTTTGTCTCTGAAATCGTCCAGCGAGCAGCTCACTGCTATTAGACTTAGACCTGAGAAAACCCTATACACCTTTACGATAAACCTAAAGCCCTAAAATCCTCTTTACCACCTTCTGCAGCTCAATTAAAACCACCCTCCATTGGGAGATGAGCAATCTGTCCCACTTGGGACTACTCTATGATTCGGTTGGCTTCCCATTTGGAGAGACACCAACCTCATGTTCATTCCTTGTGTTTTTTAGCCTTTAATTTGAACTATTAACTCTACATCAATCAAGTTAATGTAATTATTTTGTTCATTATTGGGGAATGGAGGATATTCAAATAGTTTCAGAGATTGTTCATGATTGCTAACATAAAAATTCAATTATAATGTTTTTATATCTGAACAATAAATATGCATCATTATACACAATTAAAAAAACAACACACAAACTTGTGAGTTATTTGATGTTTCCACTTCCACACTTATAAGAAATATTTATAAACATCATAACATCTGTTATGTCGGGTACGATCTAAACAACTCTACGTACTGTTAACGACACTGGTCACGGAACAAAAGAGAAACTTCACTTTGGTATTGGACTGAATAGATAGAACTCTCTTATCTCGATTTTGATTCAGCCTTCTTTTGGCAGAACCTTGGATAGTAGATCACCATGTTTCGTCCGAATTTTGTTCTTATGAATAACATTCAGTTTGTTTGCGGTTGTGTGATGTACAGTAAAGGAAAGAAAATGGAATTCTTAACCAGGGGCGAATTCCGTCATCTATGTTGTGAACATATTCTGGCATTCTCTTCTCTTTATAAACCACTTTGCAGCAAAACAACCAGAAGAGTTGGGTGTCAAGCCAGCCCATCTCGCCTGTTTATACATTATCGTTTTTAAGAACTAGTCTAATAATATTTTTTTATAAAGCATGTGCAGTGAAGTCTGATCCAATAATTTTAAAGCATATATGTTATTTGTATATTGTAATCAGTAAAAACGAGTGTGGTAGATAAAAACATTAGAAAGGAAATAACTTGCACCAAAAAACTTTAACATTTTCACGCTCACGTTCGCGCTGACGCTTCACGCTCACGCCGGGGTATCACTATAGTCTCTGTTCTTCGAACAGGCAAGCAAAAACAGAAGAAGAGAAAACCTATGTTATAAAACAGTAATGTTTGTGCAATGTGTTTTGATGAGAAGGAGAAATAAAACAAAATATAATTTTACATTTATAGAGGAACAACTTGCCTCAAATGGAAGTCGTGAATGAACCAATTTGTACGCTGGTTGGTTGGGTCAGTTTGAGAATGTTTCCAACCATCCAGTCATGAATCACATCGGGATATGATTGATGCCCCTTGTTCATTCTGACCATCTATATATTACTAAAACTCTCATCTTGTATACATATATATGTATGTATGTATGTATGTATGTATGTTCCCGAAATACAGCCAAAACGGTACACGATAGTGCAAAAAAATTTGGGCCACCTTACTCACCATTTGCCTGCGGTGTGCAGTATCAAGTTTCGTTCAAATCGGGCAACAACAAAAAATATTCAAAAATCAATTCCGATTCAGTCAAGTACTCTTCGGGGAGAATTTTATCAATGCAAATAATCTCAGCGGTATGTTCGCTGGAGCTATCTTTTTTTTTCTTTAAATCATTGTTTTCATCAACCGCTGTCACAACGGGAACCAACGGGTTCACGGGTTCGTCTAGTCCTTTACTAGCATTCACAACCGGTGTTGTTTGTGTTTGTTTGTATGTCACACTCCTCCTCCTCTACAGTTCTGGGCTGATTACATCCCAGACTTGCGACATATGCTCACTGTGACCCAATTAATGCATTGGGGTTGTTTTTATCTTTGGGGGGTGATGAGGGGAGGAATCCAAATTCTCGATGTAAATGTGTGTCATGTGACGCCACCCCCAGGTGGGAGAGGGTATTACAAGTCTCCACCATTTACGGTACAGTATTCCCATCCCCACGTTTTCCAGTGCAGTGAGGTGTTTTGAATTATAAGAAGTCGGTATGTTTTTGCTCCAATGCACATAACACAGTTTTTTTTTTTTTTGAGTACACAGAGTGTCAGTTGCCTGTGCACCTCCCAAATAAAGGTATGCATCAGAAAAACGTGTTGCATGTTTGGAACAAGATTGTCCATTGGGCAGGTACTCTGCTAGTTTGAAAAATACAGTAAATATATGAACAGGGTTTAATTCTCTCAGCTTTAGTGTTAAGGAGATAAAATTATCTGGATTGAAATGGGAAAACCTGAAGAGACAGGTCACAAGCTAGAGAATTAGGCTTTTTTTTTCAGATGTGTGGGCCTTTTGAGGAATTCAAGATGTTTAGTGAGTAAGTGAACAGCTATATAATATTAGTTACCCACCATTTATTTTTAAACACCTCGCTACTTCAACATATACTTCTTTCGGGGCAGAAGTTAACTAGAGAGTTCATAGAATACGATACCCTGCGCGATGTTCAGGTATATATTTCTCTTTTGATAAAATAATGATTTTAAAGATAGTTTTAAAATCGCAAGTTTAGCATGACTGAAGTAGTCCTATACACCGCCCTTATACGCTGTAAACAAAACGACGTTGAGACATAGTTCAAGAGATGAATGCTTTATTGATCACATATAACACAGTATCAATCGGCATTGTACATTACCATTTGGCGGTCTATTGATCACCCCAATACTGCACTCTCTCTCATGTCACACCCACTTCCCAGGGGCTGTGCGTGACAGCTCCGATACACATACACTAGCCATATATAATATATCCAAGTACCGCAAAACTGGAGGTTCTTGGAATTATTATGAAGGGCTTTGAAGTTAATTTGTGTTCTACAGTGTTCAAGTATACAATACAGTTTTAATAAAGGTTTAAAGAGGTTATAGGCATTGAAATAAATTGATTCTGGGTTTTACCGCCGTTTTAACCCGGTGTCTAATTACACCACCCGACCGTTGCATTGGTTATTCGTTCCTGTTGTTTGGTGTCCTGTGTAATGTCCTTAAAAACAATTTTTCATCTTTAGAATGATTTTATATTTTGTTTGACTGCCAGGCAGGTAGATAGAGTAAAAATATTGTACGACGCATTTCAGAATCGATCCGATGAATGCATACCAACATCCAGGTCCTCAGATAGTTATTTCCCAAATGCATGTCCAGGATAGACCATCCCCATGTCTGGTAGGATTCTTAATGTGATGCGTTGAGAAGGGTAAGATAGATCCCCTCTCTTATGGGAGCTTTTTCTCTTTACGATAGACACATTCATGCATGACGTTTCTTTCACCGATTGCCGACGCCCGCCTTTCCCGTTTCTTTCACGGACGCCGATACCCGCTTTTTTCCATCGACGTTCGACACCCCGCCGCAGCAGTTCTATGGACGCTGGCTGGCTTCTTTTCATATCGGGCTGAACAGTGAAGTGATAATTGTTGTTGACAATTTTATGAGCACTCACGTTTTGTGCTCGGTAATTCTGACAAATGGCTGCTTTTTGCTCACCACGCAAGCACCACAGACATGGCCCGTAAGCAGGAATAATGCGGACTTGCGGGTTGTCACAGTAACGGTGCGCAAGTGGGGTGGGGTGAATTTGGGGGGAGTCTGTGCCGCCTATAAAGAGAAGGAGAGGTCCATTCGTGGTGAAAGGTAGAGCGGAGTGAGCGGCGCAGCGCAGGTCAGTCGACGAGTGAGGCACGGGTGCAGTCACCATGATGAGGCACGGGTCAGTCAACAACGACTCAGTTTGTCAGTCAGTTGGCGATAGCTGGTTGCAGTTCTGAAGCTTTTAGAGCGTTTCATCAGTGCATCAGATGGCTGCTTTCATCGTTTCAGTCAGACGGTTGCTTCATCCGTGCCAGTCAGACGGCGCTTCGGCAGTTTCAGTCAGACAGCTGCCTTCATCCGTGCCAGTCAGACGGCTGCTTTCATCGTTCCAGTCAGACAGTTGGCTGCTTCGTCGGTTACAGTCAGACGGTTGCCCTTGGCATACCTGTTTTTTGGGGGTGACGTCGACTGGTGTTCAAGGCTGTTTGCGAGTGGGTGCATGGAAGACCGGGTCTGGCGACAGACAGGGCACGCTCATACATTTCGGACGTTTTTATTTGACGGACGACTTCTCTTTGGTGAGCGAGATGATTCTTCTTCCCCCCCCCCCCCCCACCCCTGAAGATTCTGCTGGGTACCCTTGTCTGTGTTTTAGTTAAGTAAGTCAATCCCTGATAGCATCTGCTCTCTGTCCTTTCCCTATCACTCTGATTGATTTTGGCCGATTAATTATTTCTTTGCTTGGCGATCATTTTGATTGATTTGGAATTTATTTATTTTTGCCCCACGTAAATAAAAAGTTATTTTTTATTTATTTATTTTCTTATTAATAATATTATTTGTTGACGTTCCAACCTGTCCGTGCTTGTCCTTTCCTTCCATTGATCCAGCATTGTACAAACCTAGATAGACTGGGAGGTAATTACCACACGACGTTGACCATAATAGTCGGCACGCACCAGCGGTTTAAATGCTCGGCCGCCCTATTAAGATCTAATCAGATAAGATTGGTGCTTTGCCGAGGGCACGCTCCCCCGTTCAGGTACCCCATGTGACCTCTCATTAATGGCATAATTAGACGGTGGAACTGGAACTCGTGGTTAACAGGGTGGCGTTCATGGTTCTAAAGCAACCCACCGTACCACAAAGTTAATTGTGAGCAGTGGTCCCAGGTCCTGGCTCTTCCGAGGACAAACGGGGATTTAAACCCCCTGAGTAACAAACTGGTGTCTCGGGTACCCATGGCCGTAACAATATTATCTCATCCTCTTACACATGTGTGATCAGGACGATTTCAGAGACAAAGTACTAATAAACCACAGGTTGTTTTCCGATTCGTGTTTCAAAAACAGAAAGATGCAATTTAAATAAGCTGTTCCTCGATATATAACTGATAAAACAGACAGACGGACATACGGATGGACAGACATGAACCACTTGCTTAACCATGCTTTTCGCTTCTTGTGTGTTAGGAGAATATCATGTAGACAGTGACTGTGGGGAACTCGACAAATTCTTGGGGAAACTGTTTATGCTCCTGCGACATTTCCCTGGACCAGGAACTTTATGGAGGGCCAGTGAGGGGAAAGTGGAAGGGAGAGATAGGAGGGAGGGAGATGTTTGGGGAGGGAGAGTGGAAGGGGGAGGGTGAGTGGATGGGGGAGAGGAGAGAGGAGGCGATGGAGAGTGGAGGAGGAGGATTGGGAGTGGAGGGGGAGGAGGAGGAAGAATGGAGCGAGGAGGGGAGCGGAGGATGGAAGAGAATGTATTCAGTCATGTTTAGTTTAAACAACAACTTTCTTTTTGGAACTTTTAGATTATCAAAAAAAGAAAGTTACAGAAGAAGCCCTGAACACTTTGATCATTTTACCTGCCGAGAAATAAACAGTTTACATGGAGGGGGCCTCCACATAATCGGCTTTCCCCGCAGAGCAACCACATTCCCTAAACTCTCTCGAAGGTGAAAAAACACTCAGGTTGTGCACGTAAACACACTGCACTGGACTAATAAGGGCTATTTATAAGTTACTATGAATCTCTCTTTCACATTTTGACCAATTTTTTAGCTCACCTGGAACGTAGTTCCGGGGAGCTTATGGGATGGTGGTCGTCGTGGCCGTCAGTCCATAAAGATTTGCAACTTCTTTCTCCGAAACTGCTGATGGATTGTGACCAAATTTGGCTAAAATGATACTTGGTATGTTGTCAACTCAAGTTTAATCCCAGCAATAAAAAAAAAATGTGGGTTAAGGGGGTCTACTGAAGGTCAAAGTGGGTCCAGGTTTGACCCCCAAAATAAGTATTTACTTTTTCCTCTGAAACGACACACACACATTTTGATGAAACTTGACCACAACCTCCATCACCCGTGATGTACCCAAAGTTCGTTCACGACATTAAAAAAAATCCGTACGTATTTTACTTTCTTTTCCATTACATATTTGTTGGGTCATCCAACCTACCAGTGGTTCCCTGGTTATCTTATCCAGCCACTACCAGGTGAGTTACCAAGGTTATTGCCCCTATGTTTAACAACACATCATGAGTTGGTTTTCCAACACAACAAGCACTTCTAGCCTTCTCCTTTACGTGGCATGGACTCGGACGTGATTCCCATCATAACAAGAACGGCATCGGTAGAACGCATACCTCCGCCAGGCTGAACAGTTTATATTTTGTATCCCAACTGTTCGGCCGGATCTGGATCCGGACATGAACAAAATCGAATCGGCTTCTTCTTCTCACCTAACCAATTGATCCACCTAGTTTTGTCATGACTCGTCCACAACATTTTGAAAAATCAAGCTATATATTCGTTTTTGGCCCTTCTTGCCAGGTGAAGAATCACTAACAAAATTAAATATTTCTCGTATTCGGATCGCGGTTAAGATCTTCACCAAAATCGAATCAATTTTCCTTGGCACACACCAAGCTGTCTACCAAATTTCGGTCGAATCCGTCCACAACTTTTTGAGATATCCTGTTCGCAGACAAACAAAAGAGACACAACAAACAGACAGGGGTGAAAAAACATGACCTCCTCCCACCTTGGGCAGCGAAGGTAATTGTTGGTCTGACTTACATCCACGATCCTACAGTAGAGGTCAGAGGAGAAACTCTCTTTGACTAAAAACCTGTCTATAGGTGGTAAATCTGTGTCCTTGGTGTTCCGGATACAGATGCTCGGTGGTGCTCAGAGTTGTTGTCCTGATGTGGGAGTCAGGTTTTTTGTAGATGTGTAAAGGTTGAGTCCAGCCTTGGGGTCCTTTTTGTGGCAGCAATAAATGTGGGGTCACAGCTTTGCAGTAAAATGAATGTAACCATTTGTAACAAATAAAATAATTACGTTTCTCAAAAAGAATCCTGAAAATGTAAACTGAAGATCTAAATGAAACCAGGTCTGTAGAGAAAGCAAACCCTGCAGGGAAATATCCGTATGACATAATCTTCCAATCCTGTCGATTTGAACTCATTGGTATTCAGTAAGCATGGTGTTGGTTAATGGTTCGGGTGGTGGCTTGGGATCCTAGGGGTCCTGAGTTCAAATCCCGCTCAGGTGTTGAATTAATACCAGGTGGGGTTAACTTGACCTGTCATCCTTCCGAGGTCAGCAAAATGAGTACCAGCTTGCTGGTATCCTGTGTCGGAGTGACACCCCATCCAGGATTGTGCCCAATAGCCCAGGAGACTGCTTAGGCAGCACCAACGCTCTGCACAGAGTAAGGTCCTGATCGATGGATGGATTTAGTCTTGAAACAGACCTCATGGATTTGGTCTCAATTTTCGTGTCCATGCATGCGTACGTGCATCCGCAACCATGTCTCGGACATGTATGGACCCGATTGTTTTTCGTACTTATCAAAAAGACACACATGATGCCATACATGTGGAAATCATTTTGGTTTCATGATCGTGCTTTTGTAAAATAAACACCAACTCTGTTGGTGAAATTACAGTAAAAAACTATTGGAAAGTAAAGACGCAGCTGCAATCCTGTTGATCATTTCCCATTGTTATCGGAAGATGGAATGAAAGAGCCCTCCCGCCCACAAAATTAACGCAATTTGGAAGTTAGTGCAACAAAATTAAAGGAGGTAGAGGATGCTGGAGCCAGGGAAGAGGTGTGGCGAACAAATAATGTAAGAAGGGTGTGGTCAAGGATTTAACAACAGACCATATGTGGCCTTTCTCGTGAGTTTTTAATACAAAACTTCCATTGGACATGAGTCGTGAATCAAAGTTGGTTCCTCTAACCGTTCGAAGCAGGCTTTATTCAAACAGGCTTTGGTTGGAGTGCATGTGTGCAAACAATCATTTGACTGACCTGTTGTGTAACTGTGTAGTAAAAAGGAAGGGTGAGTTCGACCTTTGAATAAATTATACTCTGATCAAACTCTTACTCCATTCCGTCTCTATGCTTCACCGCGTCAGCGCATTTGCCTCGCTTTGCTGTGAGGTTCGTTGGAGATAGTATCATTCACAGAATAGCCCTAGAAGAATGCCTTGGTAGGAATGCACCAGAAGGTCACTTAGCTCTGGAGATGAGCTTCTTCATAATTGATCTGAGGTACATCATATAATGCAAACACTAGTACGAAAATCAGGCAAACAGTTCTTGCTCAGGAATCCCGTGTGATTCACACTTTGCAGTTACACAAGCGGCGATGTCCATCAATCTTGCAAGAGCTAGCTCTCGTTCTCAACACCTTCAAGTATTTGCGAGGATGTGTCTGAGTTTGGCCAAAGGGATGACGTTGTTATGCAGATACTATGTGCACCATCTGGAGAAACGTTATTGAAATGTGTAGTATGCCCGGATATCCAGACAACTCATGCTCACATACAGGAAACCAAAAAGCGAAGCACCACGGAGCAGGGAGTTGCGAGTGAATACAGCAGTAATTGAGTACATATTCGACCGAGGATATCTGCTAAGCTGTTATGTGATAGACTCTATATCACAGCACTGGTTGGAACTAAACCAACATACGCGGGCACATGGAACGGACGATCGCGCACGCCGTGTAGGAGCTTATCTGGGAGACAATCTTCGTATTGCCAACCTCAGCTCCAGAGTTCGATCATAAGTACTATGTTGCATTGAGGAAATCTTTCGGGCGAGTTCCCAAGAACAATACCATACCCATGCCGCACTTGAATGAAGGTTACACACTTTGCGACGTACGAACTACAGCGCCCAAGGCTAACCTAGTAGCTGTTCATTGAGATTAGGTGTCATGCACAACAGTCTGAGAGGACTAGTAAGGTGAAGGTTGTTGAGAGATTATTAAGAATTTTATCAGGTCGAACTCACCCTTCCTTTTTTACTACACAGTTACACAAACAGGTCAGTCAAATGATTGTTTCACACATGCACTCCAACCAAAGCCCTGTTTGAATAAAGCCTGCTTCGAACGTTAGAGGAACCAAACTTTGATTCACGACTCATGTCCAAATGGAAGTTTTGTATCTAAAAACCACGAGAAAGGCCACATATGGTCTGTTGTTAAATCCTTGGGGACCACACGCCTTCTTACATATTTGTTCGCACACGCTCTCCCTGGCTGCAGCATCTCTACCTCCTTTAATTTTGTTGCACTACTTCGGCAATTGCGTTAATTTTGTGGGCGGGAGGGCTCTTTCATTCCATCTTCCGATAACAATGGGAAATATCAACAGGTGGCAGCTGCGTCTTTACTTTTCAATAGTTTTTTTATGTAATTTCACGCAAACAGAGTTGGTGTTTTTATTTTACAAGCACGATCATGAAACAAATGATTTCCCATGTATGGCATCATGTGTTGTCTTTTTTGATAGTACGAAAAACAATCGGGTCCATACATGTCCGAGAAAGCATGGTTGCGGGATGCACGTACGCATGCAAATGGACACGAAATTGAGACGCAAATCCTGAGGTCTGTTTCAAGACTAAATCCATCCATCGATCAGGACGCATACTCTGTGGCAGAAGCGTTGGTGCTGCCTAAGCAGATCTCTGGGCTTTGGGCACAATCCTGGATGGGTGGTCACTCCGACACAGGTACCAGCAGGGTAACTCATTTTGCTGACCTCGGAAGGATGACAGGTCAAGTTTAACACCTGGTATTAATTCAACACCTGAGGCGGGAAATTTGAACCAGGACCCGCTAGGATCCGCAAGGGCCCACCACCCGAACCATTAAGCGCAACACCATGCTTACCTGAATACCAATGAGTTTCAAATTCGACAGGATTGGAAAGATTAATGTCATACGGATATTCCCCTGCAGGGTTTTGCTTTCCTCTACAAGACGCTGGTTATTTGATCCTTCAGTTTTAACATTTTCAGGATTCTTTTTGAGACGTAATTATTTTTATTCGTTACAAATGGTTACATTCATTTTAACTGCAAAAGCTGTGAAACCCCACATTTATGTGCACAAAAGGACCCCAAGGCTGGACTCAACCTTACACATCTAACAAAACCTGATCTCCCACATCAGGACACACAACTCTGAGCACCACCGAGCTCTGTATCCGGACAGCAAGACACCAGATTTACGCAACCTATAGAACAGGTTTTAGTCAAAGAGAGTTTCTCCTCTGACCTCTACTGTAGGATCGTGGATTGTAAGTCAGACCAAACAATTAACCTTCGCTGCCGAAGGTGGGAGGAAGGTCATGTTTCACCCCTGTCTGTTTGTGTGTCTCTTTTGTTTGTCTGCGAACATGGATATCTCAAAAGTTGTGGACGGATTCGACGCGAAATTTGTAGACAGCTTGGTGGTGTGGCCAGGAAGAATTGATTCGATTTTGGTGAGATCTAATCCGGATCCGAATTACGAGAAATTATTTAATTTTGTTAGTGATTCTTCACCATGGCAAAGAAAGGGGCCAAAAACGATATATAGCTTGATTTTTCAAAAATGTTTGGACGAGTCATGGACAAAACTAAGGTGGATGCAATTGGTTAGGTGAGAAGAAGAAGCCGATTCGAATTTCGTTCATGTCCGGATCCAGATCCGGCCGAACAGTGGGATAGCAATATAAACTGTTCCAGCCTGGCGGAGGTATGCGTTCTACCGATGCCGTTCTTGTTATGATGGGAATCACGTCCGATCCATGCCACGTAAGGAGAAGGCTAGAAGTGCTTGTTGTGTTGGAAAACCAACTCATGATGTGTTGTTTAAAATAGGGGCAATAACCTTGGTAAAAACTCAGCGCTGGTAGTGCTGATAAGATAACCAGGGAACCACTGGTAGGCTTGGATGACCCACAAAATATGTAATGGAAAAGAAAGTAAATACGTACGATTTTTTTTAATGTCGTGAACGAACTTTGGTACATCACGGGTGATGGAGGTTGTGGTCAAGTTTCATCAAAAATTGTGTGTGTCGTTTCAGAAGGAAAAAAGTAAATACTTTATTTTGGGGGTCAAACCTGGACCCACTTTTGACCTTCAGTAGACCCCTTACACCCACAATTTTTTTTTTATTGTGGGATTAAACTTGAGTTGCAACATACCAAGTATCATTTAGCAAATTTGGTCATAAAAAAAAAAACAATCCCATCAGCAGTTTCGGAGAAGAAGTTGCAAAATCTTTATGGACTGACGGACGGACGAACGCACCATCCCTAAAAGCTCCCCCGGAAATACGTTCCAGTGAGGCTAAAAAAATTGGTCAAAATGTAAAGAGCAGATTCATAGAACTTATAAATAGCCCTCTATTAGTCCAGTGAGCAGTGTGTTACGTGCCAGACAAACCTGAGTGTTTTTTCACTTCGAGACGAGTTTAGGGAATGTGGTTGGCCTCGGGGGAAAGCCGATTATGTGGAGGGCCGCCCTCCATGTAAACTGTTTTATTTCTCGGCAGGTAAAATGATTCAAAAGTGTTCAGGGCTTCTTCTGTACTTCTTTTTGATATCTAAAAGTTCCAAAAGAAAGTTGTTGTTTGCAAACTAAACATGACTTGAATACCATTCTCTTGCCATCCTCGCTCCCCTCCCTCGCTCCATTCTTCCTCCTCCTCTCCCTCCACTCCCAAATTCCTCTCCTTCCACTCTCCATCGGCCCTCCTCTCTCCTCTCCCCCATCCACTCACCCTCCCCTTCCCACTTCGGCCTCCCCAACACTCTCCTCCCTCCTCATCTCTCGCTTTTTTTTTTTTTTCTTCTTTTTTTTTCTTCCACTTTCCCCTCACTGGCCCTCCATAAGTTCCTGGTCGGGCAGGGAAATGTTCGGCAGGAGCATGAAACAGTTCCGGCCAAGGAAATTTGTCGAGTTCGCCCACAGATCATCTGTCTAACATGATATTCTCTACACACAAGAAGGCGAAAAAGCATGGTTAGCAAGTGGTTCATGTCTGTCGCATTCAGTATGTCCGTCTGTCTGTTTTTATCAGTTCAAAAATATAATCGGAGGAACAGCTTATTAAATGCATCTTCTGTTTTGAACAGCGAATCGGAAAACAAACGCTGGGTTTATTAGTACTTTGTCTCATGAAATCGTCCTGATCACACATGTTGTAAAAGGAGAAGTGAGAATAATATTGTTAGCGGCCATGGGTACCGAGTACCAGTTTGTTAGCTCAGGGGGTCTTAATCCCCGTTTGTCCTCGGAAGAGCCAGACCTGGGACCACTGGCTCACAATTAACTTTGTTGGTACGGTGGGTTGCTTTAGAACCATGAAACGGCCACCCTGTTAACCACGAGTTCGCAGTGTCCACCGTCTAATTATGGCCATTTAATGAGAGGTCCACAATGGGTACCTGACGGGGAGCGTGCCCTCGGCAAAGCACCAATCTTATCTTGATTGATCTTAATTAGGCGGGCCGAGCATTTAACGCGCTGGTGCGTGCCGATATTATTGGTTCAGTCGTGTGGTATTACCTCCCAGTCTATCTTAAGGTTTGTCAATGCTGGATCAATGGAAGGAAAGGACAAGCAGCGGACAGGGTTGGAACGTAACAAATATTTATAATAAGAAAATAAATAAATAAAATAACTTTTTATTTACGTGGGGCAAAAAATAAATAATTCCCAATCAATCAAAAATGATCGCAAGCATGAATAATTAATCAGGCAAAATCAATCAGAGTGATAGGGAAAGTGACAGAGAGGCAGATGCTTATCAGGGATTGACTTACTTAACTAAACACAGACAAGGGTACCCAGCAGATCATTCAGGGGTGGGGGGGGGGGGGGGGAAGAAGAATCATCTCGCTCACCAAAGAGAAAGTCGTTCGTCAAATAAAACGTCCTGAAATGTATGAAGCGTGCCCTGTCTGTCGCCGAACCCGTGTCTTGGCCATGGCACCCACTCGGGCAAACAGCCTTGAACACCAGCTCGACGTCACCCCCAAAAAACAGGTATGGCCAAGGGCAAACCGTCTGACTGTA
>CM068952.1:184282040-184293936 GCA_035128595.1 Eptatretus atami
TTTGCCCCTATTGGACTTGGTTTGAAACGGGGGCTTATGGATTTGGTCTCGATTTTCATGTCCGAGCGTGCATGCATGTGTGCGTTCGCAACCATATCTCGGACATGTTTAGACCGATTTTATTTGTTCTTGGCACAAAGCCAACACATGATTGTATAAAGCCAGCACACGACCTTTCCGATTTTCAAAGAGGACGAATTGATGGCCATTCGGAAGGTGGATCCAGCCAGCATCAGGTCGCTCAGAACCTTGGCATTCCACTTTCTATGGTCAATCGGGTGATTGTGCAATTCTCCAGCGAAGGCAAGGAATCCACAGTTCCCGTTCTGGTCGATCTGGACCCTCAGAAAGGTGTCAGTCCATTGAGTGGCTATGTCTGACATTTTATGTCGTTTCTTACTAGTTTTATAAATAAAAAGAACAATTGCTTCATGATAATAATACCAGTAAGTATTAACAAAATCAGAAAAGAACAATTGTTGTTAGTCCTACTCCACTCCTTCATCTCCTTAACAGCTGTGGGTGATGAGGTGTGAGGAGGCTCTTCCTCCTGATAAACTGTTGGCTTCTTCTTGAAGAATGATTCCAGGGTTGACGAAGGTGAAGATTTGAAGAGCGGGATGACAGTGAAGTTTTGATGGGGTGGCGTGTGGGGGTGGTGTGAGGGGAACGGCGACGGGTGATTGGGAAGCTCTTAGGGGTGGGTTGATGGGGAAGCTTTGATGGGGTGGCATGAGGGGGGATGCAGTAAGAGGGGACATGAAGCGGAGCAATGCTGAAGCGGGAGACACATAGAAGGGGTGGGATTTGTCAGATGCGGGCTTGTAGGAGATGTGGTGAGAGTACTGACATGGAGGGGTTTGATACAGTTAAAGGACGTGAGGGAGAATTCATTGTCCTGAGCAGACATCTGCAAACTGGACTCCTCAAGATCCCCAATCTGGACATATGGAGAGAGAGACATCATGGGAGGGATGCAAATAACTATTATTATAATTGAAGCCATGGAGGAAATAATTGTTTATTGAAGCCATGGAGGAAATAATTATTTATTGAAGGCGTGGAGGAAATAATTATTTATTGAAGAAATGGAGGAAATAATTATTGAAGGTATGGAGGAAAGTTGTGCTGTAATTACGGGAGGAGTTGGTTCATGGACCAAGCATTTATGTGAGAGGCAGGTTTGGAAAATAATCCTTGTGAAGAAGAACAAGAAGACGAGGAAGGAGAATGTTGAAGAAGGAGAACACTGGAATTCCCATGATGGATAAATAAAGAAAGTGAAGCATTTTTAAAATGCATTTGAAAACTTTCAAAGGAAGAAAGAAGAAACGTTTCATTCAATGAAGATTCAGTTTGGAGATATTGAGAAAAGGAAGAGGTAAATAATGAAGCACAGGAAATACAGGTAGATGGAATTACAGGCAGATTGAGTTTGTGTCTTTCATGAAAACATTTTTTTTGTGTGTGTGTGTTTTTATTTCTTTGAAGTGAGGAGGGGGAACAGGATAAGGTTGAGGAGGCTGAAAGGACAATACTTGAGAGAAAATAAGCAGAACAAGGAACATGGCATTAAAGCAGAGACAGAATTTTAACAATACAGTCCAACAAGGTAGGGTTTAACAGAGAAAATTGGACGAACACACAAACAGCAAAACATGGACGGATGAAAATATAACAGAAAGATATGACGGATTCGGTCCGAAAAACGTAGCTTTGATGAAGTGGAAGGAGAAACTGCCGAGGCAACCGACGTGTGCAGAGACCTCGAACTAGAAGTCCATTGGAAATTGCAACATTGTAATAACTTGTATATATCAATATTTTAACCACAAAGTTTTCTTTCATGAAAGGTATTGATTGAACATTTAAAGAAACTGTAAATTAATGAGAAATTCATTATTCATTGGAGAAACAGATTGAAGACTAATAATGTGTTTTGTGTGTTTTGGGTGTACAGGGTTCGTGTTTCCGAGTAGAAAGTTTATCTCCATGTTCAGAAAATCAGTTCCTGCAACATGATGGGATTTGTTGTGAATTTTGTCCCATTGGTGAGTGCTGTTTTCAATTCCACTGTTATTTTATGGTCAAAACAGTTACGGCAATTTTAACTCATTTTATATTTACAGGAACGTTCATGTTGAAGCGATGTCAAGTTCGTGGAAGTAATCCTCTATGTGCTCCTTGTGAAATGGGGAAATCATACATGGACAACCAAAACCACAACATGACAAAGTGCAGGCAATGCGGTGTTTGTGATCCAGGTAAACAATTCTACTCCATTTATTTTAAAACCTCATCACTCAAAGTGTTAGCACAACCACAACCAACGATGACGTGAATGAACCCTCTCAACCTGCATATTCATTTTTTTGTCCACAACTCCACAACAGACAACACTTTGTGTTCGAATGAACAATAAGTAGCAGAGAAAGAGTAACTTATTCTCCAAAATAAAAACAATAGAAGAGACAGAGGTTCTGACATTTGTCGTGTCTTCACTAACATGTGAGCAAGTGAAGGAAACAGACCGATGAGTGTTTTCTAGTTCTGCGCTGGTGATGACGTTGATATCAGTATGTTAAAGTTGTGTGTACATCATGGAGGACGTTTTCGTGAAAATCAAGGATTTGTATCTAGGTGGAGAATGGGGTGGTGGGAGGGTAGTCGGAGGTGAGAAAGACTTTTAGCCCCCAACTGGGCATCAGCCTTTTGCAGGCTTATACTTTTGCGGCCTCAGGGCTAGGTGTTCGGGGAAACCAGAAACTCAAGTGCTTCCCTTCATGGTGAGCCCCGAACATGCCTGCTGTAACATTATATATATATATATATATATATATATATATATATATATATATATATATATATATATATATATATATATATATATATATATATATATATATATATATACGAGAACACAGCTTGAAGCCTCGGTCGATCCACATACACTTAAGCGTATAGACCCTTTAGACCCCTGTAGACCCTTTCAGACCCCTTTGGAATCCTTCAGCCTCTTTAGACCCCATTATAACTTTAGCTCACCCAGGAGTAAAGCACTGCGACAAAGTCACCGGCTGCTCAGGCTCCCTCCGAGCCCGATGTCAACCAATAAAGATGACAGCTCAACAGAGCCCGCCAGCCCACATGTTGGATCATCCTCAACCTTTCCAAGCCCACGCGACAAGATAGGTTCTGAACTGCGTCTGTACTCAACTGTGCCCGCACATTTGCAAGAAACGCCTCACTGCGGGATCACCCCTTTTCCTTACAGCAAAGCCCTGGTCAGCTTTACCACCCCAGGGGAGAACTTTATGATGCACCTGATGCTTCATTACTGCCAACAGCCCACTCATTACCCCAGGCTCTAACTCTGGAGGGAGGATCGAACCATGGACCATATCTGCCCAGGATCCATCCAATGTTCTGTTCAGAATTATCTGGCTCACGGTAGCCACAGGATGGTCTTTATGATGTTGACTGTCCTCCAGGCTGACTTCCATTTGTGGCAGGACAATGGATGTGGACAGAGCCCACACAACACAAAGACACGTTTGTTCATCACCAGTCAAGGCATGTAACACAAACTGGACCTCCTCCTAAACCAGGCCCAGACCAGACTGTCTGACACTTTGCGACCTGGAAGAGCAGAAGTCTGATCCGGGTGAAAAATATCCCCCACAAAACCATACACACACATAGCCTGCACCTTGGTCAGTATTTTATAGTTCGCATTGAGCAAGATGATTTGGTTCCAGTTTGACAAATCCTCCCAATTGTCCTTCTTGTGCATAAGGGTCACCACACAACGGCACATACAATCTGGAAGCCTCAGAGAGATAGCTAACTCCCACAATACCTGCAAATAGTCTTCCCCACAAATGTGCTAAAGGAGGTGATCAAACTGCGCGGGGAGGCCATTATCACCCGGAGTTTTATTAGTGGCCAAACCCATCGGAGGACAATTCATCCAGGCTCACTAATTTCTCTAAAACTCCCACTGTTCGGGGTTCACGTGATTATTCAGATTGCCAACGAAACTGGCCATCTCGGATGAATCATCTGTTTGATTTTCGAAGACCCTGGCAAACAGTCTTCCACCAATTCCATGCTTTGGCTAGGGTCAGAAACAAGGCCTCTCTCCACTTTAATCGAAGGTAATGTGCCTTTCTACCTGGCACATCATTGGAAGAAGATTCTGGTACACTTTTTGTTCGCATCCAAGACCTGCACTCTATTACAGAAAATGTCAGTCCTAGTCTTGGCCTTGAGGAGGCAAAAAAATCCTCCCCTTGCTCTGGTAAATTTTCTAAGACACATCAATCCGTTCGTTGAGGTTCCTATGTAAGCATTGGAGGTGAGCATGCATGCGCCTCAAATATTCATGCATTCCCACGGTGCTCATTCGCGTAGCCTTACAGAAAAATACTGCAGTGTCATGTTTCACTTACTCCCTCAATGCTACCGAGGTAGGGAAGAGGCACTTCATAGTCTGCCAATATCTATGCCTGTGAACGTAGGACTGCACTAAACTATCATCCCGCAAAACGCAACAATTAAGCTTCTAGAGTTCACAGCATTGAGGACACATCCCATCTAACTCCACATTTATGGACAGGTGGCAGTGAGCAGAAAGGGAAGTACCAGGTCCATGGCACCAAAACTTGGTGACAAAAGGAAATAATCAATTCTGATTCGCTGGGTACCAGCCGCATTGTTTCAGGTGAAATCACTACCTGTTTGTGCACCCACCTCCCTCAAACTAAAGTGCTGGATAATCCCTTTAAGGGCCCATGTCGAACTATCCTGGACCAATCCAGTCACATCTATTTTAAGATAATCCTCAACAATCACTGGGGCAGAGGTAGAAAAGCGAAGTTCCAACTGGTGCAGGAGTTCCATCCTTCCAACTTGTGCAGGAGTGGCTATTCATTGCCAAAATTCAGGGGGGTTGATTAAACAACCACCCTAAGTGAGTATGCAGCCTTTCTGTCTGAAGGATGAGGTAGGTCGTGGCAGAGGGTGGAGTCATCAGCATATAGATAAAAAGGATTTTACAGAGGTTTAGAGAGATCATTGTTGAAGATCAGGAATAGGACTGGGCCCAGAACACTGCCTTGGGGGAACTCCAGCCTTGACAGGGAGAGGAGATGAAAGGATTTCGTTGAGTTACATGTTGGCTATGAGAGTGGAGGAAGTCAGTAAGGCATGTGTGGAGTTGGCCTTGGATGTCATAGGCAGAGAGTTTGGAGAGTAAGGCAGGAAGTCAGATTGTGTCAAAAGCACAAGATATATCCAGGGAGATGTCCCTGATCTCATGTCTGACATTGAGGGCCTCGATCCATTGTTGCGTGAGTAGAAGCAGCATGCTCAGGGTGGAGTGACATGGTCTGCAACCAAATTGGTGATCTGAAATGAGGTTGTTGGAGAAAAGGAAGGATTTCATATCAACTGTGATGATGAATTCCATGACCTTGCTGATCATTGGAAGTAAGCTCTTAGTTCGGTAGTTAAGGACCTTAGTGATAATATATAATTAATGAAAATAATTGTCAATTGAATACAATCAGATAATGAAAATGATTGGTGATATAATTCATGAAAATGATTGGTTAATTTCTTGAGAAAATAAACGTTTTTGTAAAGAACAAATTGCAACAAATGTTTTTCATATCAAAGTTTTACAAGTACAGTTTGAAGTATAACTCAAGGTAACCAATCATGCTCTTAGTACCTCTCTTTACTGAAACAATGACGATGAATTTTGTCTTTATTTATCTTTCAACTCATCTGCTTCTGTTTATCATTTTATTCCATAGAGACCGAGGTTGAAGAGAGAGAGTGTACCTTAGAAAATGACCGACAATGTGTTTGCCGCGAAGGTTTGCACAGGAACGAAAACAAGTGTGTAATGGAGGAGTCTACATCAAGTAAGGAAATGATGTTCTTGTTTAATTAGAGAATGTTTAATGTTGAGATTAGAGGATGAATGGAGTTTCAAGATGGTGGAGTATATAAAAATATAGGAATGATGGATTATATAAAAATATAGAAATGATCATCATTGTTGAGATTTTGAACAAATATTCAGACAATAATCATAAGAAATATAAAAACAAAACTAAGAAAAGTCAAATCATTGATGTTGATTTAAAAACTAAATTTTCTTGTTCTCAAAATTTTAACTGTTGTTCATCCAATTCCCTCCAACAGGAAAAATTTATTTTCCATCCAACAAGTCCCCTTCATGGTGGATTTCTTCACCTATGCTGATTGCATTTGTCCTGTTAGCATTATGCACTATATTTTGGGGTAAGTCTTAAATGTGATGATATTACCCTTGTAAACAAAGTATTTGTTATGCTTTTCTTCCTCATATGATTTTTGGTTCTTGTTTTGTCTAATGCACGTGGTGGACATGTGATATTACATAAAAGATGATGGATGATATTTTTTCCTGTGTCAGTTGTGCTTCCATAGCACTTTAAGGTGGAGTTTAAATACATTATCAGAGTGTGCAGAAGTAAAACGGTGCGGTTCATTGTTTCAAAATATGTATCATTGCTGGAAGAGTAAATGAGTAGGCTTCTTACTGGTGTAAATATGAGCTCTTTGTTGAAACTAATTTAAATAATAGCCCCTCTCATGTGACGTTGTTCATTTTAATAATATTATAATAACATCTATTACAAAAAGGAGATGCATCTGTACGTCCCGTAAAGAAGCATGACCTCAAACTTTGGTGTCGTGGTTCTTGCAGTCATATACAAGTAAAAATGCTATCATTGGAAAGCGAATATTCCATTTATTTGGTTGGAAAGCTAATAATCGATTTACTTGGTGGGAAATTTAATTAACGATGTACTTGGTTGGAAAGCAAATAATCAAATTACTTGGTGGGAAAGCTAATGATGGATTGACTTGGTTGGAAAGCTAGTAATGAATTAAGTTGATTGGAAAGCTAATATTCGATTAACTTGGTTGGAAAGCTAACAATTGATTAACTTGGTTGGAAAGCTAATAATGTATTGACTTGGTTGGAAGGCTAGTAATGTATTTACTTGATTTGAAAGCTAATATTCGATTAACTTGTTTGGAAAGCTAATAATGGATTTTCTTGGTTGGAAAGCTAATAATGGATTGATTTTGTTGGAAAGCTAATAATCGATTTTCTTGGTTGGAAAGCTAATAATGGATTGATTTGGTTGGAAAGCTGATACTGGATTTACTTGGTTGGAAAGCCAATCATCCATTTACATGGAAGAAAAAATTTGTGTCCATTTAACCATAAACATGACAGTTTAAAAAAAAAAAACACCCCATCTTTTCGATATTGAAGAAGAACAAGAAGAAGCTGGAAAGTGGGCTCAAGTCAGTGGTTCCAACGATGACATTTATTCTTCTATGACAAAAGGAACTCTTTAGAAGCATATGGAATGAGCGCACAAAATTATATTAGTTATACTTGGCGAAGCAATAGAAAACTAGAGGGGGAGCACTCGGTAGAGTGCAAAACCTCCGCCGCCAATACTGCTGGGTCACTTAAGTGAACCTGATATCCTATTCATTGTAGGTCAAAACGGATCAGACTCTACTGAACCACCATTGAATAAACTAAACTAGATCGACGCGCATGTAGAAATGCCAAAAAAATAAAATCGAAATTTTTTTGAAAAAAAGTTGCAAAATTTTCTTTTTTTTTTCTCTAACAAATTTTTTTTTGGTTGGAAATCACTTAAAAAATGTAGAAATGCAAAAACAAAAATTCAAATATTTTTTCAAAATGGCCGCCATAGCGGCCATATTGGACTTTAGACCAAGTCCAAAATCTAATGGCATGATCCTTGGACCATACCTAATCCCCCCACCAAGTTTCGTCGAAATCCGTCCAGGAGTTTTTCCGTAATACTGTTCACAAACAAACAAACAAACAAACAAACAGACGGGTGAAAACAGTAACCTCCGTCCATCTTTGATGGCGGAGGTTAATTAAATGAAAGTAGATGGAAGAGCACACAAACAACCACAAGCGCAGCCACCATGACAGCAACAGCAGCAACAACAACGATAACAACAACAACAACAATGTTATAAAATATTAATTTTTTTCATGTTTCACTTCATTTTACATCCCTCATTGAGATTCCCAGATAGACATGCAATATGTTTGTGATGTATAACATGCTGTTTTTTTATATTAGTATGAAACCCGTACCGGGTAGGCACATCTAGTATTAATGGAAAGGCAAATTTTTTTTTAACAACAAAACAGAAAATCTGAAGAAACAAGTTTGAGACCAGGAAGCTGATGTGAGGGTAGACATAACTCTAATCCATACCTTTGTTAAATATTTTCATTAATTATTTTAACATTGGAGATATTTAATATGTTTAATTGTATTTATGAATGAGCAACATAACTCCATTACAATGTTTTCCCATTAATTTAAGTGGAATCCATCATTATCAAAAACCTTTTATGTTCTATGTCCCCATTCACATTAAAGAAATACCATCACGATGACAACATTATAGATGGCCTATGTATAAGAAATTCTCAACAACAAAGACATATAGGCATAGACAACCATTGAAAGAGTTTGCTCAGAAATGATTGAGCGATATTTTTGTAAAATGTTATGACAAATAATCAAATGTAAATGTAGTTTTTATTATCTCATTGGATTTGAAACTTTGGAAATATTGTTACGTTTGTGGGGGGTGGTTAGATATCACCATAGAGCAGATAGGAATGTATAGAGTAGCATGGTCCATGTATGAGGAGTTACCCGTCTCGATATATTAAATAGGGAAACATTAGCTTAAGAATTGTCTTGTTTTAATGTGCACCATACAGGGGGTAGTGTATGGTAGGAGTTTGTTAGGGATTATGGTGAGGAAATTGTGCGTATAACCTCGATCTGGGGGGGGGGGGGGTGCCAGGTGACTTGGCAAGAGAGCGAGGGAGGGCATTTGTGACCCTCCAGGGACGGAGCGATGGATCGCCTTAGAGGGGCAGAGCGTTGCCACGGAAAAAGCGTGAGGTGCTAATCAGACGGTTGGTGTGTCGGGATGTGCGTCGAGTTCAAGGGAGAAAGACAAAGCCGGAGGAGAACCGTCGACTTCTGAGGCGAATATCGATGAGGAGAGAACCAAGTTGGTCTGAGTAGAACTAGAAGAGAGGACTGTTGAGGTCTGAAGGGAAGTCAGAGAACCATCGAGAACGTTGAGAGAGAGTCTGTGAGGTGAATACGATGAGGAGAGAACCAGTTGGTATGGGGAGAATGTGAACATGACGGGGTGAAAGAGTTCTGAGGAAAAGGAAGACCATCAAGTTCTGAGAGTGAAGAGGAAGTCAGGCTGCCTGCCTGCCTCTGCCTATTTTCTTCGCCCTGTGCCTGGTTATGTCTGCCTGCTGCGTGCCTGGTTTGTCTCTGCTGCATGCTGGTTTTGTCTGCCTGCTGCATGCCGGTTTGTCTGCCTGCTGCTTCGTCTCCCCATTGTCTGGTCATCTCATCATCTTGCCCATCGTCCCCTCATCAGCTGCTCGTCCCTGCTCACACCAGAGCTGAGTCCCCCGGGTTTGTCCCTTTTCTTCGTCAGTGACTGAATCTGGTGTATGGGGCCATAGTTGTTATTCTCATTGTACATAATTATTGATTATCAATTTTGTGTCTCCTTTTCTTCCATATCCCAACCCGTTGTTGTCTCCTCCATCGTGATTACATCATTACTGGTTCTTTTTAATGTGGGTTTGGGAATAAACCGGTTGGTTTTAAAAAGAGCGAAGGTTTTCGTGTCTCTCATCATGAACCATGCACACATTGTTTGCCTGAATTTGAAACATCTCCACAGGAGTTAAGCCGCTCGGGACATTGTGGGATTGTACCTCCTGCCGCGTTGAGCTTGACGTTAGTTGAGCCGTAGATGCGACAATATTTCTCTCGTTAGCAACAGGAGGCACATTTAAATTCCTACTTTAGATTACACACACACACACACACACACACACACACACACACACACACACACACACACACACACACACACACACACACACACACACACACACACACACACGATACGACACGGTATCTTTCAAGGAGACAGCCTTTCACCCCTACCGTTTTGCCTGGCTTTGGATCCAAAAAGTAACCTCATTAATGAGCATGGACATGGATACACCCTAACATCCAATAAAATAATATCCAAAGAAACAGGAAAGGTAACGCATCTACTGTACATGGATGATTTAAAACACTTTGCAGTGAATGATGAAAAATTGTCAGAACAATTGAAATGGTACTCTGACGACATCCAAATGGAATTTGGCCGAGATAAGTGTGCCAAGTGCACATTCGTTCAAGGTAGACCAACAAAAATGGAAAACATAAAAATCGATCTCGAAATAACAATGCATGAGCGAGACAGCTAGGCATCTTACAAATACCTTGGGGGTAGAAGAGGGCCACTTTCATTGGCCTAGCATAGTTCAGGCTTGAGAAATAGTAAGGCCGTTGGTGCCGTAACTTGTCATTGGGACCGGTGCGGCTCTGGTAACTCCGCTCGGTTACGCCGGATCCGAGTCGGTACCTGTGACTCGGTTCGGACAGTGTCGGCCGAGGGTGTGATTTCCCCAGTAATTTGACGACGTGGGTACTTTGGTATATTGAAATTTGGCTATTGACCCTACCCCACGCCGTTAGAGAATTGGCGATCACGGTCCTTTAAGTGGCCCGTCGACCCCGGAGTTATCTGGGGTGATGACCTTTTAATTCCGGGTGTTCGGTGTGAGACGGCTCTACTGCTCCACCGAGTAGTCGTTTATCGCCACCGAACCCCGGCCCACAACAATATATGTAATCCAAAATAAAAACAATACTAAACCGTAAAATGAAAATGAATTTTTCGAAATGAAACAAAACTTACAGTAATGTTTATTTCCAGTAAACGCTACGGCATCAGTATTACATTGCATAAAAAAATGTGTAAAAAAATTATATTTTTGTATATGTATTTTTTTTTCATTTATTGTGGGGCCCCCTTTTTGTGGGCCCTGGTTCAGCTACAACATTTGCACCATGGTCCATTGTAAATCCGGCACTGGAAAAAAACTCTGTAGGGCCCCTCTTCCCTTGAGGCCCTAAGCACGTGCTTATTTTGCTTAATGGTTAATCCAGGGCTGGGTGGCGGCATGACAGAACTCGATCAAGTGCACAGAGTGACGACTGTAGCATTATCAGAGTCCGTGAAAAGTTCAACAGACTACCGAATACAATCTGTAACAAGCATGAACACAAGCCAGAAAAGGCTTTGTTCACTCACCTTGCAAAAAACTTCCAAAAACAGGTGCAAGTAGAAGATGTCACACAACAAACCGAAACAGCAAAACATACAGCCCCAACCGATTGCAAAAAAAAACAAAACAAAATAAAAATACAAGACAAAACACCAACAGATATATAGTGACAACTGGGAGAAAGACAAAAGAGCAGGGCAATATAAAAATAATCTGAGGTTCAGCATTTTGTGTCAAACTCTCTCAAAAACCCTTCATCATGAGTAGTAAAAGAACCCCCAAGTTCTCCAGCTGAGACTTCTGCAAAGAAGGCTCATAAAGCTATTAGTTTTGATTAAAATGTATACGATATAAGCATGGAGAGTGTTTGGTGGACATTGCCGAACGCTCAGCCTTCCTCCCTCAACTATGAGGACAATTACTAGCACACAGAGATAAAGTCGAGTGCCTCATCGTCTCAGAAACCACTCCATACCCACCTGCACCTCCCAGACCTGGATGTAAACATTTATTTAAGTTCTTTATTAATTTATTTAGTTATTATGTACTTAATATTTATTTAGAAGAATCTGTATTTACACTTTTACTGTCTTTACT
>CM068952.1:184295427-184313296 GCA_035128595.1 Eptatretus atami
GACGGTGGATAGAAAACAAACCAAAAAAAAAGATTTAAGTTTGTGAATTTTCCTGTCATTCTCATTATTTCCTCATTTTAAGTTTAAACTAAAGCAAAGTCGAGGGACTGAACTGCCTAGTTCGGTTGAGACCTCCACATCTGGCGGCGTTCAATTTTCGTAGCATTCCTCGCTAGGAGATCTCTAAGTCTTTACTCACTGTTGTTGTTCCCTTGTGGACTTTTTTGTTTCACAGTCTACAGTTCTTCATCGAAAACTCGCTGCCAAACTTGCATATATATGTAAAAATTATCCCTGCTGCAAGACAGTCAACACATCTCCGATTTTGAGAAATTCCTCCTAGAAAAAAAAAGTCCGGCCCCGCCTCTCATGACGCCCGTCAAAACCTATCTCCGCTAATAGAAATCGCCGAAACAAAATTATCTCCGAAACTAGGCCAACCGCTTTTCCTGAATTCTGTTTGCCGGGAACCTCGAACAGGCCATGAGCAGAGGATGACATACCGCACATATGATTACTCATCGATCACATTGACGTTCATGCATCGATATTTCCTTATGCCCACGTCCATTCCCTAATTTTTTGACATGTTCTTCCGTTTTTTCCTGTTCCATTTCGTTTCACACAGCCCTCCAGTTTTCATCGAAGCACTCTCGCGAAACTTTGGCGCGTCATTATATGTAAAACAATACCCTGCGGGGCGGACAGTAACCACTCCTCCGATTTTTGAAAACATCTCGCTACGAAACACAAGCTTATGACGGAGTCAAAGTATCTCCGACTAACTGGACGAAATCCGTGACTCCTAACAGGACAAGAATATCATCAATACTACAGTCGCAACGCTTTCTTGCATATGCACGTCCGGTCTAGGTCCTGCACAGGGAATCCGAACAGCGGCGTACGTCACGAACTAGATGATAATTACCGCCAACATAGATTACAATACACTATGACGCTCATATTCAATTGTTATGACGTCAATTCCTATCTTTTGACACATTCTTTGTATGTCACAACCCATAAGTATTTCATCGGATTCTTCGTGAGCTTGCCATGTATACGCAAAGACAAGCCCACGCGCAGGCAGTAACCATCTCCGATTTTGGGAAATTTCTTCGGCTATGACAAAAAAGTGTAACGTTCATAAATTAAATCGCCTGCTAATTGCGAAATGCAGCGGGCCCGTTTATACCCATCCTGATCTCCGAAACCTACTTTGTTGTGCACAGCCTATCCATTGCATCGAAACTCCTGAAACTTGGTCATATATATGTAAAAATACCCTGATTGCAGACATAAACCATATCTCCGATTTTGAAAATTCCTCCTAGAAAAAAAAGTTGTATTGACGTTCCAAATATCTCCGTTAATGGAAATCGCCTAAAAAAATTATCTCCGACACTATGGCAAGCTTTTTCGATTCTGTTGCGGGAATCGAAACAGCATTAGCAGAGATAAATTACGCACATATCCGATACATCACAATGCGTCATATTTCAATTTTTATTGACGTCATTCCTATTTTTTGACATTTTTTGTTTCACAAAGAGTGTTTCATCGGATCCTTCGTGAAACTGCCATTAATATTGCAGAAAACAGCCCACAGGCAGCAGCTACACCATCTTCCGATTTTGGATGCGAAATTCTTCCTAGAAAAAAAGTTTGACCGTCATTAATATCGCCGCAATGGATAATCGCCGTACCATTATCCTCCGAACTAGGCAAGCTGTTTGAATTTTGTTTGCGGGAATCAAGCGCCGGGCATAGGCACAGATAATTTATCGCAAACCTCGATACATTCACAATGACGTCATATTCGTTTTTATGACGTCATCATTAAGAGGACGAGATCTTAGCTCTTCTCGAGCTTGTTTTTTCGCAATAAATTGATTAATGTTTTATTTATTTTTAAAATTTTGGGTTGCATGCACCAGCCCAGATAGAGAAAGTAAACTTCCTCGCGTTGGGAATCCACCATTCATCGTTTCAAAAGTTTATTGTGTAAGTGGGCTACAGTTTTACATTGTTTAACTCCTCCGCAGTCGAAGATGGCATTGGAGGTACTGTTTTCACCGCCTTTTCTGTTTGTTTGTTTGTTTGTTTTTTGAACTATATACGGAAAACTCCTCGACGGATTTCGAACGAAACTTGGTGGGGGGGGGGGGTTGAGGTTCTGGTCCAAGGATTCATGCCATTAGATTTTGGACTGGTCCAAAATCCAATATGGCCGCTATGGCGCCAATTTGAAAAATATTTGAATTTTTTTTGTTTGCCATTTTCTACATGTTTTAAGTTGATTTCCAAACCCCCCCCCCCCCCAAAAAAAATGTTCGAGAAAAAAAATTTTTTGTAACGTTTTTTTCAACAAAATTTAGATTTTCTTTTTTTTGCATTCTCACATGTTTTTAAGCTGATTTCCACCCACCCCCCCCCCAAAAAAAAAATTTGTTAGAGAAAAATAAATTGTGCCAAATTTTTTTTCAACAAAATTTCGATGTTTTTTTTTTGATTTCTACATGTTATAAGTGATTTTCCAACAAAAAACAGCCAAATTATAATTTGCGGTTGATTTTTGGAACTTCAGGTGGATTATCCCCAGTAAAATCAATTTCTGTCTCAAGGAATCTATTATGATCGAATACTAGACCGAATCATCGTTAGACGAATGAATTGAGTATCTAAAAGTTAAAAGTAACAAAGGGAAAGTTGCAAAACTATAACTCTGTGAGCACTGTGACGTCAAATTGAATGAATTAGGATATCAGGTTCACTTTGAGTGAACTAGCAGTATTGGCGGCGGAGGTTTTGCACTCTACGCGAGTGCTCCCCCCTCTAGTTAACCTCCGCCATCGAAGTATGGATAGGGTTACTGTTTTCACCCCTGTCTGTTTGTTTTGTTTGTTTGAACAGTATTACGGAGAAAACTCCTGGACGGATTTTCGACGGAACCTTGGTGGGGGGATTAGGTATGGTCAAGGGATCATGCCATTAGAATTTGGACTTGGTCAAAAAAAAAAAAAACTAAGAAAAATTTGCAATCTTTTTTCAAAAAACATGTTCGATTTTTATTTGAAAAATATTTGAATTTTTTTTTTGCATTATACATGTTTTAAGTGATTTCCAACCCCCCCCAAAAAAAAATTGTTAGAGAAAAAAAAAAACAGAAATTTTGCAACTTTTTTTTCAAAAAAATTTTGATTTTATTTTTTTGGCATTTCTACATGCGCGGTCGATCTAGTTTAGTTTATTCAATCGTGGTTCAGTAGAGTCTGATCCGTTTTGACCTAGAATGAATAGGATATTCAGGTTCACTTAAGTGACCCAGCAGTATTGGGCGGCGGAGGTTTTGCACTCTACCGAGTGCTCCCCCTCTAGTTTTATAGGGGAAGTAGCAGAAGAAGAAGTTTAAATTTGGCGTTTTAGCGAGCTCTTGTTGTGGTACTTTAGCAATGTATTCTGGCATCTTTTAAAATCGTGATCGTTCAGAAAATGCTCGAGAATAAAAGGTATGGCTTTTAATTGTTTATGACTTCACTCTAATGTACTTTTATAAGCATATTCATTGTGTGCACATTGAATGGTGGCCATTATTTTCCATATCATCCCTCTTTATGAGTCCTACCATACTCCATGATACAGATGATAAACATTTTATTTGCCCTATTGGACTTGGTTTTGAAACGGGGGCTTATGGATTTGCGTCTCGATTTTCATGTCCGAGCGTTGCATGCATGTGTGCGTTCGCAACCATATCTCGGACATGTTTAGACCGATTTTATTTGTTCTTGGCACAAAGCCAACACATGATTGTATAAAAGCCAGCACCACGACCCTTCCGATTTTTCAAAGAGGACGAATGATGGCCATTCGGAAGGTGGATCCAGCCAGCATCAGGTCGCTCAGAACCTTGCATTCCACTTTCTATGGTCAATCGGGTGATTGTGCAATTTCTCCAGCGAAGGCAAGGAATCCACAGTTCCCGTTCTGGTCGATCTGGACCCTCAGAAAGGTGTCAGTCCATTGAGTGGCTATGTCTGACATTTTATGTCGTTTCTTACTAGTTTTATAAATAAAAGAACAATTGCTTCATGATAATAATACCAGTAGAAGTATTAACAAAATCAGAAAAGAACAATTGTTTTAGTCCTACTCCACTCCTTCATCTCCTTAACAGCTGTGGGTGATGAGGTGTGAGGAGGCTTCTTCCTCCTGATAAACTGTGGCTTCTTCTTGAAGAATGATTCCAGGTGTTGACGAAGGTGAAGATGAAGAGCGGGATGACAGTGAAGTTTTTTGAGTGGGGTGGCGTGTGGGGGTGGTGTGAGGGGAACGCGCGACGGGTGATTGGGAAGCTCTTAGGGGTGGGTTGATGGGGAAGCTTTGATGGGGTGGCATGAGGGGGGATGCAGTTAGAGGGGACATGAAGCGGAGCAATGCTGAAGCGGGAGACACATAGAAGGGGTGGGATTTGTCAGATGCGGGCTTTGTAGGAGATGTGGTGAGAGTACTGACATGGAGGGGTTTGATACAGTTAAAGGACGTGAGGAGAAATTCATTGTCCTGAGCAGACATCTGCAACTGGACTCCTCAAGATTCCCCAATCTGGACTATGGAGAGAGAGACATCATGCGGAGGGATGCAAAATAACTATTATATAATTTGAAGCCATGGAGGAAATAATTGTTTATTGAAGCCATGGAGGAAATAATTATTTTATTTGAAGGCGTGGGAGGGAAATAATTATTTATTGAAAGAAATGGAGGAAATAATTATTGAAGGTATGGAGGAAAGTTGTGCTGTAATTACCGGGAGGAGTTGGTTCATGGACCAAGACATTTATGTTGAGAGGCAGGTTTGGAAAATAATCCTTGTGAAGAAGAACAAGAAGACGAGGAAGGAGAATGTTGAAGAAGGAGACACTGGAATTCCCATGATGGATAAAAAAGAAAGTGAAGCATTTTTAAAATGCATTTGAAAAACTTTCAAAGGAAGAAAAGAAGAAACGTTTCATTCAATGAAGATTCAGTTTGGAGATATTGAGAAAAGGAAGAGGTAAATAATGAAGCACAGGAAATACAGGTAGATGGAATTACAGCAGATTGAGTTTGTGTCTTTCATGAAACATTTTTTTTGTGTGTGTGTGTTTTTATTTCTTTGAAGTGAGGAGGGGAACAGGATAAAGTTGAGGAGGCTGAAAGGAACAATACTTGAGAGAAAATAAGCAGAACAAGGAACATGGCATTTAAAGCAGAGACAGAATTTTAACAATACAGTCCAACAAGGTTAGGGTTTAACAGAGAAAATTGGACGAACACACAAACAGCAAAACAATGACGGATGAAAATATAACAGAAAGATATGACGGATTCGGTCCGAAAAAACGTAGCTTATTGATGAAGTGGAAGGAGGAAACTGCCGAGGCAACCGACGTGTGCAGAGACCTCGAACTAGAAGTCCATTGGAAATTGCACATTGTAATAACTTGTATATATCAATATTTTAACCACACAAGTTTTCTTTCATGAAAGGTATTGATTTGAACATTTAAAGAAACTGTAATTAATGAGAAATTCATTATTCATTGGAGAAACAGATTGAAGACTAATAATGTGTTTTGTGGTTTTGGGTGTTACAGGGTTCGTGTTTCCAGAGTAGAAAGTTTATCTCCATGTTCAGAAAATCAGTTCCTGCAACATGATGGGATTTGTTGTGAATTTTGTCCCATTGGTGAGTGCTGTTTTCAATTCCACTGTTATTTTTATGGTCAAAAACAGTTACGGCAATTTTAACTCATTTTATATTTACAGGAACGTTCATGTTGAAGCGATGTTCAAGTTCGGAAGTAATCCTCTATGTGCTCCTTGTGAAATGGGGGAAATCATACATGACAACAAAACCCCAACATGACAAAGTGCAGCAATGCGGTGTTTGTGATCCAGGTAAACAATTCTACTCCATTATTTTAAAAACCTCATCACTCAAAGTGTTAGCACAACCACAACCAACGATGACGTGAATGAACCCTCTCAACCTGCATATTCATTTTTTGTCCACAACTCCACAACAGACAACACTTTGTGTTCGAGATGAACGAATAAGTAGCCAGAGAAAGAGTAACTTATCTCCAAAATAAAACAATAGAAGAGACAGAGGTTCCTGACATTTTCGTGTCTTCACTAACATGTGAGCAAGTGAAGGAAACAGACCGATGAGTGTTTCTAGTTCTGCGCTGGTGATGACGTGATATCAGTATGTTAAAGTTGTGTGTACATCATGGAGGACGTTTTCGTGAAAATCAAGGATTTGTATCTAGGTGAGAAATTGGGGTTGGGAGGGTAGTCGGAGGTGAGAAAACTTTTAGCCCCCCAACTGGGCATCAGCCTTTTGCAGGCTTATACTTTTGCGGCCTCAGGGCTAGGTGTTCGGGAAACCAGAAACTCAAGTGCCTTCCCTTCATGGTGAGCCCCGAACATGCCTGCTGTAACATTATATATATATATATATAATATATATATATATATATATATATATATATATAATATATATATATATATCGAGAAACACAGCTTGAAGCCTCCGGTCGATCCACATACACTTAAGCGCATAGACCCTTTAGACCCCTGTAGACCCTTTCAGACCTCTTTGGAATTCCTCAGCCTCTTTAGACCCCATTATAACTTTAGCTCACCCAGGAGGTAAAGCACTGCGACAAAGTCACCGGCTGCTCAGGCTCCCTCCGAGCCCCGATGTCAACCAATAAAGAATGACAGCCTCAACAGAGCCCGCCAGCCCACATGTTGGATCATCCTCAACCTTTCCAAGCCCACGCGACAAGATAGGTTCTGAACTGCGTCTGTACTCAACTGTGCCCGCACATTTGCAAGAAAACGCCTCACTGCGGATCACCCCTTTCCTTCACAGCAAAGCCCTGGTCAGCTTTACCACCCCAGGGGAGAACTTTATGATGCACCTGATGCTTCATTACTTGCCAACAGCCCACTCATTACCCCAGGCTTTAACTTCTGGAGGAGGATCGAACCATGGACCATATTCTGCCAGATCCATCCAATGTCTGTTCAGAATTATCTGGCTCACGGTAGCCACAGGATGGTCTTTATGATGTGACTGTCCTCCAGGCTGACTTCCATTTGTGGCAGGACAATGGATGTGGACAGAGCCCACACAACACAAAGACACGTTGGTTCATCACCAGTCAAGGCATGTAACACAAACTGGACCTCCTCCTAAACCAGGCCCAAGACCAGACTGTCTGACACTTGCGACCTGCAGAGCAGAAGTCTGATCCGGGTGAAAAATATCCCCCACAAAACCATACACACACATAGCCTGCACCTTGGTCAGTATTTTATAGTTCGCATTGAGCAAGATGATTTGGTTTTCCAGTTTGACAAATCCTCCCAATTGTCCTTCTTGTGCATAAGGGTCACCACACAACGGCACACTACAATCTGGAGCTCAGAGAGATAGCTAACTCCCACAATACCTGCAAATAGTCTTCCCACAAATGTGCTAAAGGAGGTGATCAAACTGCCGCGGGAGGCCATTATCACCCGGAGGTTTTTATTAGTGGCCAAACCCATCGGAGGACAATTCATCCAGGCTCACTAATTTCTCTTAAAACTCCCACTGTCGGGGCTTCACGTGATTATTCAGATTGCCAACGAAACTGGCCATCTCGGATGAATCATCTGTTTGATTTCGAAGACCCTGGCAAACAGTCTTCCACCAATTCCATGCTTTGGCTAGGGGTCAGAAACAAGGCCTCTCTCCACTTTAATCGAAGGTAATGTGCCTTTCTACCTGGCACATCATTGGAGAAGATTCTGGTACACTTTTTGTTTGCATCCAACAACCTGCACTCCTATTACAGAAAAATGTCAGTCCTAGTCTTGGCCTGAGGAGGCAAAAAAATCCTCCCCTTGCCTCTGGTAAATTTTCTAAGACACATCAATCCGTTCGTTGAGGTTCCTATGTAAAGCATTGGAGGTGAGCATGCATGCGCCTCAAATATTCATGCATTCCCACGGTTGCTCATTTCGCGTAGCCTTACAGAAAAATACTGCAGTGTCATGTTTCACTTACTCCCTCAATGCTACCGAGGTAGGGGAAGAGGCACTTCATTAGTCTGCCAATATCTATGCCTGTGAAACGTAGGACTGCAACTAAACTATCATCCCGCAAAACGCAACAATTAAGCTTCTAGAGTTCACAGCATTGAGGACACATCCCATCTAACTCCACATTTATGGACAGGTGGCAGTGAGCAGAAAGGGAAGTACCAGGTCCATGGCACCAAAACTTGGTGACAAAAGGAAATAATCAATTCTGATTCGCTGGGAACCAGCCGCATTGTTTCAGGTGAAATCACTACCTGTTTGTGCACCCACCTCCCTCAACTAAAGTGCTGGATAATCCCTTTAAGGGCCCATGTCGAACTATCCTGGACCAATCCAGTCACATCTATTTTAAGATAATCCTCAACAATCACTGGGCAGAGGTAGAAAAGCGAAGTTCCAACTGGTTGCAGGAGTTCCATCCTTCCAACTTGTGCAGAATGGCTATTCATTGCCCAAAATTACGGGGGGTTGATTAAACAACCACCCTAAGTGAGTATGCAGCCTTCTGTCTGAAGGATGAGGTAGGTCGTGGCAGAGGGTGGAGTCATCAGCATATAGATAAAAAGGATTTTACAGAGTTTAGGAGATCATTGTTGAAGATCAGAATAGGACTGGGCCCAGAACACTGCCTTGGGGCACTCCAGCCTTGACAGGAGAGGAGATGAAAGGATATTCGTTGAGTTACATGTTGGCTATGAGAGTGGAGGAGTCAGTAAGGCATGTGTGGAGTTGGCCTTGGATGTGCATAGCAGAGAGTTTGGAGAGTAGGCAGGAAGTCAGATTGTGTCAAAAGCACAAGATATATCCAGGAGATGTCCCTGATCTCATGTCTGACATTGAGGGCCTCGATCCATTGTTGCGTTGAGTAGAACAGCATGCTCAGGGTGGGAGTGACATGGTCTGCAACCAAATTGGTGATCTTGAAATGAGGTTGTTGGAGAAAAGGAAGGATTTCATATCAACTGTGGATGATGAATTCCATGACCTTGCTGATCATTGGAAGTAAGCTCTTAGTTCGGGTAGTTAAGGACCTTAGTGATAATATATAATTAATGAAATAATTGTCAATTGAATACAATCAGATAATGAAAATGATTGGTTGATATAATTCATGAAATGATTGGTTAATTTTTGAGAAAATAAACGTTTTGTAAAGAACAAAATTGCAACAAATGTTTTTCATATCAAAGTTTTACAAGTACAGTTTTGAAGTATAACCAAGGTAACCAATCATGCTCTTAGTACCTCTCTTTACTGAAACAATGACGATGAATTTTTGTCTTTATTTATCTTCAAACTCATCTGCTTCTGTTTATCATTTTATTCCATAGAGACCGAGGTTGAAAGAGAGAGAGTGTACCTTAGAAAATGACCCGGACAATTGTGTTTGCCGCGAAGGTTTGCACCAGGAACGAAAAACAAGTGTGTAATGGAGGAGTCTACATCAAGTAAGGAAATGATGTTCTTGTTTAATTAGAGAATGTTTAATGTTGAGATTAGATAGGATGAATGGAGTTTCAGATGGTGGAGTATATAAAAATATAGGAATGATGGATTATATAAAATATAGAATATGATCATCATTGTTGAGATTTTGAACAAATATTCAGACAATTAATCATAAGAAATATAAAAACAAAACTAGAAAAGTCAATCATTGATGTTGATTTAAAAACTAAATTTTCTGTTCTCAAAATTTTAACTGTTGTTCATCCAATTCCCTCCAACAGGAAAAATTTATTTTCCATCCAACAAGTCCCCTTCATGGTGGATTTCTTCACCTATGCTGATTGCATTTGTCCTGTTTAGCATTATGCACTTATATTTTGGGGGTAAGTCTTAAATGTTGATGATATTACCCTTGTAAACAAAGTATTTGTTATGCTTTTCTTTCCTCATATGATTTTTGGTTTCTTGTTTTGTCTAATGCACGTGGTGGACATGTATATTACATAAAAGATGATGGATGATATTTTTTCCTGTTGTCAGTTGTGCTTCCATAGCACTTTAAGGTGGAGTTTAAATACATTATCAGAGTGTGCAGAAGTAAAACGGTGCGGTTCATTGTTTCCAAAATATGTATCATTGCTGGAAGAGTAAATGAGTAGGCTTCTTACTGGTGTAAATATGAGCTCTTTGTTGAAACTAATTAAATAATAGCCCCTCTCATGTGACGTTGTTCATTTTAATAATATTATAATAACATCTATACAAAAAGGAGATGCATCTGTACGTCCCGTAAAGAAGCATGACCTCAAACTTTGGTGTCGTGGTTTCTTGCAGTCATATACAAAGTAAAAATGCTATCATGAAAGCGAATATTCCATTTATTTGGTTGGAAAGCTAATAATCGATTTACTTGGTGGGAAATTTAATTAACGATGTATGCTTGGAAAGCAAATAATCAAATGTACTTGTGGAAAGCTAATATGATTGACTGGTTTGAAAGCTAGTACATGAATTAGTTGAATTTGGAAAGCTAATATTCGATTAACTTGGTTGGAAGCTAACAAATTGATTAACTTTGGTTGGAAAGCTAATAATGTATTGACTTGGTGGAGGTAGTATGTATTTACTGATTTGAAAGCTAATATTCGATTAACTTTGTTTGGAAAGCTAATAAATGATTCTTTTGGTTGGAAAAGCTAATAATGGATTGATTTTGTTGGAAAGCTAATTTAATTCGATTTTCTTGGTTGCGAAAGCTAATAATGGATGATTTTGTTTGAAAGCTAATAATCGATTTTTCTTGTTGGAAAGCTAATAATGGATTGATTTGGTTGGAAAGTGATACTGGATTTACTTGTTGGAAAGCCAATCATCCATTTACATTGGAAGAAAAAAATTTGTGTCCATTTAACCATAAACATGACAGTTTTAAAAAAAAAAAAACACCCCATCTTTTTCGATATTGAAGAAAACAAGAAGGAAGCTGGAAAGTGGGCTCAAGTCAGTGGTTCCAACGATGACATTTATTCTTCTATGAACAAAAGGAACTCTTTAGAAGCATATGGAAATGAGCGCACAAAATTATATTAGTTATACTTGGCGAAGCAATAGAAAACTAGAGGGGGAGCACTCGGTAGAGTGCAAAACCTCCGCCGCCAAATACTGCTGGGTCACTTAAAGTGAACCTGATATCCTATTCATTGTAGGTCAAACGGATCAGACTCTACTGAACCACCATTTGATAAACTAAACTAGATCGACGCGCATGTTAGAAATGCCAAAAAATATTAAAATTCGAAATTTTTTTGAAAAAAAAGTTGCAAAATTTCTTTTTTTCTCTAACAAATTTTTTTGTGTGGAAATCACTTTAAAAAATGTAGAATGCAAAAACAAAAATTCAAATATTTTTCAAAATGCCGCCAAGCGGCCATAGGACTAGACCAAGCAATAATCAATGGCCATGAATCCTTGGACCATACCTAAATCCCCCCACCAAGTTTCGTCGAAATCCGTCCAGGAGTTTTTCCGTTAATACTGTTCACAAACAAACAAACAAAACAAAAACAAAACAGACGGGTGAAAACAGTAACCTCCGTCCATCTTTGATGGCGGAGGTTAATTAAATGAAAGTACGATGGAAGAGCACACAAAACAACCACAAGCGCAGCCACCATGACCAGCAACAGCAGCAACAACAACGATAACAACAACAACAACAATGTTATAAAATATTAATTTTTTTCATGTTTCACTTCCATTTACATCTCCTCATTGAGATTCCCAGATAGACATTGCAATATGTTTGTGATGTATAACATGCTGTTTTTTTATATTAGTATGAAACCCGTACCGCGGTAGGCACATCTAGTATTAATGGAAAGGCAAATTTTTTTTAACAACAAAACAGAAAATCTGAAAGAAACAAGTTTGAGACCAGGAAGCTGATGTGAGGTAGACATAACTCTAATCCATAACCTTGTTAAATATTTTCATTAATTATTTTAACATTGGAGATATTTAATATGTTTAATTGTATTTATGAATGAGCAACATAACTCCATTACAATGTTCCCATTAATTAAGGGAATCCATCATTATAAAACCTTTTATTTCTATGTCCCCATCACATTAAAGAAAATACCATCACGATGACAACATTATAGATTGGCTATGTATAAGAAATTCTCAACAACAAAGACATATAGGCATAGACAAACCATTGAAAGAGTTTGCTCAGAAATTGACGAGCGATATTTTTGTAAAATGTTTTGACAAATAATCAAATGTAAATGTTAGTTTTATTATCTCATTGGATTTGAAACTTTGGAAATATTGTTACGTTTGTGGGGGTGGTTAGATATCACCATAGAGCAGATAGAATGTTATAGAGTAGCATGGTCCATGTATGAGGAGTTACCCGTCTCGATATATTAAATAGGGAACATTAGCTTAAGAATTTGTCTTGTTTTAATGTGCACCATACAGGGGTAGTGTATGGTTAGGAGTTTGTAGGGGATTGGTGAGGAAATTGTGCGTTATAACCCGATTGCTGGGGGGGGGGGTTGCCAGGTGATCTGGCAAGAGAGCGAGGGGAGGAGCATTTGACCCTCCAGGGGACGCGAGCGATGGATCGCCTTAGAGGGGCAGAGCGTATGCCACGGGAAAAAGTGGAGGTGCTAATCAGACGGTTGGGTGTGTCGGGATGTGCGTCGAGTTCAAGGGAGAAGACAAAGCCGGAGAGAACCGTCGACTCTGAGGCGAATACGATGAGGAGAGAACCAAGTTGGTCTGAGTAGACTAGAAGAGAGGACTTTGAGTCTGCAGGGAAGTCAGAGAACCATCGAGAACGTAGAGAGAGTCTGTGAGTGATACGATGAGGAGAGAACGAGTTGGTATGGGGAGAATGGTGAACATGACGGGGTGAAAGAGTTCTGAGGAAAAGGAAAACCGATCAAGTTCTGAGAGTGAAGAGGAAGTCAGGCTGCCTGCCTGCCTCCTATTTTTGCCTGTGCCTGGTTATTCTGCCTGCTGCGTGCCTGTTGTCTGCTGCCGATGGCCGGTTTGTCTGCCTGCTGCATGCCTGGTTTTGTCTGCCCCTGCTGCTTCGTCTCCCCATTGTCTGGTCATCTCATCATCTTGCCATCGTCCCCTCATCAGCTGCTCTCCCTGCTCACACAGAGCTGAGTCCCCCGGTTTGCCCTTTCTTCTTCGTCAGTTGACTGAATTCTGGTGTATTGGGCCATAGTTGTTATTCTCATTGTATACATATTATTGATTATCAATTTTGTGTCTCCTTTTCTCATATCCCAACCCGTTGTGTCTCTCCATCGTGATTACATCATTACTGGTTCTTTTTAATGTGGGTTTGGGAATAAACCGGTTGGTTTTAAAAAGAGCGAAGGTTTTTCGTGTCTCTCATCATGAACCATGCCACACAGTTTGCACTGAATTTGAAACATCTCCACAGGAGTTAAGCCGCTCGGGACATTTGTGGGATTGTACCTCCTGCCGCGTTGAGCTTGACGTTAGTTGAGCCGTCGATGCGACAATATTTCTCTCGTAGCAACAGGGCAGCACATTTTAAATTCCTACTTTAGAATTACACACACACCACACACACAACACACACACAACACACACACACACACACACACACACACACACACACACACACACACACGATACGACACGTATCTTTCAAGGAGACAGCCTTTCACCCCTACCGTTTTGCCTGGCTTTGGATCCAAAAAGTAACCTCATTAATGAGCATGGACAGGATACACCCTAACATCCAATAAAATATATCCAAAGAAACAGGAAAGGTAACGCATCTACTGTACATGGATGATTTAAAACACTTGCAGTGAATGATGAAAAATTGTCAGAACAATTGAAATGGTACTCTTGACGACATCCAAATGGAATTTGGCCGAGATAAGTGGCCAAGTGCACATTCGTTCAAGGTAGACCAACAAAAATGGAAAACATAAAATCGATCTCGAAATAACAATGCATGAGCGAGACAGCTAGGCATCTTACAAATACCTTGGGGGTAGAAGAGGGCCACTTTCATTGGCCTAGCAATAGTTCAGGCTTGAGAAATAGTAAGGCGCGTTGTGCCGTAACTTGTCATTGGGACCGGTGCGGCTCTGGTAACTCCTCGGTTACGCCGGATCCGAGTCGGTACCTGTGACTCGGTTCGGACAGTGTCGGGCGAGGGTGTGATTTCCCCAGTAATTTGACGACGTGCGTACTTTGTGTATATTTGAAATTTGGCTATTGACCCTACCCCACGCCGTTAGAGAATTGGCGATCACGGTCCTTTAAGTGGCCCGTCGACCCCGGAGTTATCTGGGGTGATGACCTTTTAATTCCGGTGTGTTCGGGTGTGAAGACGGCTCTACTGCTCCACCGAGTAGTCGTTTATCGCCACCGAACCCCGGCCCACAACAATATATGTAATCCAAAATAAAAACAATACTAAACCGTAAAATGAAAATGAATTTTTCGAAATGAAACAAAACTTACAGTAATGTTTATTTCCAGTAAACGCTACGGCATCAGTATTACATTTGCATAAAAAAAATGTTGTAAAAAAAATTATATTTTTGTATATGTATTTTTTTTTTCATTTATTGTGGGGCCCCCCTTGTGCGGCCCTGGTTCAGCCTACAACATTTGCACCATGGTCCATTGTAAATCCGGCACTGGAAAAAAACTCTGTAGGGCCCCTCTTCCCTTGAGGCCCTAAGCACGTGCTTATTTTGCTTAATGGTTAATCCAGGGCTGGGTGCGCATGACAGAACTCGATCAAGTGCACAGAGTGACGACTGTAGCATTATCAGAGTCCGTGAAAAGTTCAACAGACTACCGAATACAATCTGTAACAAGCATAACACAAGCCAGAAAAGGCTTGTTCACTCACCTTGCAAAAAACTTCCAAAAACAGGTGCAAGTAGAAGATGTCACACAACAAACCGAAACAGCAAAACATACAGCCCCAACCGATTGCAAAAAAAAACAAAAACAAAATAAAAAATACAAGACAAAACACCAACAGATATATAGTGACAACTGGGAGAAAGACAAAAAGAGCAGGGCAATATAAAAATAATCTGAAGTTCAGCATTTGTGTCAAACTCTCTCAAAAACCTTCATCATGAGTAGTAAAAGAACCCCCAAGTTCTCCAGCTGAGACTTCTGCAAAGAAGGCTCATAAAGCTATTAGTTTTGACATTAAAATGTATACGATATAAGCATGGAGAGTGTTGGTGGACATTGCCCGAACGCTCAGCCTTCCTCCCTCAACTATGAGGACAATTACTATGTAATGCACACAGAGATAAAGTCGAGTGCCTCATCATCTCAGAAACCACTCCATACCACCTGCACCTCCCAGACCTGGATGTAACAATTTATTTGTTTTTATCATTTATTAGTTATTATGTACTTAATATTTATTTAGAAAGAATCTGTATTTACACTTTTACTGTCTTTACTTTAGTTCGAGATAGAGACAGATTAGCACGTGAGATTTCCAAAACAGAAATGCACGTCTCAATCCATACCATTATGCCGATGGGAAAATCGTTTTCGATTTACGTTTTTTTCGTTTTGCATTGAGTTTTTAAGAACGCATCTCAAGCCAAAATCAAAGAGTCTGCACACACGGTTTTAAATTATTAATATATATATAACATTTTAAAAAGATTACTTTTACATCCAGTATACTGCACTTGGTTTTCATTTCTCTCTTTCATCGCCACCATTTTTCTGCTTTGAAAGGAATTTAGTGAATCATAGCAACATTATTTAGATTAATTTATAAATTTTGTTTTATTCACAAAGCAATAAAATAAAGATCAATTTCCTTTAACCTTTCTTTATTCAGTTCTTGTGTATGAATATTATTCTTGTGTATGAACAACTTGTGCAGAAGTGGAAAACACTGGTCTAATCATTCTCTTCTTGCCTTTTCAGGGATACAAAAGCTTTATCAACAGGTAGGTCCTGGAATCATTTTTTTCATGTTCCTGTTCTTTTACTATCGCATCAGACGACCATCGAAGCCGGAGGTCCAAAGGCCACTCTAAATGGCGAAACGATCTCCTAATTCTGACTGCATTCTTAATTATCTTAATTACCTCTGCCAACGAAGTTGGGTGGAGTTTGTTTTCACTCCTGTCTGATTGTTTGTTTGTTTGTCTGTGAACAGGATATCTCAAAAAGTTGTGGATGGACTTGAATGAAATTGGTGGACATGTTGGGTGTGTGAAAAAGGACGAAATGATTAAATTTGCTGAAGATATGGATATGGATCTGGACATTAGCATTTTAAAGTGATTCTTCACCATTGAGAGATTGGCTAAAAACTATAAAATAGCACGATGTCTCAAAATGTTATGGATGTATTTGGTTGAAACTTGGTGGTGAGTTGTGTCGGTGATTGAGAACAGCTGATTAGATTTTGGAGGTCCGGATCCAGATCTGGCCTACTCAATGTGATACAAAACGTAAAGGGTTCAGACACAGCCTATAGTTTTCATTGCATTTTTTTTTTTTTTAATAATTGCCGTGGTCCCATAGTTCAGTTATTTCAAGTTCAGTTCAGTTTATTTCCCGTAGTTCAATAAAATTATAATTATAAAATTTTATAATTTTATAATATAATGATATAATTTTAATAAATATAATTTTATAATAATTTATATATTTATTATAATTTATAATTATAATATTTTATAATCTTTTATAATTTTATTAGATCATTGGTATCTCCCGCGATGAGGCTGAGTCTTTTGGTCTCTCACTCTCTCGCCGAAGGCAGTGTTGGTGGTCTTTCTTGTCTTCTCCCGTCTTCCCCACCATCCTCACCCCCCCCCCCACTCTGTCTGAGATATTGTCCCCACCATATTTCTGCAGGGCGCTCAAGTCCATCAGCAAACCCCTTCTGGTAAAACTACCAACATCAAGAATCACTGCTCACCTTCATTCTTTCATTCCTCTTTTTCCCCACCTTTTGGAACAAACTCCCACACTTTCTTTCAATCCCACTCTTCAAAACAGCTTGTTCATCACCATCTTTTGTCTTCCCTCATCCAAAACCATGACCTTTTCTATCCCAGTTAATCCATCCCAAACCCACGTCCTTCAAATTCCCTGCTTCCTTCCTGAAAGTCCCTGTCGTGGAAGTACCTGAAAATCCCCGTAGTGTCCATCTTGTTTACCCCGTGTACCCACCCCATCCTCTCCCTTCCACAATCTCCTCATGTCTCTGTTCCCCACTGTTTATCCTTCTCTCTCTCCCGCCCCTCTTCTCTCCTGCTCCATTTGTTGTACGTTCTGTGTGTTTCGCTCTCATACGAGCCTCGACGGTGGATAGAAAACAAACCAAAAAAAAAGATTTAAGTTTGTGAATTTCCTGTCATTCTCATTATTTCCTCATTTTAAGTTTAAACTAAAGCAAAGTCGAGGGCGTGCCATCACAAGTCCTTCACTTTCCCATCTTAAGGAAAGTTGAAAGATAGGAAAAAGTTCCATCAGGAATGACCCAATATCAAATTTGAAGTTTAAAAAATGTTTTCCCATTTGACCCTTGTGACCATGCCTGGTGTTGGCTTAATGGTTAGGGGTGGTGGCTTTGGATCCAATGGGTCTGAGTTCAAATCCCACCTCAGCTGTGAATTAATACCAGGTGGGGTTAACTCAGCCTGTCCCATCTCTTCTGGGGCGCGCAAAATGAGTGCCAGCTTGCTGGTCTATACTGGGGTCGGAGTGCG
>CM068952.1:184338902-184363165 GCA_035128595.1 Eptatretus atami
CCCATAAATAATCATTTTCATCCGATGGCTATGAATTTAGAAAAATTGCTATTGGTTGCTTCTTAATTCCTGAATCAAAGCATTGAACCTATTGCTTGAAGCTCAAAGCTTCACAAAGGTATCTTCTCATTTCACAATTGACTTGAAATTAAGGATTTCCAATATTCGAGTACATGGCCTATTGTTTTATGAAAGTATCGAAATATCAAATTCCCAACAAGGCCACCTTAAAAATCATATGTTTCTTCAGTTCCTAATTTGAACACCTGATATGCGCGTGAACTACTTAGTTTCCACTCAAAGCCAGAATAATTGTTTTTGGTTTCATGGAAAAAACCGTCACAGACCTGGTTTCAATAATACTGGTACTATGACCCTATTTGTTATTGTGTTTTATTTGCACACTCGTGAACGTGGACTGAGGTCCGTTGAAAACACCGGTTGTACCGCGAGGTGTGCAGAGGGAATGTTATTAAGTGGTACAACATAGTCCCTGAAGGATCAGGGTTAGGGGTGGCATCCAATATTGCTATTTCAGATACGAACATAGCACACATTCGCGTGGAGGAGGTATTACAAGTAACAGATAATTATGCTAATTTGGGAAACTTAACTATCATTAATTTCTGCTGGAGAACCCACCTCCACGACCTTTGCTGAATTAGCACAAAATGATATTTTGTTTCACATTGGAATGAGTAAAGAGTCGAATGACTAAAACGGAAAAGAGAGAGCAATTGTTATTAATATAATGCCTTCTCACCAATTTTACTTTTGTATTCAATTAATTTAAGTTCACATATTCACATGCTATGTGATTCCTATCTCACAAGTACTACACAATGTGTTACACCGTATGTAAACCTTAACATGATTATAGGTCAATAAAAGCAAGCAGGATGTAATGTTTTAGAGACGTTTGGAGACTTATCCACAAGTAAAAATATTCACACCCACAGTCATCAAAGTATCCAAACACTATGGCTAAAAAGTCGAGTTGTGAAAAGGTAACTTTCGCAGGATGAAGTACAAATAGTTTAGTTATGAATCAAGGATAATTAATTCAAAGTTAGAAATTACAAGATGTATCAGTAATCTTTATTGAACATATATTTCCGTATCTGCACTTATTTATATTATCATTACTATTCACAATCTGAAACTTTTGTCTAAACCAACATAATGGATTTATTTTATTTTCTCAATTTGTTTGGTTGATCACCTACTCTTCCTCTATCCTCCACCATATATTAACGAACGACATCGTTGCTTACTTTGTTGTATTTCCAACTCACCCTTTTCCTCTTGGAAGCACTCCGGCAAACACATTGTCGGTATTTTGAGGTGCATTACTTTCTTACCCTCATCTCTGTGGAGGGAATGAAAACAATGAAACGACGAGAATACAAAATACAGACAAAAAAACTTTGTTTCAGCCATGGTAGCTTATCAGGGCGCAGTCGAATTTCACTTTGGATAAATTGCAAAGGAAGTTTGCATTTTCTAATGAAATGCAATGCATTTTGTTACAAGCTCCTATCCGTAAACATTTTAACATGATAACAATGATAAGCAGTGTGTGTGTGTGTGTGTACCAACTGTGTGTTGCTGTAGCCATGTGTGTGTGTGACCTCCTTATACTCAACGCTGAAACTCGCAGCCGAGCTTTGCATGAACTAAGCAAATCAAGAAGGCATGATGAAATTGGGTTTGGTTCATTAAAACATCCACTTGAGGAATTACGCCTTTTTAATTATCCTTAATCCGGGATTTTGACCGCTCTCATGGGTATGAAGCATGATCTCACGAAACTTTGCTGGACAGGTTAAAACCACCATATTTTGTTGGCATGCTCAATATCCATTTATTGGAACGGCCGCACATTTCGGAACGATAAGTTTTTCACCTTCCTCACATATATTTATCGAAGCTGTTCAGGGCTATCTCCATACTTTGTAATGATCCACTGTATTAATCACACTTTGGAAGTTCATTTATAGTTTTCAAATTAGGAGTGGAGGATTCTGCATTATGTTATACTATTTTCCATATATCTCCTCTTCCACGGACGAATTAAAGATATATCATCAAATATCTTTTTTTTTTAGATTATCAATATATCGACGAAAGAGTGTTGAAAATTGGTATTAATGATATTTGACTAAACACTCTATATTAACGTAGCCGATGTTACTAGTATACTTTAAACAATCAATCTACTGTTCCATCTTGTCATTATATCCCGAAAATGTGAAACCATTTACCAGCATTAAAATATATCGTTTTCTTTGTTTGAGAATTATTATTGAGTGAAGAAAAGATTAAAAGAATGTCCCACTTAACAGCATCATTGCACGAATAGATGACTGCATTCATGTTTGACATTCGGACCTCCTGCCCACCAAAGACTGTTATCTACATCTGACGATCTCATGTGTCTTATTTTCACAGTTTCTGAGGATGCTCTGGGGATCAAGCAATCTAGGTAAAAAAAAACAACATTTAAAAATAATTATAGATGTTTAGCCCGTGGACACGCTACGATGCGCCACATTTTCACCGATGCACACAACGAGAGGCACATGCGGATTCTCTAAATGTTATTCCAGCACAATTAACTTTTGATTTTCAAGGTTGTTTCTCATAACATTGGCTCTTTTATGGAAGTCATTTGATTCAACCAATTCAATTATTTATATCTGTTGCATGCCGATGGAGACCAAACATTTTTAAGTTTTAAAAAGAGGGATCTATTGGTGTGCAGCACAAGCGCTAGCAGCAAGTCCTTATTCACATTTAATTGGAGTGCTTGCTTGAGTGATAAGCTATTGCTGAGTCCGGATGGTCCATAACGCTTCCGCACTATGTAGCTGAGGATCATTCCTCAGCAGATCACCCTTTCACACCACATTCTCGGAATAGGCTGACTCATATCCTGAGGATTGGTTCAGTGCCATCCTGAGTGAGTTCTGTAAATAACACTCTCGATTTCTGAGCATGAGCTCGTCATTAAGTAGTCTTTAGACATTACGCGCCAATTTATTTTCCCCTTTACATGAGCTGTTATTAAGATAAATGCTTTGTGACTGGCTAAATCTATATAAATGAACGTTTGTTTTCAGGATGTAATCAGGTTTTGGCGTGAATTTGTTGCTTATCATTACACTGACTCCAAGATGCCCAGCGATCCATATCGGAGACTATGTGTGTGTGTGTGTGTGTGTGTGTGTGGTGTTGTGTGGTGTTTCATAAAAGCCTAACTCTCTTCACGATTTGAATTCAATCGCAAAACATTCAGGCTCCTTTACTCAATATGTCGATAATCACTTTTCTATAGATGCCACCTTCCATTGTTTAATGAGCAGAATCGATTAAATTGCGCTGCATTTAATTCAATGTTAGGAGCGATGCACAAACAAAAGGAACGACTACCCCTTTCTGGGAGAGAAGACGAGCACCCTCCCCGTCTGTCATAAGATTGAGAGCTCTCCACCGCGGAGTGCGGCACGAGGGAGCGTGTCACGCGGGATCGGGAGGTGTGGGATAGAAGAGACTACTGCTTTGCTTAGGTATTGTGCAGTAAGCTTATGGCTTCGGCTTGGCTCGCGTTAGGATAAAGGACTTTTGCTTCGCTGCTTTTAGCGCACCTTAGTTTTTGTTGGGGGTTATTGGTTCTTGTTGGAGAGTGTCATCAGAGAGTTGTTCGGGACTTTTTGGCATGGTTCTTCTGCCTGTGCTCGGAGCCTGTCGGCCTGTTCAAGCTCAGCTGGTCGAGTTGTGTTCTGCTGTTGTTTCTTGAGTGGCTGATGCAAGGTCGTGGTTCAAAGGTCTGCTGGTTATGATTATACTTGTCTGGCTTTATTCTGCTTTGCTCTCTTGGTTAGGCTGTCAACTTGGAAGCGACGCCCTTCGGGAGGCTCATGCTTCGTGCCTACAGCACGTGGTCGAGCGAGCGCAGGGATCGCTGGAGCTCGTAAGGATCCGGCTCACGGCGATGGATCCAGTGCCTCGCCTGGAGCCTGGGTTGGAAGCTTGAAGACACGAACGGGAGAGGTTCGTATGTCTGCGGTTTCAGTCATCTGTCATGTGAGCTGACATCACCCTTATAAGGAATCAGCCACCATTTTTGGTGTGTGGCTCGAGTGTCTGGGCCGATTATGATAGGAATGTTATGCTGTGTTGTTTTGTTTAATTTCTAATAACTCGCTTAGTTTCTTCTCGTGTCTTTTCCATCCCCATTTTGACGTGATACGTGCTTTCATTTATGTGTGGACTTAAATTATTGTTTGCTTCACTGTTCGTTCGCCTTTCCTCATGAATGCATCATTGTTCGGACTAATAATAGACTATGTTCTTAATATATCCGATTAGAGATTGGTCCGGACGGGAACTTAGGCGTAATCCCTCGAATCTCAAAGGAGCGAGCGGAATAGCAACTCGTTCTCGTACGGTTCGCTCGAGTGTAATAATCCCGCATTTTGTCTCGGCAACTAGTAATCGATAGTTTCTGCGACGCCTGTTGCGACATGACGAATCGTTGGCTGATTTTCAGTGTGATTAAAACACACCCGTGCTTGGATTTCGGAAGTTGTCGAGCTCATCACGATAGATTGCTACCGTCGCTGGGCGAGCTCAGGACGCATTAGTTACAACAGCCAGGACCCGCACACCGCTGCGAAGGGGGAGATCTGCAAACAATTATTATACTCCGAGGTAATCCCTCTCCCCACACCCCTCTTTGTTCCCTCACTTCCGATTACCCTCATACCCTAACAGTGCCAGCACCTCCATCAAACACCTCTCCTTCACTTCCCATCCCCCTCATATGTCTCGCTGTGCTAGTCTCGGACTATCCGAGATGGTTGTATTCTTACTCTGTTGTATCAATGGCGACGACACACAAGGTGCTTTGTCTCGATGTTCCTAACGTGTTTAATGTCAGACAGGCAGTTGCTACCACCCGGACATTCGCGAGTGTGTTTGTTCCAGACAGTGCTCTGAGATCACTCGGGTGGTGGCTTGTCTCCGGATCTAGTGGCGTGTTTGTTCAGACGACTCTGCAAGCGATGTTTATTCTCCGGACTATGTAGAGTGGCCATTTTTATCTCGAACGCGAGTTTAATCAAGACCGACATGTTGTGGGGAGTTCGCTTGAACAGCTGATCTGGCATGACTGCTGGTTTCTTCCTGAGTGTTGAAGCCAGATTTTATGGCGGAGATATATCTAACCGAGTGTCAGCGGGGTTGTCTGGTACAGCTTGGCTCCGGATGTGTAGGTGGTATTTATGTCAGACGGAGAGTTTATCTTAGAAGATGTTCTGGACAGGCGTTTGTCTATGAAGTCGATCTGGTGCATCTGGATGGTGTTGTCTCGAGTGTACTAAGAGTATTATTCTGGATCCGAGTTAGAATGTTCTGATTGGAGGTGGTGTTTGGTTCTGTAGCATACCGACGTATTGGCTGTCGTGGCGCATCGGGTGGTGCTTGTCTCTGGACGCATCAGAGCAGTTTTAGTCTCTGAAACGTTCCGAGGCGTGTTTAGATTGACACGCAGCGTGCTTAACGCTAGATACGCCAAAGGTGTGTTTGATGACAGATTTGGCGTGACTTTTCTTTACCATCTGAGCGATGTTTAGTTCTGGCAATGCTCGAAACGGTGTTTGTCTCAGACAACACACACAAAAAGAACAATGGGCAGCTTGTTTACAAGCTCTCGCAGTAAACATTATACATTGACTTATCAGGCAGTCGGCACTAAACCAGGCGATGACCACTGGCCACGTTCGGGCCACCTCCGGGCCACCCCCTCAACACCGAAAAGTACAACACACATAAATATCATATAATAAATGTAATGTAAATAAATTAAGCTATCAACATCTAACAACAACGAAAAATATTAGACCCAAGTAAGTGACTATAGCGAAAATAATTTGTGACGACAAACTGTATATATGTGGCAGATTCATATGTCACATAGTTAATTATGCCGGGGTTCAGAATAATATTCGCGAAAGGCCCCGCACACTGAAACCGGACAAGCGCCGCGCTGCACGGAGGGCTCGCGCCATTGCGCCGCGGCATGACGACTCGGATGTTAACATGAATATGGCGTGATGTGTTGTTGTGGGTGTGTGTGTGTGTGGTGTTGTGTGTGTGTGTGGGTGGGTGTGTTGTGTTGTTTGTCTCTGAACAGCTTGCTTCTGGAGCGATCTGGGCGTAGTTTAGTCTGGATCGAAGTTTGTATTCGGTTTTTTATTTAACCGAGGCATGTTGTGTCTGAAGGCTTGGTTCTGGATGCATCCGCTGGTTTTGTGTTACCGACGGGAGTTCGTCTCAGACACGTCAGATGGTTTGTTTTCCATGTGTCTGAGCAGTTGTTTTATTCAGATGTGCTCTGGATGCTTCAGCTTTTTAGATGGCTCTGGCCGTGTCACAGTATGGACGAAGTAAATGGATTCAGACAACTATTCTTTCCATCTCATGTTCTTGCAGAATCATTGATGAGAACAGGATGATCTATTTATTTCTCCACGACACGTTCTTGCTGCCCTTCTCTACCTACCATTATTCTTCCACCTCCTCATCTCCACACCCCTCATCCACACCCTCTCCCCTCCCTCCCTCCTCTTCCTTCCCTCTACTCCTCTCTCTCCCCACTGCCTTCTCTCTCTTTCCTCATTTTCTCCCTCCCTTTCTGTTCTCACAATAGGGTCGGTATTGCTCGTATTAATTATGTTAATTGTAAATGTGCCGGTCTTGGACGGGCGTCACTGGAATATGTAAAAGCAGATAGGATTATTTTAAAATCATTATATTATATCTGTATTATCCATTGATATATCATTCAGTTTGCCCTTCGACTGTCCAGTAAGTCCACTTCGATGCCGATTACCAACGTAGTTGAGTGACTCGTGTACAATGGAGTTCGGAGGACTCATAGAGCGCATTAAATTACAGGCACCTACTTAAAAGTGATCCAAAGCGGTCAGTTTGTTACTATATTTTGTAGATTTTAGCTGCCAGATCAGTTGGTATACATATTTATTACGATAGATTTTAGCTGCCGGATCAGTTTGATCTACATATTCATATCTTGTAGATTTAGTGTTCTGAAATGTTACACAGATGTCATGGATTAAATTATGTAGAGTTTCTACTAGGGAGTAAGCAGAAAGTACGAACATTACGCTAAATATAAGACCCGAGACCGAAATATGCACCAACTAAAATTCAAAATCTTGAAGATATTTAAATAACAATGTATTCTAAGTTCAATTAATTGACATTTGTATCAATCGATAACTAAATTGTTCTTAAACACTGATAGTTATTCTGGATTGCGATCCACTCCCGATTATGTTCTAATGTAAGTCCAGTAAGAATAATAACACGACACCGTCCGGGAGTATAGTAATCTCACAAAGCTCTCAGAAGAGCCTTAAAACGCACATCACGATCGTTTGATTTGAACAGATATACGACGAGACGGACATCGAGACCGGATTTTATTAGGTCATCATGAAGTACGTTTGATATTACACATTGAAATGAGTCGAATATCAAGTGATTTATGATCTCGTCATTCATTGTAGGGCTATTGGAAAGCTCAATAACATGACAACTTTTACACTATGCGCATATATTGATTATAATACATACTTACAAAGTTTCGAATCTCTTATGTCTCTAAAAATGGGAAACATTTTTATTTCTTTTTAGTGCAATATTCTCCATTTTGCAAATGGGAAACATAAACGTTTACTACCTATCTCAAACGAATTTTGAGGGCCTCTTAAGAGACAAATTATCATCTATTTATATTTGCACGCCCCTTTTTGTTCCACCATCGATCAAGATATATTCAAGCTTGTTTCTTCATGCATATACAATGTGATGTGGAACAAAGAAAATGGCGTGCCGAAATCATATATATATGATGTGGATATTGAATGGTTCAGACCTCATTGAACTCTGTCCAGACTCCCGACTATTTCTTTCCTCCTTTGGAACATTCATCCTTTCACTGTCATTCTTCTACTCCTCCTACTTATTTACTTAATTGTACTTTTCAAAAGCAAAATATTTCACAGACAATAATAACTATTCTTTTTACCACTTTTTTAACATGCTTGAGCATTATGCAAGTGATTGTGATGATGGTCGAATATGTTGTGGGAGTCTCCAAAGGTTGTTTGTGTGTGATGTTTTAGTGTATTTTTTATCAAGCCAGTTGACCCTCCCCTGGGGGAAAGAAAAAAATACAAAAACATAAAGACTTATTTATAAAAACCGAAAAATAAACCATAAAAACACCAATCCACAAAACACCAAGTATTAATAATAATATATCTTAAATAATTATTATTATATATAATCAATAATATATATTATATATATCATATATATATATAACTATTATCTACTGTACTAAAAAAAATAGATATGTCTTGTAATGTCTGTATGTTTGTTGCCTTTATAGCCCATACGTTGTATGGAATGAGATGAAATTGATGATGATCTCTGGACATGAATGGGGAGGGTAAGTTCAAGATCAGGTCACACGGGGTCAAGAGATTCAAGAAGTATACGAGGTACTTTATTTCTAACCGATCGAGACGGACAACCATTCGACAGATATCAATACGATATAGAGAATAGGAATCGAATATAATGCGGGGTATCAAAACCACCTGTTGGCCTTGTAACGCCTACGCGCGTACTTCTTAGTTGTAATTATATATGTTATATATACTTTATATAATATATATATTATTTTTCTTTGGGTTTGGTGATAAAATTAGTGTGGTGTAATGTCATTAAGGATGATGGGCTGAATGATTGTTTTCTTTAGGAAAAAAAAATACATGTCTTACTTCTTCTTACTGTGATCCTTTCTTCTTAAGTAAATGATATCTCAATTTGGCAAACATAAGGTTGCAGAACATATATCATTACCCAGTAAATAGACATGTTTCTTTATTCTTTATATCAGTTATTTTAAAGACAAAGACATTCGTTTTAATTTTGAGATGAAATGGAGCTCACAAGAAAGCAGGTATGCTTAGAATGCAGCTTTAATCACTAACCATTTCTCTTTGCAATAGTCCACACCCCCACAACAGGACTCCACCCTACATATGTGCCACTTGTTTTATCTCCTCATCCCCTCTTACGTGTGTGCACCAATACTTGAGGTACCTTTTTTTGCCACCTCCACTCGTTTTTGTTTGTAGTTGGATATGCATGCGAATGGAAACATTTCTTTCAACACGAGTTCTTTGATTCGCTTTGTCTTCTCCTCGCTATCTGCTCCGTTTTGGTCAACTACAAGGAACCACCTGAAGTGTGTTCTCCCATTCCTTTATCTTGCTTATGTCAATTGGTTCAAAACATCCGAGCCTCTGGAGATTCCTTTCTCTACCTGAAAAAAATATTGTTGCATTAAATGTACGGCCAGTGGTCAGGTCGATCTCACAAACCACTGTAAAAGCGTCACGCGTCACGTTTTGGTGCTCAAAGTGCATTTTGGCCTTATGCCAGCTACCATACGATGTTGAACTCTGAGCAAGTGACATTGCGGTCTCATAATCGGAAGCAAACATGTCTGTGCCAGCGCGGGTTTTGTGGGCCACTACAGGCCTGAACCGTACTGCCTTCATGGATGACGAATCTCCAAGCGTTTTGTATAGGAAGGACATCAAACAATGACACATTGCTTAATTTATAGCAAATCGGGGAACAATGGATAGACCATCATAGAGATTGCATAATTGATCTTGAGCAAGAGGAAAAAGAAAGAATAGGATTGAGGAATAAGACGATGTTCCAAAGCCTGAAAAATAGGAGCAACCTCTCAAATGTACTTGTAATTTTTTTATTATTGCCTTTAAAGATATTGATTTCAAGCTATGCTTGACTCCTGCTTTATTTTCACGTAATTCTGTGTCAGAGAACACTATCGGCGTGATACTTTTCTGTGTATGGTGTACAAGCTCAGCCGGTGTTATTGGATCTTGTCTGGCACTCACAAGAGGAATCACCCAGTAGCACTATGGATTATGGGATCAATGTGGGTGAGACCCCAGATGGAGCAAAAAAATTTAAAGGAAGGTATCTACCACACGATACCTATATTGTGGAGTTGTTTTTTTACCTACCTGTGGTAGTGGCCTTTCAATTATATCTCAGTTTCGTCATTGACTGTTCCTCATCTCTGGGATACCCTTCTCCACAAGTTTTGGCTATCCACTTACAACTACTGTATTGACACGGTTACCTTCAGTGCTTTACAGCAAATCCTCCTTCTCTGATCTCAGTACGAACTTGAATCTATGCTGACAATAGCTTCCATTTCTTAGACAGTGCTCATCAAATTATTTAATCAAATGTTAACAATAACATCATCACATGCACTGAAGCTACCAACACAGAAACAAGTTACAATTGCAACATGATATAACATCGTCCAAAAGAGAGAGAAGATGCGTTATGTATTATATTTATGAAATTCACCGACGCTCGCTGATGGAAATATTAAAGGGAGGAGCGGAGGAGAAAAGAATGGAACAGGAAGACGGAGACGGTGAGGGAACGAGCGGCGGAGAAGTGAAGAGGTGGAGGTAAGGAGAGAGGTGAGAGGCCGGGATTGAGGGGGGGGGGGAAGAGAAGCAGTCGTGAGGGCGAGACGACGCTGGGATGGGGCGTTAATTAAAGATTTCATAACTTTTCATCATCTAATCTCTGCATGAAAACAATACAGTGAAGATTGGACACACATAACATAGCCAATAATATCTGATCATTTTCTACCGGTTCATACCACAAACACCAAAATCCCATCCAAATATCACAAACACCAACAACCAAACCTTCAACAATTCTAACATCAAAGTTATACCCACCTCACTTTACTAAAAACTAAAACCACAAAACAAACACGGAACCTGGAGACAAACACCGCCCACACGGACATTTAAATACCCACGGATATTAGGCTCGCGGAAACCCACTGCAGGTTGATCGGCAAGCGTCAGAGACAAGCTCCGTCGACCTCAATGAAACTGCACCACTCGGATGTGTCTGGAGCCAACACCACCGAGGAGTCGTCTGAGACAAACCTTCCAGAACACGTCAGAGACAACACCACCCGAATAAATACAGATAAGTCGGAGACCAACACCCCAAATGCATTGGAGCGACCAATGTTCAGAGACAAATCCCATTAGAATAAACTCTGCCTACATGTCCAGATCTGTAAAGAAAGAATGAGAGAATAATGACAACATTGAATAAATAGAGTTAGGAGTGGAAGTTAGTACGCACTCAGATGAAGGGGGGTAGGCAAGGATCGGACAAAAGGAGGGGGGGTAGGGAGTTGTAGAAGAGAATATTTCTGCATATTATGAACACAAACGACTCAAACTATACACACTAGTGCTTGTGATATCAGCAAATGGAGTCGATGCATTAGGATACAGTTACGTATTGTTACACATGCCAAAACCTTGATAGCTTTCACCGAAAAAAACGTTTGCTTGTACAGACCGTTCCGAGAAATGGTCACAACAATTAATCTTTCTAAAAAGACTCGTTGACCGGCGGAAAATTTGGCTCCCGGTATTTAGAACTTCGTTAGCCGGCGGAGGGGGGCGGGAGACTCTAGAACGTCGGCCGGTTACTTCCACATCAATCGGTTACGTTGCCGACACCAGCTCGGATGAATGGGATGAATCACTTTCAGGATGACGGCCCGAACATCATTCAGAAAATGACAGACAAATCTCCTCAGGATGACGGAAAACCAAGCACTCGATCAGATGACGGGACAGACATAGACACTCCTCAGTTTTGGGCACGAGCCAATTGCTAAATGCTGGAGCCGGCACTGTCAGAAATGACGGCATAGCACGACGTCCTGATGCGCAGCATGAGCCATGATCAGCATGATGTGGAACACGGCACACTCGTCAGGATCACGGGCCGAACACTCACTCAGCGATAACGCGGCACAAAACCCATCGCCGGAATGACGGCAAGCATAGCCCTCGCTCAGATACGGAGCACCGAGCAACATACGCTCAGGATGCGGTGCCGAAGCCACAATGTCAGATAGGCGCACGCCCAACGCTCGATGACGAGCACGACCACTCGATCGGATGACGGGCAGCGGAGCACTCACTCAGGTATGATGGAGACAGATACACTCGTCAGGTGACGAGCACGAACCACTCACTCGGATTGACGGGCGGGCACTCGCTCGCAGGATGACCAGAGACCGAGCACGTCGCTTCAGGTGACCGGCCGAACGACATTCGCTCAGGTCGCAGAAATGAACCACTTCGCTCAGGATTAGACATAAGTACGAAGCACTCACTCAGATACACCCACCGAACCACTTGCTGGATGACGGAGCAAAACCACTTGTGAGGATCATGGGGATGAACACTCGCTGATGATTTGTGTAGAAAGACGTCTGCAGTGAAAGGAACCATAGCTACTCGTTGAATGCAAGCGCAAGAAAGCGTCACAATTATGAAATAGGCAGTCGGCAAGTGGCAATACTTCAAGCAACATCAATAAGGTTTGATAAGGAAAGCGAGCCGGCGTGCTGCATACCATATCGGAGCTTTACTTTAGGTCAGTCTTAACACGCACCACAGTTAAGAAATAAATGATTCGTTTAAAATAATGACTTTATCCACAAAGACTGATGCTTAGCATACTAATCTCTTTTTCTCAACCCCTTCCACCCTCAATTTCCCTCTCCTTGTTCTTCTTTAATTAACATATTAATAGTAAGATATATATGTTACATTATTACATATACACTATATTATCCACCATACCATTGGACCTACTCTGTACGCAGCGTAAGGTGACTGCCAAAGCAGTTCTCACTTGTTATTGGGCAATTGAGTCGCCACATCCGAACCAGATACGCCACTGGCCATATCTTATGGACCTCGGCAAAGGTGACAGGCCGATCAATGTTAGCCACACGTGGTTTTAATCTCACATCCCTGATACTCGCGATTGGGATCCAAAAGCCCACACGCCCATGAAGCAACCCGGAGAAGGGAAAGGAGAAAGGGAGAAAGAGAGAAGACCGGAGAAAGAGGAGAAGAGAGAAGAGAGAACGGAGAAAGAAGAAGATTATCTATATATGTATTTTATTCTGTACAATTACTTATATATGTATACAACAATATATAATATCCTATTAGAAATATACATAATATTTATCTTCTTCTTCTTCTTATTCTTCGGCTTTCCATTTAGGGTCGCCACAGCGATCATCCGTTATGATCCGACAGGAATATGCACAGGTTTTACACAATGCCCTTCCTGACAAAACCCTGCGTCGACTCTTACGACACAGGACTATGGATAACATATATCTAACAGGATCACCAGGCCCAGTACTCTGGTACTCACTTCGCGCCTCGGAAGATGACAGCTAGTAACCTCCTGAGATGCATTATTTCAAGCGCCCAACGACTTGAATACGACTTATTCGGAGTCCCAAGCCGTAACCGAACCTCGACGCCACCAGCATTCCACAACAAAACTGGGTTTATTTTAATGTTACCGCCAGGATATATATTATATATGTTAAACTATATACGTATATAAATGTGTCTTATTAAGGCTGACCTTACTAATATATGTGATATATTTATATCAATATAGTTATATAATGCTAAGTATTAATATGTACTATATAAATATAATGTACTTAGATATTATAATGTTATAACTAATATGTAATATCTATATATGTATTATATAGATACATATATTCGATATATATATGATCTATATCTATACCTGTATATCTAAGCTTTTATATATAATCTATTAATAGTATACGATATATATAATATTAATTATGTATACGTAATACTTATAATATCTATAATAATATATATCGTATATGTATATATAATATATATCTATATGTATCATATTATAATTATATGTATATGTATTATCATATATGGATAATATTATATGTTTCTAATTCTAATGACCTATATACAAATGACTATATATGCTATATATTATATATATTATATATATATGTAATATAGCCATTACCTATATATGTACAGAGTATATATAATATATTAGCTATATAATGCCTAATACATATATATATGTATCTAATTGTAGATATATACTATGTATTATGTAGGAATATATATATTAATATAGTTATATAATTTTTATAATACTATGAATATATACATATATGTAAAATATAATTATAATCATATATGCTATATACTAATGTTGAAATAATATTTTAGGCATATATACTAAAGTATGTTATAATTCTGTATTTTATATATCTATATATATACTATATTACATATATACTATTATAGGCTATTCTGACCTAATTTAAAACCCAGTTGAATGATGTTCGCTTCCATCAACCATCTTTTCACTTCGTGCCAACTACACCTTCAACCTCCACTCAAACAACCATCACACTCTTCTCCTCCAGCCTACTTCTCACCCTATTCTCAAATACTCCCCCTCACCGTTCCCCTTGAACTTCCCACTCACAGCTCTTTCCGTTCACACCACTACTTATCTTTGTCAAAGTTTGCCCCCCCTCTCTATCACACGTGTTACTTCCTGCTTACCCATATCTCACTCCACTCCTCATATCCTCAACTTCTTCTCCCCCTCTTTCCCTCCTCCAAGCATAACAGGGCCGTTTATCTCCTCTAGCCCCTCCCTAGTATTCCGCAATCCCGCAATACTCTTTCACTACCTAAATTATCGCTAACTCTCCATTTGTCTTACCTACCCCCTTCCATTCCTGCCCCAATCTCTCCCTCCCCTCTTCATTACAGTGTGGACAAAATTATCCATGGCCTTTGCGCCCTTTACAGATATATACAGGTTGCCCTGAAAACAGATAATCTGACTTAACAGAAACTTCCTCCTCAAGACACTTGATCCCCGTATATCTCTCCCGGGTTGAATCACTCTCTGTGAATTGAGACCTGAGCCTCGTCCTGGTGGAAGAGGTCCTTCATCAAGATCCACTTCTCACTCTCCATGACACGCCTACACTCCCCCCCGGATACTCTGAGATACGTTCCCTCCAGTCAGAACCTATGTTTATATGTGTACTGTGCCGCCTTAAACAGTGATTGATCCATCTACATTCACTTATCCGAAAAACCATGGACCAACTATCTATCTTTCGTTCATATCTCTCCGCTCATATGTGTGAGCTTAATTGTCTAATGCCAGTTGTCTAGTGTGACGTTACTCTCTTCACCTGTATGGCAACTTCACAAAAGTTTTGCACTCTTGGGATGACTCAAATCGCGTCATTCCCCGAACCAGATCTAACCAATCACGCCACTCTTCTGATCTGATTCACAAATTTCCTGAAAATATTGCCTTTCCTTCGCCGACATGCTTTTTTGACACATGCTTGTCAAAGTGAATCTTGTGATGTTATCGGAGGACCACTCAAGCACCGTCGAGTCTGGCATTTCACTCTAAGCAACTGGAGCAGGTCGCAAGCATGCATCAGAACTTCAGTAGTTCTCCCATCGCTATTTTCTTCAACTCAACTAATATCCTGGGAATTCTTTCAAGAAACTTGTCTCCACTAATGCACAGATTTTCACTTCGTCTATTATCCTACCTTTACCTCGCCGCATGGTATGCACTAATAGCTATTTGGCAGAGAGTTGTCTGAACACACTTCTTCTGCTCATGAAAGCAACCAACTGGCGGTCATCTCATTCTCCGTAAACTACGGAACAGTGTGGTACTTACTCTAGGGAGCCAGAGAAAACACATAACTTTTCAAGCTCAGTCTGACTTAAACCTCTCTCTCTTTAAATCCTGGTGGTTAATCATCTGTTTGGTGTAGTTCCCCTCATCCTCCCTTTCCTTCAAATGGCACATCACGACATTGCTGATTACTGAGGTGTGAAAAGGTGAATGCACATAACTCGCTGAATTGATTGTTATGGTCCAAAACAACGCTTTCATGTATCCACCATTCCGAGTCGAGCAGCAATCTCTCTGGACGCATGTGTCCTTTGTCGAAAAGTGGGAGCTTGCTGTCAAACTCATCATCTACACGGTATCTAGTGGCTTCACATGTTCCTAAAACTGTTACTAGCTCTTGCTCAATCCTTCTCTATCTCCGCCTATAAGTCGGTAGCTTTCTAGTCTATTCTACCGTCTTCTCCGTCTGCCACATTTGCCCACTTGGAATAATCCCTCCTTCTTTCAATTCACTCTTCCTCCAGTCTACAAAATAGTGTCACACCACTCTTATCATCGCCCAATCAAATCCCGTCTATCTTCCCCAGATTATCCACCCACCAACTCCTGCATATTCCTGCTTCATATGAAAGTCCCTTTGATGTCTAAATCTTGTTTACACCCATGTCCACACTCCCAAACCCTCTCCCTTCACAAATCTCTAATGTCTTTTCCACACTGTTTATGATCTTCCACTCCCCCTCTTGTCTCATGCCCCCACCCCTGCCTGATGCGTTGTGTGTCCTTCATAGAGCCTCACAAGTTTACAAAAATAATAATATAACAAGAGACAAGTCATTGCAGGCATAGGATCTGCAACTTCCCATAAAACCCAAAATTTGCTCAAAATATTGGCACACTGATTGATCTCACATGACCAAAAATGCAACTCCTTTCAAATATTCAAGTCATTAGAATGAAATTGACAATTTAAAATTCTGCTATGTTTACCTTCGGGTGCTATGTTTTCCTCAAAAATAATACGTGTAGAATTCAAGTGATATGATATGCAATCCTATTCATTCAAAATCATGAGATGAAAATATGAGGATTTTTAACTACACTTCTTGTTGACTGGCATGTTGATTTATGATATCACAACATAGGATTTTCTTTCTGACAAAAAATACATAGTGGTAATTCAAATGAAGATCGGTTTATAACTTGTGACGTAGGCGCACTAAAGCGTACAGTCACACAGACAGACAAAAAAAACAGAAAGCTAACAAATCGACTGAACTAATCCTGAAATCTTCGATTTGCATAGTAAAAATATTGGAATGCTGATAGTGTTATGGATATTAAATTGGGATCCCATCATGGCATTAGTTGGGGACTATCAAGAATCCAATGATTCTTCGTGAGAAGAGAGGCTATCTAATCACCGGCACTCAAACCAAATTCAAATTCTTACTTTAATACTGCTCGAAGCAATGGCAAACCACCCACAGAAACTGTGCTACAGACTATAACTGCCAAGAAACTGAACTAAAAACTTCCAGCGTCCTGGACCTCTTGAGTAGAATACCAGAATGCATATGAATGTTGTTGCGTGGAGATGGTAAATTAATAAATAAAATAAGTTGTGTGGCAGTGCAGATCATAAATATAATAAAATAAATAAATAAATGAGCTATTATGCTGTAGGCAGATGGTAATGTGTATAATAATAATAAATTATTAAGCTACATTTACTTGAGTGAATGTTATTATGTACATGTGCTGAAATCGTCAGTTGTTGCGAATAGAATGCTTCAGATCAACGCACAAACGCACAGAGGGAAGGACAGCACAAACTATCTGCCCCAAACACCCTGTCAGGGACTAAAAATCTTTTCTCCCAATAATCCCTCCCTCTCCACCCATCCAACTCGTCTTCCTCCAGATACAAATCCTTGATTTTCACCAAAACGTCTCCATGATGACACACCACTTAACATTATATCAACGTCATCACCAGCACAGACTAGAAAACACTCATCGATCTGTTTCCTCACTTGGTCACATGTTAGTTGTCGACACCACAAATGCCAGAACCTCTGTCATTTTATTATTTTCTTATGGAGAAGAAGTTAACCTTTCACTACTGTCTATACGTTTTAAAACATAAAGTGTAGTGAGTTGTGGACAAAAAAATGAATATGCAGGTAAGCGGATGGTTCCCTTCATCTTAACGTTCGTTGTGGTTGTACTCACACTTTGAGTAATGAATTTAAAATAAATGAGTGGAATTGTTTACCTGGGTCAAAACGCTGCATTGCTTGCATTGTCATGTTTTGCATTGTCCTGATGCCACACTAGTCCCGATTTACAAGTGACAGAGCGCATACTTCCAGAACTTGGCAAGGCTGAACATGAACTCTCTGTCAAACACATAGTTAAATTGCTGTAAAGGTTCTGCCATAAAATAACAGTGGAATTGAGATCAATACCAATGGACAAAATTCACAGGATTCCTCTAGGATGAAGAACTGTTTGCTGGACATGGATGAAGCTTTCTGCTCCAAAATCGAACCTGTGAAACCAAACACACAAACTAGTGCAACACTCAGTCGAGCACATACCTCTGCAGGTTGAACAGTTTACGTTTTGTTCATACCTGATAAGACTGGATCTTGACTCAACACAATATCGATTGGCCTGTCTGTCACCTCAAACTATCAATTTCAAGTCGACCGAACCGTAATAAACTTTTTGAGATATCGTGCTATATCGTTTTGCCATGATCTCCAATGGTGAAAATCACTGAAAAAATTGTGGTTTCCAAACGGTTCAGATCTTCACCGAATCTAACAATTCATCTTGTCACACTGAAACCTGTCCATCAATTTCATCGAATCCATCCTCACTTTTATATCATGTATCATTTATAGCCCATCTCTCAGGTGAAGAATCAGTTAAAATTAAATAATTATTTGCCAGATCTGATTCTTCATCAAATTGAATCAATTCTTTCCAAGTGGCACTCCCAACATGTCATCAATTTCATTAAGCAATCGTCCATTACTTTTGAGATATCTCCCACACAAAACAAAAACAAACAGAGGTGAAATACAAACCTCTCCACCTTGATCGTAGAGTGGATAATTTATTGCTTTGAACTGTTCTCATGCAATAAATGATTCTCCTAACAATTGTAATATGTCATAATTTTAAATTCTTCGTCAGTCAATTATTCCATTTTCTTCAAATTTAAGAGTTTTGGGAGTGCCACTTGGAAGAATTGATTCAATTTTGATGAAGATCGGAATCGAGATCTGGGCAGAATAATTATTTAATTTTTTAACTGATTCTTCACCATTGAGAGATGGGCCTTAAAATGATACATGATATTTTATAAAGTTGAGGATGGATTCGGATGAAATTTGATGGACAGGTTTTCAGTGTGACAAGTACGAAGTGATTAGATTCGGTGAAGATCTGGAACCGTTTACGGAAACCACAATTTTTTCAGTGATTTTTCACCATTGAGAGATCAGGCCAAAACGATATATAGCACGATATCTCAAAAAGTTTTTAACGGTTTCGGATGAAACTTGGTGGGTGAGTTGAGGAGGTGACAAGAACAGGCCAACTCGATTTTGGTTGAGGCCTTGATCCAGATCTAGTCTTTCAGTGGGATACAAAACGTAAACTGTTCAACCTGGCAGAGGTATGTGCTCGACTGAGTGTTGCACTATTTGTGTGTTTTGGGTTTACAGGTTTCGAGTTTTGGAGCAGAAAGTTCATCTCCATGTCCAGCAAATCAGTTCCTTCATCCTAATGGGATTTGCTGTGAATTTTGTCCCATTGGTGAGTCTTGATCTCAATTCCACTGTTATTTTATGGGCAGAACCTTTTACAGCAATTTTAACTAATTGTGTATTTGACAGGATTGTTCATGTACAAGCCTTGCCAAGTTCTTGGAAGCCGTGCATTGTGCTTTCATTGTCAAATGGGGACGTCATACATGGACAAGGCCAACAACATGACAATGTGCAAGCAATGCAGCGTTTGTGACCCAGGTAAACAATTCCACTTCATTTATTTTTAAACTTCATTACTCAAGGTGTGAGTACAACCACAACGAACGATTAAGTGAAGGAACCATCCCTAACTGCATATTCATTTTTTGTCCACAACTCCACTACACTTTATGTTTTAATAAACGATAGACAGTAGTGAAAGGTTAACTTCTTCTCCATAAGAAAAATAATAAAATTGACAGAGGTTCTGGCATTTGTGGTGTCGACACTAACATGTGACCAAGTGAGGGAAACAGATCGATGAGTGTTTTCTTAGATCTGTGCTGGTGATGACGTTGATATCATATGTTGAAGTGGTGTGTCCATCATGGAGGACGTTTTGGTGAAAATCAAGGATTTGTATCTTTGGTGGAAAGAGCGAGTTGGATGGGGTGGAGAGGGAGGAGATTAGTTGGGAGAAAGAAGGATTTTTAGTCCCTGACAGGGTGTTGGGGCAGATAGTTTGGGTGCTGTCCTTCCCTCTGTGCGTTTGTGCGTCGATCTGGAGCATCTATTCGGACAACTGGACGATTTCAGCACATGTACATAATAACATTCACTACAAATGTAGAAGTTAATAATTTATTTATTTATTTTATACACATTACCATCTGCCTGACAGACATAAGACCTGTATTTATTTATTTATTTTATATATTTTATGATCTGCACTGCCAAACACAAGCTTGATTTATTTACTTATAATTTACCATCTCCACGCACAACATTCATATTTGCATTCTGGTATTCTACTCGAAAGCAGGTCCAGGACTGCCGAAGCAGTTTCTTGGATTGGGTTATCGTTTCTTGGCAGTTTAATAGCAGTTTGTTTTCGTAGCAGTTTCTTGCTTGGGTGGTTTGCCATTGCCTTCTCAGCAGTCGTTAATGCAAGAATTTGGAATTTGTTTGTGGTGCCGGTGATAGATAGCCTCCTCTTCACGAAGAACACCATTGGATGTTTGATGTCCACCAACTAATGCCATTAGATGGGATGCCCAATTTAACATCCTGATGTGGATTTTTCACCCACCTCATAGTGATCGTTGAAGGATTCTTCCTGGTTGATTGTGGAATCCTATTTAACTTCAGGCAGAGTTTAACCTTTGTCCGATTCGGTTATTAAAAAAAATCCTGCATAAAACCACCAACACTAATAACCAATGTCCACAGACAAGTCCTTTCTTGTGAACAATATATTATCTAATTCTATCCACCGTACACTTCTTGCCCTCGTACACTGCACACAATGAACTTGAGAATCCCCATTTGTTGCAATATTATTTGGTTCTATTTTATTTATTCTTACTTTTAGTTAACAGTTAAACCAACCCGATTCAATTCACTTCCACATTACATCAGAGAGTTTTATTCTAACTTGGTACTTGGTCAGTCCCAAGGAGTGCAAGCCACTGAGATGCCATACATCCTCACGTGCTTGCACTAAAACAATTTTACATTTCAAGTCATTTTATACCTCTGGGGGAGCGGTGGGAGTTGTTTAAATATTTGCATCCGTGTCTTCTAGTTAGAAGCACACGGCGTACATTTCAAGGCAAAGGTTTCTGTTATCAGCCAGGTCACACCGCTCCAGAACATTTTATCAACATTTAGGGAAAAAGACTCTTGGCCAAAAAGGCCGGCAATTCGACTTATAGCATAAAACTTACATTTCTAAAACCCCATTTGTTACAATTTAGAATACATTAATATAATTTTTCCCCCACACTCCCCCGTTTTTTCCTTTTATAGAAAATTTGAATAATTATATTACCCATGATTACCATATCCCGTTCCTGAAGGAGAAAAGATTTTCATTACTCAAGTTCAATCAACAATGGCAGCGAGTGCTCATATCAGAAAATGAGTGCGTTTCCATTTAGCAGCACCCAACAGGAAACACAGTCAAAGCACTCCTTGAGCTGAGGAGAAGGTAGATGTTGGCAAGTACGAGCTTGGGCCCGACACTGGGTTGAAGGAGATGAAAGGACCAGAGGTGAACGAAAGATCCACCCAATCAGAGCCTGGGGCCTCGCAGCAGCAGTCCGTGCAATCAGGCCTGATTTCACCAAGCGAGCTGTGCACGTTAGATGCCGTCGCGGTGGCAGCACGAGCCCCCACCCGCACCCTTGAACACATGTTGCAGAGGACTCGCAGTGTGGAACTCCAGGCCTGTCGTACATTGTAGCAACCCCAGCAAGTTCACGATGTATTTGCAGAGCAGCAATCGAGATTGTGGCTGAGAACATTCCTCCACGCAGGCACCACACAACGCTGACGTTAAGACTTTGCTCAAACTTCTCCTCAGTGGGTTTTTTCTATATTTTTCCCACATTTCCTCCATCTTATCTCCTCAGGAAGGGGCAGTTTCATGATCACGTGTTGAATGCCCAATCACCCAAATCTGGGTTCTCCTATCGTCCAATCTTTGTGTGGAAGTTCTTTCCAAGCTTCATTTAGACGAAGTCGTACATTGCATGGTTTAACTGCGTTCAACACTCCGAAACAAACAAAACCAAAGTTAACATCGTTTAAACATCATCAGTAAACATCATGGGCTCATGTATTTCCACAAGACTGACAAAGGTTCTTCCACGTAAAAGCAAACAGTCTTTATCAGGGTTCCAATTTGCGATCAATAATTCTTTTCACAAAAAATATTCCATCATTTATACCAAAATATGAAAGTTATCTATTTTCTTCAAGAACCGAATCAAAATCGATTTTGCACAGTTACCATTTTAATATTCACATCTGCTAAACAATTTACAGTTTCATTCACAAATAGGTCCAGAGCAACTGCCATTTTTATTATCTTGATTCAATTCCCAGTAACTTTTCCCTATCCTCAATTAATAGATTAACAAGAGTTTTTTATGAGCTTAGTCTGAAAGTAACTAACACAGTTACCGCACAACTCCCATTTGTTTACTGTTCCCCATGTTTATGCATGTGACAACAAACCCAGTGCATGCAAACATTATCATGAGTATCACTGATTGGTCATTTTGACCATAAGATTATCCCCATCACTACCATTACAGGTCAAAAACAAAACACCCCTGTGTGCAAGGTGATTATAATTCACAAAATAGATTCCCAAAATAATTTAAAGCTGAGTTGCACATTCTTACATTAATTCACAGGAGTAATTAAACAAGAGTAGCATGGCTGTCATCATCGTCACAGAGTGATTTTCTTTTGAAAGTCTTTCATGGACTCTCAGCTGTGCAAACCCCCATCTTGAGAGTTCCACCCCGCTCGGCCATCCTGATATCGAGTAGCCGAGTTGAAGAGCGTCCATTTTGAAACAAGAACTTTGATAATATCGTTACAAAATTTCTCCAAACAGTTTAAACAACACCCAAATGCTAACGTTGTTTACATTAACCTGGTTAGTATCCATTTCTTTCATGTTGAAATGGAACTAAAATATCCCAAAAATAATGTTTAACCAATCTCTATCTCAGCACTGAATTCCATTGACATTTGAAATTTCTGACATTTTCCATCTATCCATTTCTCTCTCACCAAAACAGCAATATCCTGCCATTTTCCAACTCACATACACAAACTATCTATCACTTCCTCTGACCTTCTCATTATACTAATTCATTTCCTTTATCAAAACAATTAAATACAGTTTAAAAGTTGAACAAAAAAATTTGTCAAATCATTTGTCAAATTTGTCGTCAAGCGAATATCATTTAAATTGCAGCTCAAACACTCCGTCCACACATGTAGCTAGAACCTTCCCAAACTTTAAGACAGTCTTGGGGAGGCATCTTAAACTTCAGACTAATAAAACATCCAATCTCTCTTAAACAACTTTTTGGTCAAAACAATAAAATATTTTCTTTTAAAATCCATAAATCAAAAATAAAATCTTCAGCGTCTATTCAATTAAATCATGAATTTACCTTGAGTAAATCGATCAAAGGGTTACACTGGCTTGATTGCCATTGCCTTCCCAGCACTAGTTCAGGCAACCTCAACATTCGCAGATGAATAAAACAATACGTCTGATGAATAATTCGCAGATGAATAAAACAATACGTACAATTCAATTCTCCATCCGAGGGCATCATCTATTATATCTGTGAATCGCCCCACATGCTAAACATCATCAAATCATTTTAAAAATCATTCCAAGTCACGTTTCTACATTTAAAATCAAAATCTTCGAAACATTTCTGACACGTCCTCAGAGCTTGCCCAGCACTCCACCTGCCGGGTTGAGTAATTACAAATCATCACAATGCCAGTGAGAGCTCACCTCCCAAGACTTCACTTTAAACAGATTCAGTAGAGAGGGTGTGCCACAAGGAACAGTTAGTTCTCTCCACATCTGGTGGGAAGAAAAAGAAAAAACTCGAAGACAGGCAGAACCCACAGCTTGTCTTGACCTGCAAAAGCCCCATAAAATATCCTCCAAATCAATCACATTTCTATATC
>CM068952.1:184367321-184382591 GCA_035128595.1 Eptatretus atami
CATGGGCATGGTGGGTACCTTGGGTTACTATCTTCAACCTGTATGTTGTAACAGTCTTTGAATAAAAACAATTTGTTTTGCATTTGGTTAGTAATGCAAAAACTTTTATATCTCTTCAACTGACGAAACCATTCATTTTCATTAATTAATTATCTTATCACGCCTTTGACACAATGGAGGATTTTAGATCAACTGCTGAAGGGGTCACAAAAGTATATTATATCCATCTGCACAGGAAGCAAAATGATAAGATGATATTTCAGGAGGTTTTTCTTGCTCCAAACGAAGTGGGAAATAACCCGAAAATGGTAATATAGGCTTCACTTTTCTCACGCAGGCAGTGAAGTAACTTTACCAGCATCAATTGAAAAAGCCCATCTTTTGAATGTCCAGCCAATACACATAGCCTTCACAAACTCGAGTCCGTATCACATTCTCTTTGGACACAGTGGTATTGTTGTCGGTTGTTAGGTACACATCTCTTCATATATAACTCCATTAAAAGACATCACTTTCCAATTGCCACTTGCAAGCATGTTCTTAGATGTGTAATCACATCACATCTTTTAGGAAATCAAAATCCCTTAAACAGGCTTGTTGTTTTTCTTTCCTTCGTCTCCTCTCCATATTCTTCTTTGGTGTGCAATGTAATTGCTGCAGGGGTAGCAAATCATTAGTTGAGGGGTTGTGCATATGTTTCTCAATAGCAGATGCCCCCAGGTCAGGGCAGGAATTATTGAATTTGTCAGGGTATTGCTGCAGTTGCTCACTTACTGAAATCAGCCCTTTCATTCGTAGCTCATCCTAATCATCGGAAGACACTGTGGGATCCGTCTTAGTGTCCAACGCAACTATGTGCGGCAGATGAGAACTCCAAGTTTGACGTCCTACCCAGGGATGGCGCAAACATTGATGACTCACCCTGCTGGTTGAAGCAACCAAGGAGAACAAGCTGTCGTGAAGATTTTAAAACCCGGCCTAGCAGGTTTGTTTTCTCACTCCCCTACCATCCCAATTTGGGTACCTGGTCAATGAGCATGGCCTAACGTCAACAGTGCATCCACCATCCAACACAATGATACAAAAATGTCTTCTACTCACCAATTGTAGATAGAGCGCTGAATTGAGTGAGAAGATTTGAAGGAGAAAATTAATTAGATAGTTAGCAGTTGATGAGAACAGCATGTGTCAGGATTGACGAAATACCTGGAAAGGCAAAGATGTGCTAATACAGACCTGGAGGAGGTGTTCAAATTATTCCATGGGTGTCAAAGAAGAAAAAACAAATCAGTCCTTGAAGATAAATTAGAGTCACCATGTACATTACAAGTGCTGATGTATAAAAAACGAAACTGGTCCATACTTTGGAACATCAATGCATGTAAAAGTAAGAAAAGTCTGGAGAAGTCAATGAGGCCTGGGAGGTGAAGGAAAAAGAAAAAAGCAGACCTTGTACAATGTAGCTGATTGGGGTAAATGCTGCAATGAAAGCTGTTCTCTGCCAGGTTTTGGGAAGTAGTGCGGATTGGGATGTTTAGAGGATCTGAAGCAGCAATGTCAATCAGTGAGATAACTAAGCCACTTGAAAACAATGCCTGAACATGAAATCACAGATGGGTGCAGAATGCTTCCAAGTGGTTCATCTCCGTGAAAACAAGGCCTTTCAAAAACGATAAAAATAGAATTCTCCATGAATTAGAACTGAGTCTATGGGTCTATCATTTCCCATTGCAGACATGTTGGTGGTCTCTCTCTCTCTCCTCTTCTCTCTCCTCTCTCTCTCCTTTTTCTTTTCGCTTCCATCTCCTCCCGCTTTTTCAATGTCTTGCCCCCAAGCTTTTCAACAGAGAACTGGTTGGGTCCCACCATCAAAACTCCTTCTGGTGAAACTTCCTAAATCCAGAATCGCATACTCACCTCCACTCATTCGTTCCTCTTTTACCCCACCTGTGGAACCTCACCGCCACATTCTCTTCTATCTCATTATTCCCTCGAGATGTTTAAGACAGCTGTTCCCCACCATCTGCCCCCATCCAAAAACATGAAAGTTTCTCGACCCTTTAAACCAGATTGGACCCTAAAATGATCAAGATGGCCATATTAGGAACTCGATCACCAAATGGTTTGAACGAGAATTTTACTTCTGTTTAAACATCTCGAATTACATTGTTTTTTTTTCTTTCTCTTTCCCTTACTACGTTTAACCTTCATACTTATATTTCCCGCTGTTGAGCAATAAAATAAATCAAGATATGGTTAAACAAAGGATGCAGGTGCAGAACATACATTTAAATAATTAACTAAATATATTGTTACGGTTGTGGAAATTCACAGAACACCATAACAGGTCCTTTAGATCAGTTATGTCGATAAGTGTGTGTTCAGCTTAGATTTCCCCACCGATGTCTAAAGGGCAATTATTCGTGTGCAGGGCTTGTGAAATCTTCAGTAAGCCTTATTTCTTATTGCTGTCTTTATTTTGCAACAACAACCTACACCACAACCGCATCTCCTCACCATCTTCTCCAAAACGCCAACCACACCACTATCCCAACAACCACAACTGCTTCACCACAAGCACCTTAACCACAACCGCATCTCCTCACCACCTTCTTCAAAACGCCAACCACACCACTATCTCAACAACCACACTGTCTTCACCATAACCACCATAACCACCTTTTCTGGGGGTTTCGTCAGCCCACGTGTCCTTTAAAGCCTGCTCTTCTGCTCTTGCTCACCCTCTCTCTGTTCTATTCACGGCTCTCATTTGCTCAAGTCATCTGCCATCTGCTTGGAAAATCTGCAAACGTCACTGCCTGCAAAAAAAGGTGCAAAAAACAGTTCCCTGTACTACAGACCAATCAGCCTTCTCCCAATCATCAGCAAGGTTATGGAATCCATCATCGCTTCAGACATGAAATCCTTCCTCTTCTCAATGACTGATTTCCGATCAAAATCATTTGGTTTCAGACCAAGTCACTCTAACCCTGGATATGCTGCTTCTGCCTTCCCATCAATGGATGGAGGTCCCTCAATGCAAGACAGGAAATCTGAGCCATATCCCTGGACATATCACGTGCTTTTGACACAGTCCTGGCACCCTGCCGTATCTCACCAAATTCTCTTCCCATGGCATCCAAGGCCATCTCCCCTCATGGCTCGCAGACTTCCTCTCCTGTCGCAGTCAACGTGTGTCCCCAAATGAGTTCTTTCATCCCTCTCTTCCTACCAGGCTGGAGTGCCCTCAAGGTAGTTTCTGGGCCCTGTTCTTTTTCTTTGGTTTTTCAATCAATGATCTTCCCACTCTTGGAAAATCCTCTATTCTCTTTGATGATGCTCCATCCACCCTCTGCCGTACCATCTGTCATCCCTCACCCGGCAAGCAGCAGCTTCTTCGCTCCAGCAGATCTGGATAAAATCACAAACTGGTCCAACATGGAACATGTCTTTCAATGCGGACAAATCTCAACACTCTCACTATGTCTCTCGAAAGGACCGTTTAGAAAACCCCCCCATCCACTTTCTCAACAATCCTCTGGAAAAGAAGTCTTTCTTTCAAGCTTCTGGTATCAATATCTGCCATGAACCTTTCCTGGGAAAAGTCACATTAACAACCTCGCCTCCAAAAGCAGTCGCCGGACTGGGAATCCTACGTCGTGCAAAAGTCCTTCCTCGGCCTATTGAGCTCTGACCACTTACAAAGCTTTTTAGGCCATAGCCTTATGGAGTACTGCTCTCGCCCTCTGGGCTGGTGCTCCTGCCTCCACCTTTCTTGGCTTCACGCTGTCGAAACAGGGCATTTAGGATCATCGGCAATCTCCGCAATAAGCTGAGTCTTTGGGCCTCTCACTCAATCACCCAGCAGGTTGTCGGTGGTCTTTCTGTCTTCTAGCCGTCTCCTCTCCAGCCTTGACCCCCCCTGCTCTCTCTGCGATTTGTCACACCACATTTCCACCGGGTGCTCAAGGTCCGCCAACAACCCTTCTGGTAAAACTACCAAAATCACGAATCACTGCTCACCTTCACTCTTTCATTCCTCTTTTTTCCTGCCTTTGGAATAAACTCCCTCACTCTATTCTTTCCCATTCTTCCCTCCAGGCTTTTCAAAACAGCTGTTCACCACCACCTCTTATTATCCCCATCAAAATCCTCGATCTTTCTACCCCCGATAATTCCGCCCAAAGCCCACTTCCTTCAATTCCCGCTGCTTTCCTCCTGAAAGTCCCTGTAATGTCCATCTTTCTAATTCCCCATGTTCCCTGTCCCATCCTCTCCCTTCGACAGATCTCCTAATGTGTCTGTTTCCCCACTGTTTTGTCCCTCCATTCCTGCGCCCTCTTGTCCTCATGCCCCTTGCTGTGTGTGTGTGTTTAGCTCTCACACAGAGCCTCGACAAGGTATACAAAAAAAAAAGTCAACATCCCCACATACAACGCCCCCCCCCCCAACGAATAATTCTCCGCCAACAACGCGGTGGATTCTCAACACGTGCGAGAAAACGAAAGCAATGGCAAAAGGCAACGGTGGAGAGAGCTAGATTCACCGCGAGGGAAAACGCCTTTCTGGAAGATTCCCTCTCGCGCCGGGAAGGGAGGGGCGAGGCTGCCGTGGCTTATAAAAAAAAGGAAGGCGCTGGGATGCCAGAAAAGGCGTTGTTGACGAGTTGGGTTGAGGGGCTGGTGGAGTTGAGCTGAGAGTTGTTGTAGAGAATTGTGGTCGAGTTGTTGTCGGGTTGAGTGGACGCAGCCAGTTGAGTTGAGGTGGGGCGAGGAGACGCGACCGGCAGTGGGGGAGAGGAGCCGCCAGCAGTGGGGTTCTGGAGTCTGGGGTCTGGAGAACGGGAGGCGGACCCGGCGAACGGAGTCTTAAAGGTCCACGGACACGGTCATTTTCTTCCTTTCTTCTCTGGGGTTTTTGAATTGGAAAGTCTGTGGCGCTTTGTCCCTAAGTAAAACTGATTAAGTGCATGTAAATACTAATCATAGACAACGGCTGTAGGTCTTTTGGGCTTGTGTCCTGTCCCCATACCCCCCCCCCAATTCATTGCATACTTGCTTGTATATTTGGCATTGCTTGAATACGTGACAAATAAATGGCCTTGTGTGAATATTCACACCGTTGTTGCGTCCCTTCCTCTATTGAGCTGCCATTATTACGTACGGAATAATAGCTGGCTTTTAAACAGCCGATAAGCAATCGGATCCCACGGGGGCTTGGCGATATACCACCCGGCTCGGCAAAAATCGTGAACGGAAACGAGCTGCTCAAGAACTGCTCGTATTCCGTGCAGGCTCCGTCGAGGTGTAATTCCCGGGGCATTTCTGTCTGCGCGCATACTTAGGTAAATCGACAATTCGGCGATCGACCCTGTGCGCATGGACAGAAGAGTTGGCTATTTTAACGGTGTGGTTAGAAACACACCCGTAGCTGGATTCGGCGTTGATCCGAAAGCTGCGACTAAGCTTGCTCGTTCGGTGGGCGGTGGCGGCGCGCGATTGGGCTTGAGAATATCTATCTGACACTAATAAGTGTGTGTGTGTGTGTGTTGTGTGTGTGTGTGTGTGTGTGTGTGGTGTGTGTGTGTGTGACGTGCGTGCGTGTGTGCAAGCGTGGCGCGTGTGTGTGTGTGTGTGTGTGTACATGCAAGTTGCTGTTATTGGCCTGCTATCATCAACATCTGGGTGGGTTTGAGGAGGTGAAACAGAGACAACCAGGGTCTCAAAAGTATCGACCTCCATGTGTGTGTGTGTGTTGATGATTGGGTGTCCAATTATGCGGATTTCAGAATGTGGAATGGAGTCTTCCAGGATGGGGCTCAGAGAGCATGCCCTAAGTATGCGCGCAGACAGAAATGCCGGGAATTTACACCTCGACGGAGCCTGCACGGAAACGAGCAGTTCTTGAGCAGCTCGTTCCGTTCACGATTTGCCGAGCGGTGGTATATCGCCAAGCCCCGTGGGATCCGATTGCTTTATCGGCTGTTTAAAAGCCAGCTTGTTGTGCTCGCGCTCACATTTCCTCCATCTTACTCTCAGGAACTGGGGCAGTTTTCATTGATCAACGTGTCTGAAATGCCCAATCAACCCAAATCTGGGTTCTCCTATCGTCCAATCTTCTGTGTGGAAGTTCTTTCGCAAAGCTTCATTTAGACGAAGTCGGTACATTGCATGGTTTAACTGCGTTCAACACTCCCGAAACCAAAACAAAACCAAAAGTTAACATCGTTTAAACAATCATCAGTAAACATCATGGGCTCAATGTATTACTCACAAAGACTGGACAAGGTTCTCCCATGGTAAAAGCAAACAGTCTTTATCAGGGTTCCATCTTGCGATTCAATAATTCTGTTTCCAAAAAATATTCCATCATCTTATACCAAAATTAGAAAAGTTATCTATTTCTTCAACGAACCGAATCCAAATCGATTTTGCACAGTTAACCATTTTAATATTCACATCTGCTAAACAATTTACAGTTTCCATTCACAAATAGGCTCAGAGCAAAACTTGCCTTTTTATTATCTTGATTCAATTTCCCAAGTAACTTTTCCCTAGCTCAATTAATTAGATTAACAGAGTTTTTTATGAGCTTAGTCTGAAAGTAACTAACACAGTTACCGCACAACTCCCATTTTTACTGTCCCCCATGTTTATGCATGCTGACAAAAACCCAGTGCATGCAAAACATATCATGGAGTATCACTGATTGTCATTTGACCATTAAGATTAGTCCCCATCACTACACATTACAGTCAACAAACAAAACACCCTTGTGCAAAGGTGATATAATTCAACAAAATAAGAATTCCCAAAAATAATTTAAAGCTGAGTTGCACATTCTTACATTAAATTCACAGGGAGTATTAAACAAGAGTAGCATGGCTTCATCATCGCTCACAGAGTGATTTTCTTTTGAAAGTCTTTCATGGACTCTCAGTGTGCAAACCCCATCTTGGAAGTTCCACCCCGCTCGGCTCATTCCTGATATCGATTAGCCGAGTTGAAGACGGTCCATTTTGAAACAAGAACTTTTGATAAATATCGTTACAAAATTTCTCCAAACAGTTAAACAACACCCAAATGCTAACTTGTTTACATTAAACCTGGTTATATCCATTTCTTTCAATGTTGAAATGGAACTAAAAATTCCCAAAAATAAGTGTTTAAACCCATCTCTATCTCAGCACTGAATTCCAATTGACATTTGTAAATTTCTGACATTTTTCCATCTATCCATTTCTTCTCTCACCAAAACAGCAATATCTGCCATTTTCCACAACTCACATACACAAACTATCTATCACTTCCTCTGACCTTCTCATTATACTAATTTCATTTCCTTTATCAAAACAATTAAATACAAGTTTTAAAAGTTGACAAAAATAAATTTGTCAAATCATTTGTCAAATTTGGTCGTTCAGGCGAATCATTTCATCTTAAATTGCAGTCTCACAAACACTTCCGTCCACACATGTAGCTAGAACCTTCCCAAACTTTAAGACAGTCTTGGGGAGGCATCTTAAACTTCAGACTAATAGAAACATCCAATCTCTCTTAACAACTTTTTGGTCAAAACAATAAAAATTTTCTTTTAAAATCCAAATCAAAATAAAATCTTCAGCGCTCTATTCAATTAAATCTGGAGGATTAATTACCTTGAGTTAAATCGATCAAAGGGTTACACTGGCTGATTGCCATTGCCTTCCAGCATAGTTCAGGCAACCTCAAACATTCGCAGATGAATAAAACAATACGTCCTGATGAATTAATTCGCAGATGAATAAAACAATACGTACAATTCAATTCTCCATCCGAGGGCATCAATCTTATTATATCTGTGAAATCGCCCCACATGCTAAACATCATCAAATCATTTTAAAAATCATTCCAAGTCACGTTTCTACATTTAAAATCAAAATCTTCGAAACTTTTCTGACACGTCCTCAGAGCTTGCCCAGCACTCCACCTGCCGTGGTTGTTGTTAGTAATTACAAATCATCACAATGCCAGTGAGAGCTCACCTCCCAAGACTTCACTTTAAACAGATTCAGTAAGAGAGGGTGTGGCCACAAGGAACATTAGTTCTCCCACATCTGGTGGGAAGAAAAAGAAAAAACTCGAAGACAGCAGAACCCACAGCTTGTCTCTGACCTGCAAAAGCCCATAAAATATCCTCCAAATCAATCACATTTCTATATCATTTAAATCATGCCAACGGCATGCACACTTCGACACATAGCCCCCACCTCTTGATCTGCATATGAATCGAATTTCACAGCGAAGGTAAGACAAGCACAGACTCAGTGAAGAGAAAATGCACCCCCCCACAGATCCAGTGGAGGGGGCCAGCCTGCACAGTGCAGCTCATGACCTTTCATGTATAAACACAAAGCCAAGAATGCTAACATGCCACCCCAACAGACCCACAGCTTAAACTCAGCACGAGTCCGTCTCAGACTGTCTTGCCGAGGTGTTTAATTATTCAATTTATTTTATGAATGTCCTCTCTTCACGCTTTATTTGTTGTAATATTATTATTTTAACAAGACATTATGTATCACATCGTCCAGCAATCTATAACTCCCAGCAGAGCTCACAATCGCTTCAATTCAGACCCCCATTGAATTGAATTCACACACACACAACACACACACACACACAACACACACACACACACACACACACACACACACACCACACACACACCACCACACACACACACACACAACGTGACCTTGGCGTTATAACACCAAAACCGAACAGCCAGGCTGTTTTTAACTCTGCCTGAAGTTCTTTAGTTGCTAAATTTCGTCAAATCCCAACAGAGCAGTTCATTGCAATGAAATCTATTGGACTCGCACAAGTTTCATTTTTCACTCACTCAGCAACACATGCATCTCAATGCAAATCACCAGCCACGCACCCAGCGGTCAATCGTCTCCTGCATTCTACAAATTTCACGGTCGACTTCCCACATTTGGGGAACCTCCCTCCTGAAGTGCAATGGGGAGGCCTCGCCCTGAGAATACTGCCTCAACGATCACAGTATCTCTCCTATCAGGTAAGTTCAATGCAAACATATGTTCTCACGTGTCCTCAAAGCAGTCTGTGGCATGTCGCTTCATCATGCTCATTTAATTACTCCCTCCATTTCTTCTCCAGCACTTTTCTAAAATAACTACAGTACTTACCGTTTACTTTTAGACGGACTCCTACGCTACCTCTTTCTTTCTTCAATAAAATTATCTGACAATGAACTTTTCTTTGTTCGAAATGCGTTACCTGCTGAGAACGCTCTCCCTTACCTTCGCTCAAAGCACTTGTCGTTTCCTCCAGGCACTGCCTCCGGCAGATTAAGCACCTCCGGTCATGAGCACCGCACAACGTCGGTTCGAATCCGGTCACGGCAACAACTGACGTGGATTTTTCACCCCACCTCATAGTGATCGTTGAAGGATTCTTCATGGTTGATTGTGGAATCCTATTTAACTTCAGGCAGAGTTTAACCTTGTCCAATTCGGTTATAAAAAAAATCCTGCAATAAACCAACCACCTGATAACCATTGTCATAGACATGTCCTTTCTTGTGAACAATTATTTTCTACTTCTATCCACCGTAACTTCTGCCCTCGTACACTGCACACAATGATCTTGGAGAATCCCCATTGATTGCAATATTATTTGGTTCTATTTTATTTATTCTTACTTTTAGTTAACAGTTAAACCAACCCGATTCAATGCACTTCACATTACATCAGAGAGTTTTTATTTCTAACTTGGTGCTTGGTCAGTCCCAAGGAGTACAAACCACTGAGATGTTATACATCTCACGTGCTTACACGAAAAACATTTTTACATTCAAGGCATTTTATACCTCTGGGAGAGCGGTGGGAGTTGTTTAAATCTAATTGCATACTTTTCTTCTAAGTTAGAACAGCACACGACGTACATTTCAAGCAAAGTTTGCTGTTTTATCAGCCCAGGTCAACCCGCTCCAGAACAAGACATTTTATCAACATTTAGGGCAAAAGACTCTTGGCCAAAAAGGACAGCCAATTCGACTTATAGCATAAACTTACATTTCTAAAACCCATTTGTTACAATTTAGAATACATTAATATAATTTTTCCCCCACAATCCAGAACCACTATCCACATTCTATATTTATTACTTGCAAATCGAAGATTTTTCAGGTATATTGGTGAGTCGATTTTGTTATTCTTTCTGTTTGTCTATATGTTTGTCTGTCTGTTTGTCTGTTTATTGCCTGCAGGTCACAATTTTAAAACCGATCTTCACGAAACTTCACCACATGGTAGAGTTGGTCTTAGAGAAGAAGGCTATTGCTGTTGAGGTCAAAAGGTCAAAAGGTCAACTAGCCCAAGTAACCCGAAGGTGGTGTTTTTAAAAGCCTCAATTTTCATCCATTGACTTGAAATTTGAAGAGGATTTGCTTATGAGATCACTGAATTCTACCACAATTATTTTGAGGTCAACATAGGCCAACTTCTAAAATTGTCAATTTTCATCTGATTGGACTTGAAATTTGAGAAGCAGTAGCATGTTTGGTCATTGAATTCAACCACAATTATTTTTGAGGTCAAATTTGTTGTCATGGATTTTGCAAGTATTGTGCAATGCCATGACGTCTTCTTCTTGTTTATTTATTCATTTACTGGCAAATACAACCCGTTGCTTTGCTGACAGGGACGTCAAGAGGGTGGGGGTGGGGTGGGGAGTGGAGGGAGAGAGAGGAAGAGAGGAAGAAGAGGCAAGAGTGGAGAAGAGGGGGCTGGGAGAGAGGAGGAGAAGAGTATGAGGAGGGAGGGGAGTGGAGAGGAGAAAGGGTTCAGGGAATGGAAAGGGAAGTGAAGAGGGAGGGGAGAGGATGGAGGGAAAGGAGGAAAGGGAAGGAAGGGAGGGAAAGGAGAGGACAGAGGGAAGGAAGGGAGGGGAGAGGGTATACGGAAGAGGGAGGGTAAGCAAGGAAGTGGTGAAGAAGGGAGGGGGGGTGGAAGTGGTGAGAGCATCGCTTCTCCAAACGGTGCTCAACACTGTGGAGGGAGGGATGTGAGGAGGGGAGAAAGAGAGAGAAGAGAGAGAGAGAAGAGAGAGAGAGGAGAGAGAGAGAAGAGAGAGAGAGAGATGTGGGAGAATCATGCTGCATTTTATTAGGAAGGGGACTGAGGGACAGAGAGAGAAAGATAGATAGGGGTGGGGGTAGGGTGTAAAAAATAGAGAAAGTGTGGCTGGAAGTGTGGTTAGCAAAGAGAATAACTTATGCTTAATGACTGAACACACACACACACACACACACACACACACACACACACACACACACACACACACAACACACACACACAACACACACACACACACACACTCATGTCAGAACAGCTGTGCACACAACACACAACAGAATTTCTGAAGTAATTCACTGGCACATCTGCAAAAACTTTGATATCCCAGTTCCAGAAAATTTCTGGGAACATTAAACAAAGCAATCACTGAAACATAGAAGTATCACTCCCATTCGACCTGATGACACAATTGAGCGTGAACATCGAAACAAAGGATTGTGACATACATCATACTTAGATACAAAAAGAGAAGTAGGCATTGCTAGATGACATGTTAATACCAGTGATTCTGGACTAAACAATGCAGAAATCTATAAAATGACCAAATACCAAGACCACAAAAATGAAGTGAAAAGATCCTGGAAGCTGAGGAATGCCAAAGTTGTACCAGTGATAGTTGGAGCTACAGGAATGATGGCAAATAACCTCACAGAGATATTAACCAGAGAGTTGGTGTCAAAGCCACCCAATCTTACCTGTTTATACATTTATCGTTTTTCAAAGACTAGTCTAATAATATTTTTAATAAAGCATTACAGTGAAGTCTGATCCAAATAATTTTAAAGCAATATATGTATTTCTACATTGTAATCAGTAAAAAATAGTGTGGTAGATAAAAACATTAGAAAGGAAATAACTTGCACAAAAACTTTAACATTTTCACGCTCACGCTGACGCTCATGCCGGGGGTATTGCTATAGCTCTCTGTTCTTCGAACAGGCGAGCGAAAAACCATCCATGAGAATATTGCTACAAACCAACTACATTTGGAAGCTCTCTTCGCTCAGCGACGATCCTGAACAGAGGCCTCATCACAAAACTTTGAGAACAGAAAACTTCACATCTTGGTCCATGAATCGTGACCCTTACCAAAATTAAGTGGATGCTCTGAGCCCATCCTGGGAAGACTCCATTCCACATTCTGAAATCCGCATAAATGGACACCAATCATCAACACACACACACACATGGAGGTCGATACTTTGAGACCTGGTTGGTCTCTGTTTCACCTCCTCAAACCCACCCAGATGTTGAGATAGCAGGCAATAACAGCAACTTGCATGTACACACACACACACACACACGCGCACGCTTGCACACACGCACGCACGCACACCACACACACACACACACACACACACACACACACACACACACACACACACACACACACACACACACTTATTAGTGTAGATAGATATCTCAGCCCAATCGCGGCCGCACGCGCCCACCGAACGAGCAAGCTTAGTCGCAGCTTTCGGATCAACGCCGAAATCCAGCTACGGGTGTGTTTCTAACCACACCGTAAAATTAGCCAACTCTTCTGTCCATGCGCGACAGGGTCCGATCGCCGAATTGTCGATTTACCTAAGTATGCGCGCAGACAGAAATGCCGGGAATTTACACTCGACGGAGCCTGCACGGAAACGAGCAGTTCTTGAGCAGCTCGTTCCGTTCACGATTTGCCGAGCGGTGGTATATCGCCAAGCCCCGTGGGATCCGATTGCTTTATCGGCTGTTTAAAAGCCAGCTATATTCCGTACGTAATAATGGCAGCTCAATAGAGGAAGGGACGCAACAAACGGGTGAATATTCACACAAGCACATTTATTTGTCACGTATTCAAGCAATGCAAATATACAAGCAAGTATGCAATGAATTGGGGGGGGGGGGGTATGGGGACAGGACACAAGCCCAAAAAGACCTACAGCCGTTGTCTATGATTAGTATTTACATGCACTTAATCAGTTTTACTTAGGGACAAAGCGCCACAGACTTCCATTCAAAAACCCCAGAGAAGAAAGGAGAAAAATGACCGTGTCCGTGGACCTTTAAGACTCCGTTCGCCGGGTCCGCCTCCGTTCTCCAGACCCCAGACTCCAGACTCCACTGCTGGCGGCTCCTCTCCCCCACTGCCGGTCGGCGTCTCCTCGCCCCACCTCAACTCAACTGGTGCGTCCACTCAACCCGACAACAACTCGACCACAATTCTCTACAACAACTCTTCAGCTCAACTCCACCAGCCCCTCAACCCAACTCGTCAACAACGGCCTTTTCTGGCATCCAGCGCCTCCTTTTTTTTATAGCCACGGAGCCTCGCCCCTCCCTTCCCGCGCGCGAGGGAATCTTCCAGAAAGGCGTTTTCCCTCGGTGAATCTAGCTCTCTCCACCGTTGCCTTTGCCATTGCTTTGTTTTCTCGCACGTGTTGAGAATCCACCGCGTTGGTTGGCGGAGAGGTTATTCGTTGGGGGGGGGGGCGTTGTCTGTGGGGATGTTGACTTTTTTTTTGTATACCTTGTCGAGGCTTGTGTGAGAGCTAACACACAATGCACAGCAAGGGGCCATGAGACAAGAGGGGCAGGAATGGGAGGGACAAAACAGTGGGGAACAGACACATTAGGAGATCTGTCGAAGGGAGAGGGATGGGACAGGGAACATGGGGAATAGAAGATGGACATTACAGGGACTTTCAGGAAGGAAAGCAGGGGAATTGAAGGAAGTGGGCTTGGGCGGATTATTGGGGGTAGAAAAGATCGAGGATTTTGATGGGGGATAATAAGAGGTGTGGTGAACAGCTGTTTTGAACCTGGAGGGAAGAATGGGAAAGAATAGAGTGAGGGAGTTTATTCCAAAGGCGGGAAAAAAGAGGAATGAAAGAGTGAAGGTGAGCAGTGATTCATGATTTTGGTAGTTTTACCAGAAGGGGGTTGTTGGCGGACCTTGAGCACCCGGTGGAAATGGGTGTGGACAAATCGCAGAGAGAGCAGGGGGGTGTCAAGGCTGGAGAGGAGACAGTAGAAGACAGAAAGACCACCGACCAACCTGCGGTGATTGAGTGAGAGGCCCAAAGACTCAGCTTTATTGCGCGAGATGCCGATGATCCTAAATGCCCTGGTTTCGACAGCGTGAAGCCGAGAAAGGTGGGAGGCAGGAGCACCAGCCCAGAGGGAGAGCAGTACTCCATAAGGCTATGGCCAAAAGCTTTGTAAGTGGTCAGGACTCAATAGGGCCGAGGAAGGACTTTGCACGACGTAGGATTCCCAGTCGGCGACTGGCTTTGGAGGCGAGGTTGGAAATGTGACTTTCCCAGGAAAGGTCATGGCAGATAGTGATACCCAGAAGCTTGAAAGAAAAGACTTCTTCCAGAGGATTGTTGAGAATGTGGATGGGGGGTTTTCTAAACGGTCCTTTCGAAGAGACATAGTGAGAGTGTGAGATTTGTCCTGATTGAAAGACATGTTCCATGTGTTGGACCAGTTTGTGATTTTATCCAGATCTGCTGTGAGCGAAGAAGCTGCTGCTTGCCGGTGTGAGGGATGACAGATGGTACGGCAGAGGGTGAGTCATCATCAAAGAGATATAGAGGATTTTCCAGAGAGTCGGAGAGATCATTGATGAAAACCAGAAAAAGAACAGGGCCCAGAACGCTACCTTGAGGCACTCCAGCCTGGTAGGAAGAGGGATGAAAGAACTCCATTTGGGGACACACGTTGACTGCGACAAGAGAGGAAGTCTGCGAGCCATGAGGGAGAGATGGCCTTGGATGCCATGGGAAGAGAATTTGGTGAGTAGGGCAGGGTGCCAGACTGTGTCAAAAGCACGTGATATGTCCAGGGATATGGCTCAGATTTCCTGTCTGGCATTGAGGACCTCCATCCATTGATGGGAGAGCAGAAGCAGCATATCCAGGGTAGAGTGACTTGGTCTGAAACCAAATTGATGATCGGAAATCAAGTCATTGGAGAAGAGGAAGGATTTCATGTCTGAAGCGATGATGGATTCCATAACCTGCTGATGATTGGGAGAAGGCTGATTGGTCTGTAGTTGCAGGGATCTGTTTTTGCACTTTTTGTGCAGGGCAGTGACGTTTGCAGATTTCCAAGCAATGGCAGATGATCTTGAAGCA
>CM068952.1:184392352-184407228 GCA_035128595.1 Eptatretus atami
CCTTTTGACCTTAATCAATAGTCTTTGGTGACCCAGTATGCAAATTCTGTTCAAATTTTAAGTCAATTGAATGAAAATGGACCATTTCATGTGATCTTGACCTTTAGACACAATGACTAATGAGTCTTAAACATATTCTCATCACAAGAGATTGTTAAAAATTTGATGACAAAAGCTCAAATTGTAAAAACGTTGTGGCTTGGACGCATGCACATGCACACACGGTCAGGCATGCACATATGAACACATACACACATACATGTCCACATACACACAAATACACACATATAAGATCAAACGAGTTGAGAAGCAATGGAACTCTGGAATACCACACTAATTCTGCAGCACTCGGAAGGAAAGATTGAAATACCATGAGTGAACACACTTTTCCTGTTCTGTCTGACTCTGGATCCCCTAAGTAAACTCATTAATGAACAAGGTTATGATATATCCGAGCAATCAATATCAGAAATTTCCAAGAAAAAGGAACGGTGACACATCAACTGTACATGGATGTTTTTAAACTCTTTGCACCGAACGACCTAAAATTGACAGAACAACTGAAATTAGTGAAGCGGTACTCCAACGACATCGAAACGGAATTTGGCCTGGATAAGTGCGTCAAGTGCACATTCGTGCAAGGTAGACCAACAAAAACGCACATGAACAATCAACCTAAATACAATAATATAGTAGCTCGAAAACGAAGGATCATGCAACTGCCTCGGAGAAGAAGAGGGCCAGCTATTATCTCACAAAAAATGCACAAAACAATTGCCAAAGAAAAAAACGAGGGTAACCATAAAAACATACCTCTCCCCAAGAAATAAAATCAAAGCCATAAACCAACTTGCATTACTAGAGTTCCAATATAGCTGTGGAATAGAAAACTGCCCACAAACGGAAAATAAAAAACTAGATATCAAAACAAGGAAACTCCTCATTGTCCAGAAAATGTTTAATAAGTATCAAATACACGTCCGGAGTATCAAATAATGTTACTACAACTCTCTGGACATTTAAAGCATAACAGCTGAATTGTGATAAGCTCGAGAATCTCTTAACCTGAACCGAATTTCAAAATTAAAAATGCATATTTGACCTTAACAGCAGTTCTAACTGCTAAAAAAAATAATAAATGATAATATAAAAGCTAAATTAAAAAATATAAAACTAATAATAAATAAATTATAAAAAAAATACTAAAATTAAAAATAAAAAAAAATAAAAAATAATAAAAAAAATATAAAAAAAAAAAATAATAATATTATAGTAATAATATAAAATAAAAAAAAATAAAAAATAAGCTAAAAAAAAAAATGAAAGATAAAAATATAAAAATATGAAAAATAAAAAAATCTAAATAAAAACATCATAATCAAAATAAAATAAAAAATAAAAGTAATAAAAATATTAATATAAATAATATACTATAAAGATAAAAAAAAAAAAGAAAAAAATAAATACTAAAGAAATAACTAATAAAAATGATACTATAATAATATAAGAAATATTAAAATAAAGAAAGTAATAAATAGGAAATTAATAAATAATATAAAAAAAAGATGAAAAAATAATAAAAAAAGAAAAAAAAAAAAACTAAAATAAAAATAATAAATTAAAACCTTAATATAAAAAAAAAACTAAAAAGAATATGATAAAAAACAATAATATATAAACTATAATAACAAAAATTATAAAAATAAAATAAGTAAAAATATATAAAAAAACATAATAAAAAAAAAGAATAAAAAACTATATAAAATAATTAAAAAAATAAAACATTAAAGAATATTATAAATTTTTTTTGAAAATAAAAAATATAACTAATTAAAAAAAAAAATAAATAAAAAAATAAAAAACAAAAAATGAAAAAATTAATAATGAATAAAAAATAATAAATAAAAAAAAATAAAAAATTAAAAAAAAATAAAGCATAAAATAACCATAAAAAATAATAATAAACTATAAATAAATAAAAATTATAAAAAAAAATAATATAAAATTTAAAAAAAAAATAATAACAAAAAATAAAAAAAATAAAAAAAAAATACAATAAATAAACAAAATAATAGAATAATCTAAAATATAATAAAAGATTAAAAAAAAACAAAAATAAATAAATTAAAAAAAAAAAACTAAAATAAAAAAAAATATAAAAATAAATCGAAAATAATAAATATAAAAAAAAAAACTAGAGTTGTGAATATATTGTTTTGGTGTTGGGGAGTTTATTTTTTTGACAGAGATATGTAAAAACATTTCAACAGTGATTCAGTTGTGTGTGTGTGTGTGTGTGTGTGTGTGTGTGTGTGTGTGTGTGTGTGTCAAGCAATGTGCAAATTTAATACATAAAAAAAAAAAAAAAAAAAAAAAAAAAAAAAAAAAAAAAAAGAAAAAAAAGTGTTGATTTGTTAAATTTGCACATTGCTTGACACACACACACACACACACACACACACACACACACACACACACACACACTGAATCACTGTTGAAAATGTTTTTTACATATCTCTGTCAAAAATGAAATAATAATCTCTTCTGCTTTTTCAGGGAGAATGCAAAAAGGATTTCGAAAGGTCGGATTGCAGTGTTGCACGGTTCTGTGCCAGGTTAATGAGATTTTCTTATTTCTACTATTTTAATGCTTTACTACCATCACTCCAAAAAGCAATCTGCAAAAGTATATCACTTTCTTTTCGTACAAGACCACATTATATTACGCATCTTATCATTTGTTCTCGAAAGTTAATATTTTCACCTCTCCCTTTATGTTATACTGTTAAACCTTTCCAAAACATTTCAGTTTCTTACACACTGTGTCAGGATTTATCAGTGAAGTCCTGTTTTTATCTTGTACTTCTACAAAGAATCACCTGCATATTTTCTGGCACACAGGTTTCTCTTTTCCAAGTCCTTAGGTCAGACAAAGTGGTCCCAGAATACATCACATGAGAACTCCACTGTTTAGGAAGCCACATCACCACTGCTTTTGCTTCGGTCATTCGTGTTAGTCACAGAGTAAAAGGAACTTCAGAGCAGAATAGAGAGAATGCATGAAGCAGAATATAGAGAACACATGCTTCCAAACGAATTCGAGTTTTAATTACAATCTATGTATAATGGATGTAGTGGAGGTTCAAAGGGAAAATGGACATGCGATAAGGTGATGTAGTTTGTCCCAGACTTGGTTTCTTTGAACGATTTACACTTTAAATGCTCTAACATGATGAAATACACCTGTATTCACTCAAATTGAGAATCAAATCAGTGGTGGAAACAATGACATAATAAACTCTATTTGATGCAAACTGCCGATGTCAAATTCCCATGATTATATTGTTTTCTTCATCTTTTTTCATTTCATGAATGAAATATGATGACTCACAAGATTCCAATCTCTCCAAGATGTCACAATTCATTTATGACTATATTATGTCCGTCGACTCACTGGCTCATTTTGAAAACACCATACTTACCTTGGATATTGAAATTTTCCAATGTAACCACATTTTTCAACAAAGTTCAGTGAAAAAATATAAAAGCTACATCCCTAAATAAATTATTTACATTTGCTTTAAAAGTACAACAAAAACATTGGTTATAGATCATTTTATATAATATGTGATCGCTGTTGTATTTGCAGCAATCTCGTCTTTCTGGAATGGATGTGGAGAAACAGACCAATAATCTTGCAACTGAAGACAGGACATTACTGTAAGTTGGACTCATGATGATAAAATATTCTGGTACACTGATCAAATTCTTATTCTAATCTACAGGGGTACTGCATTGGGAGCAGTACTGATCCTCAGTGGCGAGGCAACCAGGAAACCAAATTCTTTAAAAATTCTGCTCTGAAATGCATTCAATCAGGTGGAACAGTATCAGCGATGACTATCATTACCATGGCCATGGCACCACCTGGCATTGGAATCACAAGCAACCCAAGTGGTCGGTAAATTGTAAGGTGGTAAAACAGCACTGCCATATACCACTGTCAAGTCAAATATATCACTGGAGTTGCAATCAATGCTTAAAAGCCAAAGGAATGTGTCAACCAATTGAGCAATATATGAGCTGGAGCTCGCGGCATGACAAAAATCGCACCCATGTCTGAAGGAAGCAGTAAAATTTGGCATTTTAATATTAAATAGGCAAAGTCTAGAAACGAATGGAACCCATTCGAATTTCCCTTTAGAATTACCATATAGAACCCTTTAGAATTGCATTTTGGAATTACACTTTAGAATTACCCTTTATAACCCTTTGGAATTGCACTTTAGAATTACCCTTTATAACCCTTTTCATTACTCTTTAGAGTTAGCCTTTCTAATCCTTTATAATTACCCTTTAGAATTACCCTTAAGAATTACTCTATATAATTGAGCATGGTGTGGCTTCGTGGTTAAGGCGGTGGCTTGGGATCCTTGGGGTTCTGAGTTCAAGCCCCGCTGGCTGCTGAGTTAGCATCAGGGGGGTTGACTCAGCCTGTCATCCTTCTGAAGATCGACAAAATGAGCACCAGTATACTGGTAATTATCCCGGCAGGATCGAAGGTGACGAAAGGGTTGGCGTCAGGAAGGGCATCCAGATGTAAAAACATTGCCACAAGAAAGGGTACCATGATTGGAGCCCATAAATAGCTGACCCCCTGCTCAGGGATAAAGGCTTTGATAATGAATTATTCTTTATAATACCCTTAAGAATTATACTTTAGAATTACCCTTTTTACCCTTTAGAATTGCACTTTAGAATTCCCCTTTATACCCCTTTTCATTAGTCTATCGAATTACCCTTTATAATCCTTAATAATTACCCTTTAGAATTACCCTTTATAATTACCATTTAGAATTACCTTTAAGAATTACTCTTTATAATTACCCTTAAGAATTACCCTTTAGAATTACCCTCAAGAATTTCTCTTTATAATTACCCTTAAGAATTACCCTTTAGAATTACCCTTCAGACTTACTCTTCATAATTACCCTTAAGAATTATACTTTAGAATTAGCCTTTATAACCCTTTAGAATTACACTTTAGAATCACCCTTTATAACCCCAAAGAATTACTTTTTATAATTACACTTTAGAATTACTTTTTATAATTACACTTTAGAATTACTTTTTATAATTACACTTTAGAATTACACTTAAGAATTACACTACATAACTCTTTTTATTATTTTTATAATTACACTTTAGAATTACCCTTAAGAATTACACTACATTTCTCTTTTTTATACTTTCTTTGTAATTACACTTCAGAATTACCCTTTCACCCTTTAGAATTGCACTTTAGAATTACCCTTTATCACCCTATAGAATTACTTTTTATAATTACACTTTAGAATTACACTTAAGAATTACACTACATAACTCTTTTTATTACTTTTTATAATTACACTTGAATTACACTTAAGAATTACACTACATAACTCTTTTTTATACTTTTTGTAATTACACTTCAGAATTACCCTTTCACCCTTTAGAATTGCACTTTAGAATTACCCTTTATAACCCTTTAGAATTACTTTTTAAAATTACACTTTAGAATTACACTTAAGAATTACACTATATAACCCTTTTTATTACTTTTTATAATTACACTTTTGAATTACCCTTTCACCCTTTAGAATTACACTTTAGAATTCTTTAAAAATGAAACACGGTAAATTAGGTTTTTCTTCTTCATTTTTTGATGGAAGTAAGGACAAAGCCAAATATTGAAGAAGCTTCACCACCTACAAATAAAAATTTGGATTCATTTTTGTGAATAATGTTGAGGTTGGTGTCAGAGCTATATTGTTAAATGGATCTAGATGTAACAGAACAAAAGGAACAGACGAAAGAGAGGGGGGAACACATTAATGATGAGGGACAAATTAGAGCATACTTGGACAAATAAGGGATGTGGGAAAGAATGAGTAGTAGGGGAGGACACAAGGGGAGGGGTTGAGGGGTGCTGATAAAGGTTTTGAATCGTCAGTTTTTGACTATTATATAAGTGAAGGAATTTAATCACAATGTTTAAACCAGAAAGCATTTCAAATACAAATTTCTGTCTTCTCATATTTCCATGTTTGTACGGAGTGATGAACATAATGAGACAGATGCTGAGGAGAACAAGTTGAGCAACTGGAGTTCCATGTTTGTACCGAGTGATGAACATAATGAGACAGATGCTGAGGAGAACAAGTTGAGCAGCTGGAGTTCCATGTTTGTACCGAGTGATGAACACAATGAGACAGATGCTGAGGAGAAAAAGTTGAGCAACTGGAGAAGAAAGTGTAAGTAGTGTAATGGGAAATAATGGAGTTTATGCTGGGGTGAGGGAGTGTGGAGGGGGCAATGTTACAGTGTATTCACATCTCTTTATAAATAAACACAATAATTACACTGCTTATTTACATATTACTTAAAAATTTAAACTTTGTCCATACACGAGTAAGTAAAAAAAGGAAAAGTATGATATCATCACATCATAACAATATGATACAAACAGTAGGTTATCCACCTCTGCACAAGTGATGTGGCACTAAGGCCAACAACAGTGAACAACTTGACAAGTGTATTGTCAATAAGAATCATATGAATTCTAAACATGGACCAAAAGGTCAACATAGTCCCAAGGTCAACAACTAAGGTGGTATTTCCAAATTCCTCAATTTTAATCCAATTGACTTGAAATCTGAAGAGGATTTATATTTCAGGTCACTGAATTAGAACAACAATTATTTTTGACGTCCACATAGGCCAAAAGGTCAACATGGGCCGGATTTCTAAAATTGTCAATTTTCATCCGATTCACATGATATTTGAAGAGGAGTTGAGTATTTGGTCATTTACTTCAACCATCAATTATTTTTGAGGTCAAATTTGTTTTCTGGATTTTGCAAGTATCGTGCTCTGTACAACGTCGTCTTCTTGTTTGTAGGTTTATATGTCTGTGTTTGTCCGCACATAACTTTCATGTTTTTCTCCACAACTGCTTGTCAGATTGAGAAGAAATTTTCACCATATGTGTGACTACACATCTGGAATGATGAAATGATAATTAAGACGTCATAGGTTACGTGATGTGGCAGCCATGTTGGTAAAATGGAAAAACTTTGGACCTCTGTATTTCTGAAACGGCAACAAGGAAAACATTGAAACATGGCATGCGGCAAGTACTCCTCATGGGGAATAAGTGCGATTTTTTTTGCGTCATTGGTGCCTTCGTTATGATTTCATAATTGCATATGTCATATGATGGACACTACATCTGATCAGTATGAGAATTTTTGAGCATCATCTAGGGAAAAAATGGTCCACAGAAAGAAATTTGATGTCCTCATTGGTCGTGTGATTCGGCTGCCATATTGTTTAGAAAAAAAGAAAAAAACCTTCAAAATCTTCTTCTCTGGAGTGGCTGAACAGATTGATTAGAAACTGTACATGTATGACCACCTATTTATGAGGAACAAAGATTCACACATACGATGTCATAGGTCACATGGTTTTGCAGCCATATTAGATTTACTCTAAAATCTATTAAAAAAAATCTTCTTCTCTTGAATGGCTTGAAAGATTGAGGGTAAGCTTCACACAAATATTCCCCAAGCCTTGGGGTTACTAGGGTATTCATGAATATTTGATGTCACATGGTCTGGCAGCCATATTGGATTGAGCAAAAACATTAAAAAAAATTTTTTTCTTGAACCGCTTAACCTTATTCAATCGATGTGAAACTTCACAATTTTGATCTTGTCGTGATGGGGAATATACACTGGTGTAGTGAGGAGGGCGAATGGGGCAGCCACCCTGAGTAGCACTTTTGTGAGGGCCGCAAATTTGTTTTGTTGCACCTATCATCTATAACTATCGACACTTCTGAGGACAATTTTCCCGTGGCATGTGAAAGAGCAAGCACAGGGAGTGGTTGAACTGTGCAAATGGCCCCGCCCTCCATTTGCTGACCAATGGTTGAAGCCAATGATATCTCAAAGAGAGGGGGTGGGCAAAAATGAGCATGCGTCATGCTGGAAAACTAAACTCCAAGAAGAGGAAGTGAGGCGTTGGCGTCTCATCACAGTTCACTGTTCGCATCTCATTCCTGTGTTAGTGTCTCATTCCTGTGTTCATAGCTCATTCCAGTTTGCAGTTCTCGTCTCATTCCTGTGTTCCCATCTCATCAGAGGCGTACCTAGAGACTGGAGTATTTGGCACCTGTGGCGGAGCCTTCCTTTGGCACTCGTCCGCGAGATGAGTAATTAAAAAAATTAAATACACAGAAAACATATCATGTGTGCAAGTAAAATTTCAAGCAGATAACAGTACATATTCCTGAAGTTAGCAAATTGGAAATAAGAAAATAGTTTTTAATTGGTGCAAACCGCATCAGTTTACCTCGTGTCCTTCCTTCAATCCGTCCATCAAAAGTGAAGATGAAGAACCCTTCTGACGCACAGTGTTTCATTCGATAATAGTTTGTTGTTGTTTAGTTTTTCTTGTGTTGTATAGTTTTTTGTGTTATTGTCTGTTTGCATCATGACAGTAAGGTCATCCCGCCTGCTGGGGAAGTAACCGTCAGTCCCCCATGGGGCCACTATTTAAGCAGTGTAGTTGCTTCACTGCACAACTTCCTTCCGACACAATGCGATTTTTGTTTTTTCTGGGATGTTTGACAAAATAACAAATAATAAAAAAGGAGGCGGGTACAAAAATAGGAAACGGGCGGGGACGAACAACTGGTCTTTTCTTTTTATTTGGCCTCATCTTCCACACACCCTTCTCGTTCGGGAACTTGGACTCAAGATTATTTTGGGGTCATTCCGAAATTAACTTTATTATGTGGTAAATAATAATATTATAATGTCACTTGTAACTAAAACCATCGTTGTATCATCGTGTTTGTATATCAACACTCCCAATGGCAATTTGACATCTCGCTCCGAACGGCATTTTTCCTCGATACGCCACTGGGAATATATGTTTTACATTTCAATCTGATCAGATGCATATTGTGGCAGCCAGAATTATTTCTTTTTTTTGAATCTGGATTCTTTTTTATTTTAATAAGGCTCACTTAACTGTTCCTAGATGGGTTTGAGGGTAGAGGAGTAGCAGCTGAAATGCAAATCCTATTCAGGTTCTTTCTGATGACTTCACCTTTGATTTTTGCATGTTTGGGTTCATTCTGATGACTCCAATGCAGGACTGTACCTATTTGATCTTCCATTTGATTTGAATTTAATTTATTTTAATTCCATTGAAAATTCAATGAAATACTAATAAACGTCTTGGGTCAGGGTCAGGTGTCCGATTAAAGCGGGGTTACATCAAAGTAGGACGTCTTGGTACTTGCCCGCAGTTATAAAGTGGCAGTTCTAGTTATGCCTACTATTAATTACGAAACACACCAGTACACAAACTTCACACAGATTTCACCACACAAAACTGCATAAACACCAAACAAAACAAGTCCTACTGAAGACTTGCAATCCCTGATTGTTCTTTTTCTTGTTCCAGTTTACTTACTGTTTCAAAAATTGAAACAATAAGTTTTTGTTAACAGGGTTGAGGCTTGTGGAAGAGTTAGAGAAGAATGGAATGGAAGAAAATGGAAAGGGGAAAACAACAACAGCAGAGTAGAAGTGATATCATGGTGAAGGGGAGATGATGGACACATTGGGGTGAACAATTAGCTGCACACAAGCTGGATGACACACATCGAGAGGGGGATGTGGGAAATTGGGGATGAAACAGAAAAGGAACAAACAAACTGACATCACACAAGTTAAAAGAGGTGAGGGAAAGGGGAAGGGGGATCACAATAAACTGAAGAAGGGGAATTAGACCACACATTTACTTTCTTTAAAATAAAACAAGAGTTGCACTCCTGATTTGATTTAATTCTTTAGAATATACACAAGAATTACACTGACTCTTTGCTTTATCTCTTTAATATTAAACAAGAATTACGCCTTCTATCTTCTTTGTCAGACAAACAAAAACACATTTGGAGGAGTTCCACTCTGTTCCACTGTTTTCATATTCACTTTTCCTTCTATCTTCCCTCTCTCTTGGACCTTCCATTTCAATTGTTCAACTTTCTTTGTTTTCACCTGCAGATGCGGTTTCTCCAACTCGCGACCTAAACTCGGCAAATCAACAAATTGTGATCTCTTCAGACCTCTGTAAAGCATCAATGAGTGGGACTGATCAACAGTACCCGAAACACCCAGACAGATTTACCAGCTGTAAACAGGTTTTAGCCAAAGAGAGTTTCCTCTCTGGCCGTTACTACTAGGAAGTGGAAGTAACTCATGCCCACTGTTATGAGATTGCCATTGCGTCTGAGTCCATGCTATGGAGAGGGGATGGCTGGGAGTGCTTGTTGGGCTGGAATGGCAACTCGTGGTGTGTTGCCAAACATGGTGGGAAATGCACAGCTCGGCATGCGAGCTTTGCAACCAACCTGAAAATGTTGGGAGATCCCAAGCAAATTGGGCTGTGTCTGGATTATGACCAAGGCGATCTCATCTTTTATGCTATCGATTACACAATTTCCTGGCATATGCACACCATCAACAAAGATGTAAATGAGCCACTCAGGCCTGCATTGAGATTATGTACTATTTCTGATGCTGTGCGCTTTTTCTCCTTTCAATCTCATTTCAATGTTTTCTCTAACTACTCCGGGATGTAATATTTGTGAAGATTGTCAACTACGAAATGCTAATGCTCAGTCATGAATTCATATGAGCTGAAACAAGCATCTTGTGGATAAACTGTGTGTGTGTTTTTAAGGTATTAAAATTATCAAACGCTTTATCTCATTGCATTTGACTCTGCAAAGAGTATTAGCCTACTTTGGATAAATCATGTGACTTCATATTTATCAGAAAAGATAAATGAAAATAAACATTTCATTAATAAAGTTTCATTTTAAAGACACCAGAAACATCCCCACTTTTTCGCTCACCTGGACAGTAGTTCCGAGGATCTTATTGGATAGCACGTCGTCAGTCCGTCTGTCTGTCCGTCTGTCCTTCCATCCCCAAATACTTCCAACTTCTTCTCTGTAACTACACATGTGATTTTGATGAAGAGGGGGTTGCCCGCAAAACATGTATTTGCTTTCTTCTCCGAAACTGCCGATACATTTCCGATGAAATTTGACCACAACCTTCATCACCCATGATGTACTAAAGTTTGTTCACGACATTAAGAAATTGGGGTCTAAGGGGTTATACAGGGGGATTGCCCCCCCCCAAAATATGTATTTGCTTTCTTCTCCAAAACTGCAGACACAATTCCGATGAAACTTGACCACAACCTTCATCACCCATGATGAACTAAAGATTGTCCACGACATTAAGAAATTGGGGTCTAAGGGGTTCTACAGGGGATTGCCCCCCAAAATATGTATTTGCTTTCTTCTCCAAAACTGCAGACACAATTTCGATGAAACTTGACCACAACCTTCATCATCCATGATGTACCAAGGTTTGTTCATGGCATTAAAAAAATCCATAATTATTTACTTTCTTTTCTGTCACATCTTTTGTGGGTCATTCATGTCTGCCAGTGGTTCCCTGGTTATCTTATCCAACTGCTACCAGGTGAGTGCCCAGGGGTATTGTCCCTATGTTTCTCATTGTAATGTTACGAGAAAAACGACTCCAGAATGTTACTTTTATGATGATTCTCAACAGCAATATACTATTGCTCAAAGTCACTCATGTATGGTAGCTAAAACAAGCATCGAGTATAATTCTAAAAGGCGTGCATCTCGTATAAACATCCTCATCTTATCCCTCATATTTTCCCATCCTGAAGCTGAGGCACAAAGCTGAGTCTAGTTTGTAGAAGTACGAACATGCAGTATACACCTTACAGAAATGGAATGTGTTGTGAGTCATATCCAACTTTAAAATTTTCACTGGTCAGAACCACCATCTGTGAAATTAGTCAAAAGCAAATTGAGGATGGTGGAGTGGGGAGGCCAAGGAACTGGATTTTTTAAAAAACTGTTTCTGAGGAACAATGGTTTTAAAAACAGAAATCAATAAAAAGAATATCACCATAACAATTATAAAATTCAAGATGCTGAAAAGCAAAATGAATAACTAAGGCAAGAGAATCATCATCAGATCAAGCCTACAGGTGGGGATAGACCTCAGATGCATGAGAACCAAACGCTCAAACACCTTCATCACTGAGGGGGAGAGACATAGGTCTATAATCGTTGAGCATTATCACCTTCGATTTATTTGAGACATGAATAATAATAGAAGATTTCAAACAAAGAGGCACGATGGACTGTTGCAACGAGCTGTTGAAAATTCAAACAAAAACAGAGGAGAATTTTCACAAACATTGCTTAAGAGTTGCAGAAGAAACACCATCAGAACCATTATTGCCATCAGTGCCATCAGGACCATCTGCTTTTCTGCTATTCTGTTTCCTTGCCTCAGCTTCCTCCACAGTAAAAGGCCGAAGAAGTTGTGAATCAGCAACCGGGACAGAAACTGAAACAGGTGCAGTATTTTGGCAATCAAAATGACTGGAGAACTCGTTCAACTTGTCTTCAACATTTGTGATAATTATTCTCCTTGTAAAGAGTAATATTCCGAAGACTTTGTCAAACATCTTGAGCATTGTTAGTTAAGAACTGTTTCTCAAGCTTCTGTCTATACTCTAATTTTGCTCAACGAATCTCCCTCTGCACGTCATATTGAGCTTTCTTGTTGAGAAACCCAATCGCCGCTCTTGTGTGTTGCTTCCTTTGCTTTCAGCTTTGACCGAAGACCACTTTTAAACCATGGTTTATCATTTGCCCATGTTTTTATCTTGTTTGGGATGCAGAGGTCTTCACAAGAGTGAACATATGATGTGACTCCATCAGTGTACTTATGCAAGTCAACACAGGTACCATCAGCAAAAGAGGCCCAATCAGACAAACAAAGAACGGCAGAATTGTTGAATGGAATCCTGGTCCCAGAGTCTCACAATGCATATCTGCGTTTTAGCAGTTTCAAACTTCTGTCCGTAAGATGGTATCAGGTACATATAGTATGGACAGAAGAGCTGTCATAGTACATCATAGTATGGACAAATGGCAAAGCCAGAAAAGTGATTTTTAAAGGCTCAGGTGGTGGATGAAATACCTTAAGACAATCATCGGATCAGACTCAGGCTGTGTGCCAAATTTGGTGGTTGTCAGTCCAGCAGTCCTTGCAAAGAACGTGAACAAACAAACAGACAGACAGACATCTGATGATTCATATTAATTAGATTTAGTTCGGTTCAAATTGTGCATGGAGTCAGACCAGCCATGCAGTGAGGAAATGTGTGGAAGACACTGGTCGACGAATTAGGTGTGTGGGCCTTTGGCCATGTTATGTCACATGATATGTGTTAACCAATGAGATTGCATATTAATGAAAAAGTCAGAAAAGTGATCTTTAAAGGCTCAGGTGGTGGATGAAAATACCCTTAGGACAATCACTGGGTCGGGCTCGGGCTGTGTGCCAAATTTAGTGGTTGTTGGTCCAGCAGACTTGCAAAAAACGTGAACAAACAGACAGACAGACATCCGATGAATCTTATTTATTGGATTTATTTTTGAGCATGCTCTTGGGCCGGGCTTATGAGAGGGCAATGGTGCAGACCAAATCAGAACACCACACAACAAAGAGAACAGCAGGGCAGAGGGAGAAAAGTAGATGGAGACAGACAAACAACGGATGTAGGTCATGACAAGGGGTAAGGGAGAATGCAAAAGGTGGACAATATGGATACATAAGCAAAATTTTGCGAGGGATGGGTTCGGTGGGTGGAGAAAATATAATTATTATTTTGGATTGGGATGACTTGAAGCGGTGGGAACAGCCACCTTGAATACCTGGAGTGAAGAATGTGATTGAAGAGAGTCAGGTAGGTGGCTCCACAGGTGGGAAAATGAGAAACAATTGAGTGGAGGTGAGAAGTGATCTCGATTGAGGCAGTTTCACTTGTAGGGGGTTTCTGGTGGAACATGTGCATCCTGCAGATACTGGGGAGTGGGGAGGACAAAGCAGGGAGAGTGAAAGTCCAGAAATGAGGTGGCAGAAGAACAGAAGAGACCACCGACCTGTCGGAGATGGCAAAGTGATAGGGCCAGAGAATCAGCTTCATTGTGAGAGATTCCAGTGATATTGAAGGATTTTGTTTCCACACTGTCAAGCTGAGCAAGATCTGAGGCAGGCGAGCCATCCCAGAGGGGAGGGCAGTACTCCATCGAGCTGAGGATGAAAGCCTTAGAGGTGGATAGTAGCTCAGGTGTCCCAAGGAAGGAGTTTGCACAACAGAGGAGGCCAAGTCTGACTTTGGAGTGCGAATATATAATGGTGGCTTGTCCTAAATGAGATCACGTCTGAGAGGCAGATCCAAGAGTTTGAGTGACGGAACCTCCTGGAGAGGGTTGTTGAGAAATCAGATGGGAGGATTTGCCGTATGTAGTAGGGCAACTTAGCTAAATATTGCATAACAATTGTGCATTTTGTGAGGAAAGCACCAAATTTGGCACACTAGTAGCCTATCATATGATGAACAGATTTGGATATTGGGCCATCTCAAATTCAGCCGCTGATGGCTGTGGCAGCCATTTTTCAAAATGGCCACCAGTGGTTACTGTTATGACACATATCTGCTTTACTGGAGAGGAATGCAGGTTGATAGTGAAAGTTTATTGACTAATAAAGGTCCAATAATGGTCAAAGAAAGTAACAATTTGATTTGCTTGAGAAAAAAAAGTTAAAGTGGACTAATTAGTCTTATTAAGACAGATTCTGAATGAAAATCAATGATAAACATTCATAGCACTATTGGCTTGGCACATGGTA
>CM068952.1:184412702-184426382 GCA_035128595.1 Eptatretus atami
TCTCATGCAGTTTTGATTTCAATCGGCGTCCGGCAACTTCTTAACTGGCTACGCCACGAGTTCGCCGGCGATACGGAGAGCACGCAAAGGGTAAGTTAAACTCTCGTTTGTCATAGGTTTTGAACGCCGACCACAAGGTAAGCATTCATTGGTAAAAGTTATGTATAAAAAACTCCTGACGGATTTCGACGAAACTGGTGGGGGGTTAGGTATGGTCCAAGGATCATGCCATTAGATTTTGGACTGGTCCAAAATCCAATATGGCCGCTATGGCGGCCATTTTGAAAAAATATTGAATTTTTTTTTTTTGCATTTCTACATGTTTTAAGTGATTTCCAACCCCCCCCCCCCCCCAAAAAAAAAATTGTTAGAGAAAAAAAAATATTTTGCAACTTTTTTTTCAACAAAATTTCGTTTTTTTTTTTTGCATTTCTACATTTTATAAGTGATTTCCAACAAAAAACATGCCAAAATTATAATTGCGGCTGATTTTGGAACTTCAGGTGGATATACCCACGTAAAATCAATTTCTGTCTCAAGAATCTAGTTATGACGAATGAATTGAGTATGTAAAAGTTAAAATAAAAGGGAAAGTTGCAAACTATAACTCTGTGAGCACTGTTGACGTCAAATTGAATGAATAGGATTCATAGTTCACTTGAGTGACCTAGCAGTATTGGCGGCGGAGGTTTTGCACTCTACCGAGTGCTCCCCCTCTAGTTTCCCCTCTGTTTCATTGTCTGTACATTGGCCCCTCACCCTTTGTTGTCTTCCTATTTCCTGAGTCTCGTCCTCTGTATTAAAGCATATCTTCCATAACAGCTGGTCTGTCGTGCAGTAAAGTTATGGCTGTTTTCCTGCTCCTTGTTGGATGTTATGGTTCATCATCTAACATTGATCATTTTAAGTACGAAATTATAATTTCTGAATAATGTATTTCTTACTCTTGCCTATTCCTGGTAGGCCACCAATAAGACTATTTTCTTGGAGGGTCTGAAGGGGCCTTAAACATCTGAGCTATTTACACCTGAGGGACAACAGAGTTTCCAATCTGGATGGCTTTGTTCAAGAAAATCCAGAGGATGAAATTCTTCCTTCACTATATTACCTGAACTTAAGGTATGGGTCCAAGTGAGCAATTCCTAGTTTTCAGTGGAGATGTGTAATTGTGTAATTCAACTTTTCTGATATAAAAACTTTTGTGCCATCTGTCTGTCCATCACTTTTAGTGAATTTGTGCTCAACTAAACTATTTCAGTAAACATGGTTGTGATGATCAGCAGATGGCACAAAGGTGCGAGAGCAGTATAATTTTTGGCTGTTGCCCCCTGAGGTGGGGCCAAAAGTTTAATTACGGTAAGATTCTAAAACATTTTTTGAATGAAACTTTGTGTATGCAATCAGCCATTGGGGAGATGCATGAAGTATGTAACAATTTTTGGGATTTGACCCTCTGTTCATGACTTCATGTCCCAGGTCAAAGGGGTCAAAATGAGCAAAACATTTTAAACTCGTAATTTGATGTTGGGTCATTCCTGGTGGAACTTATGCCAGCTTTCAACTTTGCTTGAAGTGGGAAGCGTGGGGATTTGCGATGACACGCCATCGACTTCACTCCAGTAATATTGTTACGAATTTGGAATTACTGCACACAACAACCAGTCCCTATAGATCAGTTATATCGGTATATGTGTTTCTAGTTAGAATCCGTCCCTAGTCTAATGGGAATTAAATGTTCGTGTGCTGTGGGTTATTTTATAGATAGGATTTTTTACATCCCTTACAACAACAACAACAACAACAACAACAACAACAACGACCATCTTCGCTCTCACACAACAACATCTGTCGCGGCATTTTCGTGCGCTGCCAGCAAGATGTCGCATGTGGCGAGTCTAAAGGGCTGTCACACCTTGACGATTTAGCCAACCTATGCCGATTTATGAAAAATTTGCCTAATACGCTGGCACACGTCTAATACGTTATGGGTAGGTTTTGTATACGTTAAGAGCACGCTGAAAAACACTGCCATAAGTCGTTGTACGCTGGCTTTAATCGTTGAACTTTGTGGTTTTTCTCAAATTTTCGTATGCTTAAAATTTTACGACGTACTCGGCGTTTGGCTCACACGTTCCGCTACGCTGGCCATAAGGTTAGGCCTTGTTAAGCTCCGCCATCTTCGAAGATGGATGGAGGTTACTGTTTTCACCCCTTTCTGTTTATTTGTTTGTTTGTGAACAGTATTACGGTTTGGTCTTTCACTTGGAATATGTCATTCAATCCTGAGAATCCGACACACTCACGTCTCTCTCTTTCTACACAACAAGGACCTATACGGCAAATCCTCCCATATATTTCTCAAACACCTCTCCAGGAGTTTCCGTCACTCAAACTCTTGGATCTACCTCTCAGACATGTCTCTTATGGACAAGCCACAATTTATTATTGCCTCCAAAGTCAGACTTGCCTCCTCTGTTGTGCAAACCTCCTTCCTTGGACACCTGAGCTACTATCACCCTCCAAGGCTTCATCCTCAGCTCGATGGAGTACTGCCCTCACTCCTCTGGGATGCTCTGCCTCAAGTTCTTGCTACAGCTTGACGGTGGAAACGAAAACCTTCAAATCACTGGAAATCTCCACGATGAAGCGATTCTCATGCCATACACACTTTGCCATCTCCGACAGTCGGTGTCTCTCTGTCTTCCTCCCGCCTATTTAGACTTCACTTCCTGCCCTCTCCCTGCTTGTCCTCCCCACTCCCCCAGTATCTGCAGATGCACATGTCCACCAAACCCTCCTACAGTGAAACTGCCTCAATCAGATCACTTTCACCTCCACGTCAATTGTTTCTCTTTTTCCCACCTGTGGACGCAATCTCACTACCTCTCAATCCCATTCTTCCCTCCAGGTATTCAAGGGATGTTCACCACGCTTCAAGTCATCCCATCCAAAATAATCATATTTTCTCCACCACCATACCCGATCACTCCCAAATTTTGCTTATGTATCCATATTGTCCACCTTTTGCATTCTCCCATCCCCTTGTCATGACCTTCATCCGTTGTTTGTCTGTCTCCATCTACTTTCTCCCTCGCCCTGCTGTGATTTCTTTCTCTGCTATTCTCTTGTTGTGTGGTGTTCTGATTTGTCTGCACATTGCCCTCTCATAAGCCTAGGCCCAAGAGCATGCTCAAAAATAAATCTAATAAATAAAGATTCATCGGATGTCTGTCTGTCCTGTTTGGTTCACGTTTCAAGTCTGCTGGACCAACAACCACCAAATTTGGCAACAGCAGCCCAGAGTCCGATCCGGATGTCCTCAAGGTATTTTCATCCACCACCTGAGCCTTTAAAGATCACTTTTCGACTTTTTCATTTATAAGCAATCTCATTGTAACAACATATCACGTGAAAACATGGCCAAAGGCCAGCACACCTAATTCGTCGACCATGTCTTCCCACAATTGCCACTGCATGGCTGGTCTGACTCCAATGCACAATTGGAACGAACTAAATCAAATAATATGAATCATCGATGTCTGTCTGTCTGCTCTGTCTGTTTGTTCACGTTCTTTGCAAGGACTGCTGGACTGACAACCACCAAATTTGGCACACAGCCTGAGTCTGATCCGATGATTGTCTTAAGGATATTTCATCCACCACCTGAACTTAAAAAATCACTTTTCTGGCTTTGTCATTGTCCATACTATGATTGCTATGACAGCTCTTCTGTCCATACTATGATGTGCCTGATCCCTCTTAAGGAAAGAAGCTTAAAACTGCTAAATCACCAGATATGCATTGTGAGACTCTGGGACCAGGATTCATTCAACAATTCCTGCCGTTGCTTTGTTGTACTGATTGGCCCTTTTGCTGTGGTACCTGTTGTGACTGCATGGTACACTGATTGGGTCACATCATATGTTCACTCTTGCGAAGACCTCTGCATTCATCAAACAAGAGATCAAATCATGGGCAAATGATAAACCATGGTTTAAAAGTTGGTCTTCGGTCAAAGCTGAAAGCAAAGGAACAGCACACAGAGCGGGATCGGTTCTCTCACAAGAAAAGCTCAATATGACGTGCAGAGGGAATTCGTTGAGCAAAATTAGAGTATAGACAGAGCTTGAGAACAGTTTCAACTACAGCTCAGCCTCGGATGTTTACAAGGTCCTTCGATATTATCTTTCCTGAAGGAAAGAAATAGATTGAGACGCATGACGAAAGTAGTTGAAGAGAAGTTGAACGAGTTCTCCAGTTATTTTTAATCGCCAGAATACTGCACCTCGTTTTCAGTTTCTTTTCCCAGCGGTTCTGAATTTACACAGCACTTCTTGACGGACAATTTATAGTAAGTGTTAGAGCGGGAGAGCCTGAGGCATATATATATGAGGATCACAGGCGAGAAAAAAAGCAGTAAGAATAACCTGGCATCGGCACTGATGGCAAATAATGGTCCTGAAATGGCGACGCATGTGAATTTCTGGACGCTAGGATAGCAGACTCTTAAGGCATGCTGTTGCTGGTGAAGTGAGATCTCCTCTGGTTTATTAGGTTTCGGAGAGCGTACAGCTTGGCAACCAGCCCATGAGTGCCCGGTCTATTTGTTATTTGAAATCTGTCTATCATTATAACAGTGTTGCTCAAAATAAATCGAGAGGAGCCACCCACCTCTTGGATTGCTCAACGATTCCTATTCTGGCCCTGCCCTAATCATTCTGGCCCCTAAGTCCCAGATTTCCAATTCTGGGCCTACCGTGTCAATAGTAAACGAAACCCATGTCTCTCAACTCAGTGATGAAGATGTTTGAGCGGTTTGGTTTCTCAGCAATCCCGAGGTATATCACCACCTTAGGCTTGAATCTGATGATGATGCTCTTGCCTTAGTTTTAATTTTGCTTTTGAGAGTCTTGAGACTTTCTAATCGACGTAGTTTGGCTTTTATATCTTTTTATTGATTTTGATATCTGTTTTCTAATATTAACCAACTTAACTGAGAGTTCCCAGCACACGCGAACGGTTGGAGAGAGAAAAAGGAGAGAGCGCGACAGATATTCCTATGGGTCTACCCCCACGCTAACTGAGACCAGCCTCGGAAAGTGCCTAGTCAAGTTTCCTTTTGACTAATTTTCAACAGATGGATGGTCCTGAACCAGAGAAATTTTAAATGTGTTGGATAAGACTCACAATCCAGAGGCCTATTTCTGTAAGGTGTATACTGCATGTTTGTACTTCTTGCAAAAACTAATACTCAACTTTGTGCCTCAGCTTTCAGAATGTGAAAATATGAGGGCTAAAGATGAGTATGTTATACGAGATGCATGCCCTTTTATAATTAACTGGATGCTTGTATGAGGAGCTTAATATAAAATAAGTGGACTAAGTTGAGCATTAGTTATCTCTTGTTGGTGACAATTAATCAGTAGAAGGAACATTATAGTAGTGAGTTTCCTCATAACAGTTAGTGAATGAGAACATAGGGACAATATATCCCCTGGGGAGTTTACAAACAGTTGGAAAAGATAACGCAGGAGGGAACCCAAGTGAGAGCACGAGTACATGAAAGTTGACGACCGCTCACAAATATATTCTTAACCGGGAGAAGAAAGATAACCGATAACTATGGATTTTTTTAAATGCCTATGAACAAACCTTGGTACAACTAATGGAACAATAAAGGTTGTGGGTCAAGTTTGCCATCAAAATTGTGTGTTGGTTTCGGAGAGAAGAGCGAAGCTAAGAATACAAACTTGTGATGGGTGTCGAATTTCCCGACCCGTAATTGAAGACCCTATTCAGCACCACCAATTTTTTAATGTCGTGAACAAACACTTTAGAGTACAATCATAGTGATGAAGTTTTGGTTGCTCAAATAGTTTCCAATCGGAAATGTGTCCGCAGTTTTGGGAGAAGAAAAGCAAATACATTATTTGTGCGGGCACCCCCCTCCCCCATTACACCCCTATAACCCCCCGATTTCCAATAGCAGGAACGACATTGGTACATCACAGGTGATGAAAGTGGTATCTGTGGTGCTGGTCAAGTTTTACATCACAATTTCATAGTGTAGCTTCTTACTTCAGAAGAAAGAAAGCAAGATACTCGCCTTTATATATGCGTGGGGGGTTCAAACCCCTCCGTAGTCAACGGTCCACCTCTCTGAGGGGACGGCACGCCCGAGTGACTTATTTTTAAATTTGCCATTGATATCACAATATTTGGTAAACACGATGTTGAACGTTGTGGTAAAGTTTCATCAAAATCGCATGCGTAGTACGAGAAAAGTTTGGAAGTATGTTGTGGATAGAAGGAAAGACAGACAGACGGAACTGAACGACGCGCCGCATCCATAAGAGATCCCTGGACTAACTTCAGGAAAGCTCAAAAAGTGCGGATGGTTCTGGTTCTTTAAATGAAACTCCTATTAAAGAAAATGTTCTTTACTGATAAACTTACTTATAAATATGCACTCATAATGAATTTAACCATTTGTAGACTAACAAAATATTTACAGAGTCAAAATGCAACAAGAATACGCGTTTTGAGGATTTAATACCTTTAACAAAACGACACGACACACACATCACACCACACACATAGCACACACACGTCACAACACACACCACACGCACAACACACACACACACACACAACAACATTCTGACTTGTGACTTTGAAGCATTAGCATCCCATTGTTGACATCACAAATGCAACATCCTGGGTAGTTATCCTCGAGCATGTAGAATGAAAAAGCGGCAGAGCATCACACAATTGCCATTAAACCCAATGCAGGACTGAGTGACTCCATGATAGAGAACGTAATGTAGGATATCGTCCAGTTGAGGCGCGCAAGGAGCAAACCATAATCAATAGCATAAAGACGAGATCCCCTTTGTCATCAATCCCAGACACGAACCCTGAGAGTGTAGCCTGTAGAATCTCCAGCATGCTACAGTAATGTTGGTTTCAAAAGGCATCATGCCGGGAGCTGTGTATTTCCTGTCATGTTTGGGAACGACACGCGATACTTGACCAGGACTTGGAGCTATTTCCAGCCGAGAGAGAGCATTCTCCAGCCACAGTCTAGCGCCCCAAAGACGGAAGCGATAGGAGACTCAGACGAGGATGGCCGAATTAGCTCGAATATATATCCAGTGACTGTTCCACTCCCCAGTTAGTACTGGCTCAGAGAAGAATCGGTCGCAGACTTTGGCCTAGGAACCTGTTTTAATCTATGGATGGTTAAAAATATCTGGTTGGGTGGCTGTGTGATCGGACGTGTTAGCACCTCGCTGATCCGGTCCCACTCAGTGATGCTTCGTTAGCAGAGGTTCCTGAGAGGAGAGTCACAATTCGTTGATTTGCAGAGTTTAGGTTTCGGACAGTTGGAAGAGAGAGAGCATCGCATTCTGCAGAGTGCAGATTGCGGAACAGAAACATAGAGAGAAGTTTGAACCAAATTTGAAGATGGAAGAGTCCAAGCACGCAGAGGGAAGATAGGAAGGAAAAAAAATGTGAAGTTAGAAAATGGGGGGTTGGGTACGAGATTGGGAATGATTTCGTGTTTGGTCAATAGAAAAGAAGTATTTTTACCGAGGTCGTAATTGTGTTTAATATTAAAGGGATATAAAGCCAAATCGGGAGTGTAATTATTGTTGTAGCAGTGAGTTACTGTGCCCACATTCGAGTATTCTGAAGAAAAAGATCGAGAGTTGAAATGAGATCTATACTTGTGACTTATAATGGCTTATATAGAAAAAGTAAAGATTGTGTGCGGTTCCGTAGCATTCCCGTAAATCTTCTTTGAATGTTAAGTGATGTTCGGGACCTCTACCTCCTCTTCGCCCACGTCAGTCCTCTCATCTCCTCTTGATCCAATGTGTCATGTGTAGATTGGTTGTGTGAATAAACAGTTTGTGTGTTTTAGGTTCCTCTTTTCTTTTTAAATCCCCACTTTCCCTTCTCTTCCTTGGCTGTGTTCCATTGGTTGTATGCAGCTTGTTCACCCCATGTGTCCTCCCCTTCCCACTCTCTCTCTCCTCTTTTATTTGTTTGTCAGTTTGTTTGTTTCCTTTTCTTTTTCATCCCCACTTTCCCCTTTTCCCTCTTCGTGCCTGTGTTCCATTGAGGTTGTGTGCAGCTTTTGTTCACCATGTTCCTCCCCTTCCCCATGATCTCACCTCAACTTTACTCTGCTGGTGGTGTTTTCCCTTTCATTTTCTTCCATTTTATTCTTCTCCTAACTCTTGCCACAGCCTCAACCCTGTGAAGAAAAACTTATTGTTTTCAATATTTTGAAACAGGGAAAAGTGTATTCGAAGATAACCCAGTACCAACAGGGTTTGTTGCAAGGGAAAATTCGTTCCAAATGGAATGTGGAATATTTAAGGAGTTTTTCCAGAGAATGTCCCTTTGGCAAAGCATAATAGCAGGGTACCCCTCCAGTTAATGTAAAGGTGACTAAAGTCACAACCCCCTTCTTTCTGCAATCTTGAACCCCGCCCCACCTCTTTCCCAATCCCAAATCCTCAACCCCAAGTCTTCAAACCACCCTCCCCACAAATTCAAACTGGTCTCGCCGCTCCCTGCTCCCTTAATCTGGCCCTCCCAACAAACTCTCTGTCCTTGTGTACCTTTTTTCTTGATTTAGAAAGCTGCTGTCGAACACTCGTCCATCTCCACAATGCCCACAAGACTGCTGCATCTACCGCGAGGCAACCCAAGTCCTTAAACTCCCCCCAACGCTCAAACCTCACAACGCCGCCCTTGACCCCAATACCTATGTTCCGAGTATAAACCCTCCCACCTAGCCACCCCCCTCCCAACACCACCCACCGACCACCACCATCACTCCAATCTCTTTAACTGCACTCACCGCATTCTTCTTCAGGTCCTCACCCTCTCCCTTTCCGGCTAAGCCGGCCATAGTCCCAGTAATCCTCACTGCCTGTACAAGACTGGCTAGACGGGTTTCTTCGTGAAGCAAAAGGACAAGTAATCAGTAGTTCTTCGACAGAATTGGAGTGAAATAGTTGTGGTTTTTATATATTATATATTATATATATAAACTACACTATAATAGTTGGTTGCCGGGATCGTCGTGCATCCAAACCGAGCCGCGTTGTATTTTCTGGGACGGAGCCGCAAGTTGAGTCGGCCCGACCGATCGCCGTCGGGTAGTAACTTCGTACTCACGTACGGGCAAACTCATAGAATCGCTGCGGCCATTCGGGAGGAGTAGGAAACTCAGTTGGAAAATCTAGATGGGTTCCTTGTAACAAAAGATTTACCGAAGTACCAGTTCGGCATGAATGTCTTCCGGATTCAATGTGGCCAGATCACGGTGGGGTAACGGATAGAGAATCGTAGTGGGCAATCTTTCAAGTGGTACCCCTGAAAAGATACCACAGAAGACACAACCGTGAATCCACCCGTATTTATTTTCTGCACTCTGGGGTAATTCATCCTAAGAACAAACCCTGACAGACGGTAGAACTCGTACGGAAACAAAACCGCCGAGAGTGCGAGCGAGCTTGTCCTCGGGTACATTGGAACCGATGTTCAACCAGTCTGCTCCACCGAGCTATATTTATGATTTGAAGAAGCAAAGCTTTTATCAGGAGTGAACGAGTAAGACCGTCGGATTGCAAATGATACCAGAAGATCAACTCCAGTCGAGTGAACTTTTCAAAGTAACTATTCGGGTTAGAACTAAAGACCCAAACGGCCTTTCCCTTAAAACTCTCCAACTTCAGTGCCCCCAACGACCAGAAAAATAACTTCCGTCTTTAACGAAACGGCAGGAAAGAATAAGAAATCGAAATAATATTTAAACAGAGGGAGAATCTACGGGCTGGAGATGTGTAGTAGTAAATAGAGATCGGAAATGTTCAGTAGGCGTCAGACTCGGAGAAGAAATTAACGAACAGGACTACAAGCGACGAGCTGAACATTTAACAAATTGGGGTATTTATTTATAATATGGGGGAACTAGGGAGCACGTCAGAGGCAGAAACTAATTACCGATATTATTACGAAAATGATCATAGATGCACAAAGATTTACAGCAACACAAAGCACTTATTATCGAAAGTTGCCTAATACTTCATTTTAGACGAGCTGCGCCTACCGGACACACGTTGTCGCGATCACACACATACCCTCATAGTACATGGTGATCCGGCTGTAGGGATGCTCCTATTCAAGTGTTAGACGGTTGAGGTAGTCAGCTTCGTAAGGGAAGCAGGACAAGGCTCGGATATAGTTCTTCTCCCACGTAGCCTTACAATACCGGGGACACTCTTCTGCTACCGGACCGGGACTTTCGTGGTTGTGCGTATTTCATATCAGCCCGCTCGGTTGATTACGTCGCGTACGGAACTAAACGCCGCGGCCTCCAGCCGCGAGATGGTTTTGAGCTGTTCGGACCCACTATACGAGCCGTTCCGTCTGGAGGCGCCTGGCAGAATCCTCTCCCAGGTGAGTATTTGAGGCTTTTCTCAGCGGTCGAGTCTATTTAGGCTCTCTTACCGACGCTTTGAAGTATTCGTCGACCACTACGTCCCGGAGCGCTGACTACCCGAGGCCCAGCCGTTGAGCTGACCATCCTGTCCGTCACTGTTCGGTTATTGTACAGGACCCATCCGGACTCAGACTTTATCCGGGCAGCGATCTATATTCTCGGCGTCGGTCCGGGCGACTCAACTTGCGTGCTCCGTCAGAAGCGGTCGGTTGGATGCCGACGAATCCCGGCATCTAACTATAATATATATATATATATATATAATACTATATATATATAAAACCACAAACTAGTCATCAATTCGGTTCCCGAGAATGATAGATTACCTTTGTCCTTGAATTTGCTTCAAAGAAACCTTAGCAGTCTTAACGAGGCAGTGATGAGAATGTTGACATGGCTTGGACAAGCGTGAGGGGGAGTCAGGGAAGGGAGAGGTTGATGGACTTTTGAATTTAGAAGAAAGGATGGAAGTAAGAGAATTGGAGTGGTGGTGTGTGGTGGTGGATGGGAGGGGGGTGGGTTAGGGAATCGACAAGTAATTGGGAGGGGGGTTAGGTTTTTGGTTGGGGGGTTTAAGGACTTGGGGTTGCTCGGGGGATGATGACTTGGCATTGGTGGAGATGTTAGTTTGAAGGCTTCAATAGAAAGGGACACAAGGACCAGAGATTGTGTTGGAGGCAAGATAAGGGAGAGAGAGCGTGGGAGAGCAGTTTTGTGATTTTGTGGGAGGGGGTTTGAAGACTTGGGTTGAGGATTTGGAATTGGGAAGTAGGTGGGGCGGGGTTCAAGAACTTGAAGAGAAAGGGGTTGATGACTTTGTCACCTTTTACATTACGTGAGGGTCCTGTATTATGCTGCCAAGGATCATTCTGGAAAACTCCTAAATATTCCCAGTTCCATTTGTGAACGATTCCTTGCAACCACTGAACGCACCTGTGGATAACTGGCGGTTTCTTCGAAATTACTTCTGTTTCAAGGAATTTGAAGACAGATAATGGCAGTTTTTCCTTGCAACTAGGAGTTGAGGCCTGTGGAAGAATGTAGGAAGAGTAAAAATGGAATAAGAGAAGTGAGCGAAAAAGGCGCCGGGGATCTCGAATGAGGATAAAACATTAAAAACCGAGAGTAACGTGAAAGATTCTTTGGAAAGCGAGAATGTCGAAGAGAGTTTTTTTAATTTTTTTACGAGAATGCCGGAAAGCTAAAACAAAAAGCCACACTAAGCAGAGTAGGAAGTAGAGTGAGATCATTGGGGGTAAGGGGGACACATGGGGTGAACAAGCTTGCAATATCACATACCTCAAATAGCGAACACATGCAGAAGAGAAGGGGAAGGTGGGGGATTGGAAAAGAAAGGGAACAACAAACTGCATACAAATTAAAAGGGAGAGAGAGGGTGGGGGGAGAATGGGGTGACGCTGGCTACCTGATGGAAAAGAAGAGGAGGAGTTGGGGATTTTATAAGGGAAAAGGACACAAAACCCTGACAACAAATTTAAAGAGGAGAGAGGAGGTGGGAAGGGGAGGGGATCATTAGAAAGAATAGACGTTAATAAATAAAGAGTAATATGATTTTTCATGGGATATAAATTACACCTGGTTTGTTTTATCTTTAATTATTCACGAATTACTTTTATTTCTTTCTTTGACAACAAAACATTTCAGTTTACCTGTTTCTAATTCTTTTCTCTATTTCCTCTCTTTGACCTTCCTTTATTGTTAACTTTTTTTTTCACCTGCAGAGCGGTTCTACCATATGTCGACCTAAATCTGAAATCTACGATTGTGACTCTTCAGACTCTGTAAAGCAATCACTAGTGGGACCGATCACGGTACCGACACAACGATTTACAGCTGTAAACAGTTTTAGCTCAAGAATTTCTTCTCTGGCCGTACTATGGGAGAGTGGACGTACTCGGCCCACGATTATGAGATTGGCATCGCGGTCTGAGTCTTCATGCTTCGTCTTGTTTGGGATGGTCGGAATGGCTGGGTTGGCTGGAATGTAATGTCCTGGTGTGTTGCCAAACCATGACAGGAATACACGCTCGGCAGTGGCTTTGAAAGCCAGCCTGAACATGCTGGAGATCCTCAGCATCTTCGGGTGTTGTTGTCTGGATGTGAACAGGGGATTCGTCTTTATGCTATTGATTATGGTTTTCCTGGCTATGCACCGTATCTACAGTCAATCCCGGTGTATTTGGGTACTCAGTCTGCATGGGTTTATGCTGTTGGTGATGCTCTGCGCTTTTGTCATTACATGACTCCGAGGATAACTACCCAGGGGATGTTTGCGTTTGTGATTGTCAACAATGGGGGAGCCATGCTCAAAGTCACAAGTCAGGAAATGTTGGGTGTGTGTGTGTGTGTGGTGTGTGGTGCGTGTGTGTGTGTGTGCCGTGTGTGTGTAATGTGGTGTGTGTGTGTGTTGTGGTGTGTCTGTTGTGTTGTTAGGAATTAAATTCTCAAAACGCTTTATCTTGTTGCATTTGACTCCTGTAAATTTGTTAGTCCATCTATGGTTAATCATATGAGTGCATTTTATAGTAAGTTATCAGTAATAGAAACATTTCTTTAATAGAGTTTCATTTTAAGACACCAGAAACAATCCGGCACTTTTTAGCTTTCCTGAAGTAGTTCCAGGGACTTATGGATGGCGGCCGTCGTCAGTCCGTCTGTCTGTCTTCCTTCTAACCACAAATATAACTTCCTTCTCTTGTTACTACGCAATCGCGATTTTGATGACCTTTACCACAAACGTTCAACATCGTGGTATGTACCAAATATTGTTCATGGCTAAAAATCGGCCCGAAGTGGCGCTTCGGGGGTTGCCCCCAATATAGGGATTTGCTTTCTTTTGAGAGACTACAGCATGAAATTCTGAATGAAACTTGAACCACAACCTTCATCCCTGTGATGTACGAATGTCGTCCTGCTATTGGAAAAATTCGGGGTATATGGGGTGTATGGGGGAGGGGGGGTTTTGCCCGCAAATATGTATTTGCTTTTCTTCTCCAAAACTGCAGACACATTTCCGGAATAAGACTTGAGCCACAAACCTTATCACCCATCGTGGTTAAAGTTTGTTCACGACATTAAAATTGGGGTCGTAGGTTTTAACATGGGAATGACCCAACATTTGTATTGCTTGCTTCTCC
>CM068952.1:184487291-184505006 GCA_035128595.1 Eptatretus atami
TGTTTTAATAGTCATGTAACTACTTTAATAGCCAGTGGGCCTGCCTTTTAGCAAAAAGTTTGCACTTGGTCAACTCGAAGGGCCCTGTCCTGGTCGTCCAAGACGTTTTCGGCCGGTAAAAATGAATGTACTGCTTCGGTTTACGACCTTTAATTTCAACATCTTTAAAATAACAGTGAATAGGCTCTGTATAACACATTGTATCATTTTAAGCCTCTCACAGAGTTTCCTTTGACGGTACAAATTCACAGGTCTAACCTTGATTCTTCATATTCTGTGTTCAATTCGTGCTTTAATTTGTTCGGTTATTCTTGCTCCTCTCTCTTTTAATTGCCAAAATGCCAATTGTGTCACATGCTCGACAGTGGGAAACAAGTGGATTTGGACTCGGCGTCTAAAATTTCTTCAAGTATGCCAATTTCAATCCAGATTGGTGATCTGCACAACGAAAATCATTTTTCTGAGGTAATAGCGAGTACCTCCACATGGTCTAGAGGGTGTAGAGGTTGTCATGTCACTTGACAAAGAGGAATTGGAGAAACATGGGAAGAAAGAGATTGGACTAACACAACCCTCAGCATGACTACTACATGATCCAACATGCTCAACATGCACCTTCACCCGCATCACTCACAACGCACCTCTAACGCACCCATCTCAACATCACAACTCTCACCCGCAACATCTATGCACCAACCAACGCACCAACAATGCTCCAACATAACCTGCACTGAAGAGAAGATCAGGAGATTAACTAGAATTTTTCCTCTACGCTTATCTATATGATGATGATGATATGATGATGATGATGATGATGGTGAACAGTGTTGGAATCAGAATCGAACCCTCGATAAACCTGAACCTCATCACACCAACGATGATTATCCTCGATCTTGTGTGGAAGATGGGCGATTCACTCCCTCCATGTTTATATCAATGTTCTGATAAATCAAATTCTGCCCATTTGGTGTTTATTTAGTCGTTTGTGATAAGTCCCATACGTGTTGTAAATAGTATTTGTGTTACATGTTCGGGTGAACACACGTAGGATGGAGTAGGAGCACACACTTCATGTCCCCACAGAGAATATCAATCGTGGAGTGGGAGGGGTTGGGGGTGTTCCAAAATACATTTTGCGTATGTATATGTTTATAGCAGTTACTCACTCACTCGATCATGTTTATGCCCAGGTGACACACAACCATCTCACAAAAGAAAACGCCTCTTCTGTCAACCTCGGTCCTGTGTGCTGTGTTCATGTTTTCCAATTTCATTAGTTTCCGCATTCCTCTAACACTGACACCCAGGGGTTTAAACCGTTATATATTTATTTGTATTTTCCAATGTTCAGAATGAGCCAAGGGGGCATCAATCATGTCCAATCCAATTAATAACTGGAAGGTTTGGGGACATTATCAAACCTTCCCAACAAACCAACGTACAAATCAGTTCATTCACTATTTACACCTGGACAAGGTGTTTCCTATAAATGTAAAATTTTTTTTATTTCTCTTATGGTTAAAAAACACATTTTATAAACATCAATGTATTATTATATAGGATTTTCTTCCTCTCTGATGCCAAGTGGTTAATGCAGAAAAAGAATGCAGAATGACGTTCTATAAATTATTTCACCTCAGGTAAAGAAAGAAGAAAAACTACATTTTCTCTCGTTCTCATCTCATTCATAAACCACTGTGTGTTTGTCATCGGAGGAACTAATCTCGGTTTCTGAACCCGAACAGACAGTTGCGGTGATCTTTGTCTTGTGTATTCATGTTTTCCCGAGTTCTGTTCTGCTGTCGTGGATTGATAACTTGAAGTAATTTTTCTGAATCAAACTCGAGGAAAGACTCTAAACACCTGAGGAGGTACCTGTGAAGAGTTCATCTTCTTCACTCCAAGTGAGTCAAAGTTGAAGTTTCTCTTTTGATCCATGACAGTCTCGGTCGAAATTCCTGCAGGTGTTTTCTGGTTCCTGATGGTCGCTGTATACAGATTGGTGTGGTGTTTGTAAATATATCATATAAAATGTTTAGGAAAACATTAACTGAACTGTTGAAAACACAAGTTTGTTTGGTTATTACCTCCACCACCGAAGGTGAGCAGAGATTATATTTTTACCCCATCAGTCTATTTGTATGTTCGGGAGCACGATATGTCAAAAGGTTATGGAGGAATTGGACGAAACTGGGTGGCAGGTTGGGTGTGTGACAAGGAGAATATGTTAATTTCGGTGAAGTTTCGAATCCAGATCTGGATACGAGAAAGTATTGAAAACTTTGAAAGTGATTCTTCACCTTGAGCGAAGGGCAAAAACGATATACAGATAAACACGAGAACAAGCCGAGTCGATTTTGGTTAAGGTTGGATGCATTCGCCTCACAATGGGATACAAAATTAAACTGTTCAGCCTGCCGGAGGTATGTACTCCTGAGTGATATCTCGTTGCCTTTTGAATGAGTAGATCTTCTTGCCAATATCACAATGGTCCAATTTCGCCCCTCATTTCAGTGTTCAACTCATTCAAGTGCTGGAAAATGTCATTTAAGCTTTGCTTGCCTGCTGGCCTCATTATTGAAGGGTCGAGCAAGGAGTAATTTTTGTCTCAGAAAAATTAAAATTTCCATTCGAGCAATGGAACACATGAAAGGACGTTTTCCACAGAAAGCCAGAAATTCATGAAAGAGAAAGTGCTGGTGCTCCGATCCCACTTCTTTGCACATAACAGGGAACATCGAAAATTCGATTCCCTTGCCTTGATGAAGTTCACAATCCTTTCATCTCTCTCTCCGTAAAGGCTGGAGTTTGTCAAGGCATCTTCTTGGCCCAGTCCTATTCCTGATGTTCATCAGTGATCTCTCTAACTCTCTGGAAAATCCCATTTGTCTTTTTGCTAACAACTCCACCTCTGCCAAGAACCCTCCTCCTTTAGGCAGAAAGCAGCCTCTACCTATCTTTCGACCTTCATGATAGAATCCGAACTGTCCAACATTAAAATCAGTCTTCCAACATGGCAAAACTCAACAACCTCACCCCATCTCTTGCAAATGACCATCTGTTGAACCCTCCCTTCTCCTTTTTAAAGAATCATTTTGAAGAGGTTCAGTCACATAAGCTTTTGGGCCTCACTATCAGCCATGATATTTCTTAAGCAACCATATTTCAAAGTTGGTCTCCACAGCCAGTCTCCATCTCCCATCATACACAGTCTTTCCATTGCAGGACCGAACTTTTACCAACTCCAAAACTTTCATCCACATCCTGATGTTGTGTACTCTCTCCCTCTCGGACTGGTGCCCTGCTCACACGAGCTTACATATGTGTTGAAAGCAGGTCTTCAATACCATTGGAATGTCCCGCGACAAAGCTGACCTTTGCGTGTGTCACTTTCACAATTATCTCAGATTTTCCCCTCCACAACTCGGATATTTTGTAACTCGCCCACGTTTCGAGATCTTCTAAGCCCACGTTTTTACAAGTTTCAAGTTTTTCCTTCATGAGAATTTGCTGCTGTATTCATTTTATTCATTCCGTTGACCTCATCTTGTCCAAATCCCTTGCTTTCGAAGTCTTCCTCTATTTTTCCCTCATCCCATTCGATGTGTGTCCCCCTCTCTTTATGCGTTCTTTTGTTCTGTTCCATCCTGATCCATTCTGCTCTTCCAGGAGTTGTACGAATTAAGTTATTATGTTGCCTAGGTTGACTTTGCTCTTTCCTATTTCATAGTTGATAGTGCTGAATTTGCTTCTGTTACTTCCATGTGCAGGTAGGGTTTGTGGTTCCTTGATTGTACCTGATATCACAGGTATATGTTTTGTGGTTCCATGATATACAGATTCACAGGTTGGTTTTTGTGGTTCCATTCCTTGATTGCACCATGATATCAGAGGTATACGTTTGTGGTTCCATGATTGATCGTGATATCACAGGTATAGTTTTGTGGTTCCATGATTGTACTGTGATATCACAGGTATAAGTTTTTTCTGTTGCATGATTGTACTGTGATATCACAGGTAGTTTTTGTGGTTGCATGATTGTACCATGATATCACAGGTATAGGTTTTGTGGTTCCATTCCTTGATTGCACCATGATATCAGAGGTATAGGTTTTGTGGTTCCATGATTGTATCGTGATATCACAGGTATAGGTTTTTGTGGTTCCTGATTGTACTGTGATATCACAGTATAGGTTTTGGTTGCATGATTGTACCGTGATATCACAGTATAGGTTTTGTGGTTGCACATGATTGTGTTCCGTGATATCACAGGTATAAGTTTTGTGCTTTTTATGAAATTTTGATACCCCTTACACATCAACAATTGCGGGCTCGTTTGATAAGAAATCAAATTGCCAATGATAATACTAAAGTGATTAAAGATAACCAGGTGAAACGACAAACCATCATGTGGCTTTAGTAATGCTAGAGTTTATATGAAGAGAGGAGAGAGGAGTCCGGTGTATCTCTGGATTTCCCAGTTGCAATTTTCTGGATGTGAATCATGAATAGTGAAGAAGAAAGTAAGAAGATTGACAGTTTTAAATGTGGTGTTGGAGATGAATGTAAAAAATTCCATGGACTGCAAGAAGAACAAAAAATCAGTGATTGATGAAATTAGACCACCATGTACATTAGATGTGCTGATGCCCAGGCTTTGCTTCAACAGATCATCACCACAATGATGCACTGATTAAATGGTTTTTTTTTGAGAGAATTTGGGATGCAAGTTATATTCTTATGAGGGGAAAAGCCCGTTAAAATGATGGTGCTCAAAACTAACACAACACAGAGGATTACAATAAATCCAAGGTTATGGATTACGTATGATTAATTATTTCAATAAATAATACAGTCTAATAAATGAGACTTTCTCTCTGAGAATTATTGTGAGAAACAATTTAAAACATTGGAATGAGAGCATTTTTACTTTAACATGCCACTCCTCCAACCCCAAGAGGAGGTAAGGTGATCTTTAGCACACCCCCCCACCCCCCCGATAACAGGAGGATAAGGTGATATTTAGCACCCCACCCCATATCAGGAGGGTGAGGTGATCTTTGGCATCCTCCCCACCTACTCCCATCCCCACACATCAGGAGAGTAAGGCCATCTGTAGCATTAAGACATGCACAAACATTCGCTCATATACACATATGCGCAGTGCACATACAAATTGGATACTTTCAGACCTGGTGGTCTCCGTTCCATCTGCTCAAACTCAATATCCTCAATATCCTACATGTGGAGATAGCACCAATGAGACACACAATACATATTTCGTCTGCTTTCTGTGGCTGTTGTTTGCATCATTGCTGGGGCGTGGGCTGTGCCGCTCAGGTGTACCCCTGTTACACTTAGCTGCTACTCATTTCCATCCATCCATCCATCCATCCATCGGGACCAACTTTGTGCACTTTGTGCAGAGCGTTGGTGCTGCCTAAGCAGTCTCCTTGGCTTTTGAACACAATCCTGGATGGGTCGTCACTCCGACACAGGATACCAACAAGCTGGCACTCATTTCGCCGACCTCGGAAAGAGGACAGCTAGCTGAATCAACCCACCTGATGTTATTTAAAAGTATGACTGGGGTTCAAACTCAAGATCATAAGAAATTATCCAGTCACCTTAACTGTGAAGCCAACATCAGGCTTTCATCACACGTTTCCTCAACAGATGCGATCCTCAAAATGACAACTACAACTGCGACAACAATTTAAATCAAGCAAATTGCTCATCACTTTATTTGAATGACATGCTTGAAGCAAAACCCTTCCATATTTTCATACTATTCAGCCTTGAAAAGTTAGGCGAAAACCGAAATTACATTCAAAAACCTTCATTTTGTAACCCATTTGCCCCTCCTTTTATGTGGGCGGTATATAATTCCAAAGGTCGTTGCCGCCATCAGCCCCAAAAATAATAAAAATAACCCGGTGTACATACATGAAGTAAATATACGTGTGTTACTTTTCTATATTATATTAAATCAGGAGTGTCTGTCTGTCCCTGAACTGCTCCCTCAGTTTTGTGGCTAGCCCTGCCAAACCTGTGGAACGTTTTCAGGGTCCCAGCCAGTGTCTTAAAATTGCTCGGAGGTTTGATAAATACCTCAATGCAATCATAATTTTATATTGTAGGCCCACAGCCTGTGATACTTCATAAAATGGTGGCATATTATTTTGAGAGCGTTGCGGGCATTATTACTTCCATGAATATGAGGTCACTTCCTTCGTGACAGATAAATATATGTGCAAGGCTTTCATATCTACAGTATATAAAATTATATCTTGATGCAGACTGAAAGTTTCCCTTCCTGCTTTGATAGTTTGCTTAATTTCCATCCAACTGGTTTGGTACTTTTTTACTCCCCATCTATCTTATTCCTCAGACATCAGTTGAATCTTCTGGGTGGGTAGAGGCAATAGGATTTCTCCTCATAAGGTTTTCAATGAAGTTCACTGAAGGATCTGTTTAAACAGCTGGCTGGAAATAATGAATTTCATTTCCTGCATTTTAAACCGAATAACCTTCCAGGAACTGAAAGGTAACATCAGGATCACAGGAGAACAAAGATGAAATAAAATTTTAAACTACAATTTAATTTTGTTTCCACATGAAGCAAAGTCGACAAGATACAACCATTTTGTCAACATACTACCTCCACAATCAATAAATCAATTCACATACACATAATATCTAACCCCTGTTTCATAACAGGACATTACATTGAGAAGTGTGAACATGGAAAGATTAAAGTTTGTTTTTCACAACAGGTTCTGTTCCCCATTTCTCTGCTCGTCACTGAAAGGAATTTTGTGGATTCTTTCACAGATGAACCTGTTACTTCCTGGAATACAATGATGGATGTACCATGGCTGTCTCATCTAATTATCTTCATCACGGTGTGTTTCGTTCGAGTTATTCGGTCCCTTATAGACTCAAATAGCCAAACATCTTGGAATAGATTATTTTATAAAAAAAAATTTCAAACAAAATTTTGTGCAAAATATGAATATGAATCAGTCAGTCATGATTTCCCTTCAGAGACAAATATCGATGCTCACGGTCAACCACCAACCCCCTTCTGTTGAAACTCTAACACAAATCCAGAATCACTGCTCACCTCCACTCATTCGTTGCTCTGTTTTTCCCACCTGTGGAACTAACTTCCACATTCTCTTAAATCTCATCCTTCCTTCCAGCTCTTCAAGATAACTGTTCACCACCACATTCTCAGATCATCGCCCATCCAAAACCATGATCTTTTCTACCCCCGTTAGCCCCTCCCTTCCCAAGCCCACCTCTTTCCAAATTTCCTTCTTGTGAGATTTCTTCTGTATCCATCTTGTTCACCTGGTTAGGCATCCTCTATCTCTAATTCTTCCCCACATCCCTAATTTGTCTCAGTCTCCTGCTATTTTGTCCCTCAGCCTTGCTCATGATGTTTCCTCCCTCTTTGTTCTGTTGCTTCTTGATCTGTTCTATGTTCTAAGTCTTCCATGAGTCTTGAATTTGTATAAAAAAACCAAAAGTTGTTTTCCTTCATCAAGGGTACTGCTTAAACATTTGAAGAAAATGGAAATTGATGACGAAGAATTTAAAATTATTGATAATATTCAATTTTTAGAAGAATCATTATTCATTGGAAGAACAGATTCAAGACAATTAACATTACTACCTCTGCCACCAAAAGCTGGAATTGGAGTTATGTATTCACCTCTGTTTGTTGGCTGCTCTTAGAGCACCCTTATCTGGACATTTCCATCTGTCTGTCTGTCGCGAAACTTTGGTCAAGCCTAGGGGCTAACCACTCAACCGATTCCAATGAAATTTGGTAGGTAGGACCAATATTTCTGGGAATCGTGTGCTTTCGAATATGGGACCCAGGGCCCTAGCAACGGCATAGCAACGGCCCTTTAAAGTGGTCAAAAAATCGAAAAAAATAAAAAAAAATCGAAAAATCGAAGCTTAGAGTTCTGTGCGCAATCTATCTAGCTCCTTCATGCCAATTTGCAGCCCTAACAAAAAATATTTGTAGGAGGAGATAGGTTTTGGGCGAGTACATGTCAAACATTTCAGAAACGGTTAATTGCGAATATCTCCAAGAGAAAGAGTCTGATTTTGATGAAACTTGGGTGAAATGTGTACAATGTGGCTAGCATGTACACAAAAATGAATGGTTGCTATGAACACCTCCGTTGCTTAGCAACAGCTAAAATACTTCATGTACATCGTACACTTATTGTGGACTGTACAAAAAATCAATACCTCCGAAACTGGACCTCCGAGGGACCTGTTTTTTTGTGCCCAAGGAGAATGTCTTACAGCATCATATAAAAAATAAATCTTTAGCGAATAGATAAATGGAATTACCAGGGCTGCCATTTGTTAGAGTCTCTTTGGAAACATGCCTGTAATTTCACAAGGCGGGTTTCTGGGCACAAACTAAGAAGGCTGTGATAATCATATTTATTGTGCTAAATTGATTGATAGCATGTACATGAATATCGGCTAGTCGCGTCGGCCAGCTTTCCATCTAGAGCGAGCAGCCATGTCGCCTACCGGCCTGTTTTTTATTTTTCTGTGAGCAGGATATCTCAAAAATAATGGACAGATTCAGCTGAAATTTGATGGACAAGTTGGGAGTGCCACTTGGAAGAATTGATTCAATTTTGATGAAGATCCGAATCGAGATCTGGACACAATAATTATTTAATTTTAACTGATTCTTCACTATTGAGAGATGGGGCTTAAAATGATACATGGTATCTCAAAAAGTTGAGGATGGATTCGGATGAAATTTGATGGACAGGTTGTCGGTGTGACAAGTACGAAGTGATTAGATTCGGTGAAGATCTGGAACCGTTTGCGGAAACGATACATTTTTCAGTGATTTTTCACCATTGAGAGGTCGGGCCAAAACGATATATAACACGATATCTCAAAAAGTTATTCACGGATTCGGACGAAACTTAGTGGATGAGTTGAGTAGGTGACAAGAACAGGCTAATTAGATTTTGGTTGAGGTCCAGATCCAGATCCAGCCTATCAGTGGGATACAAAACGTAAACTGTTTAACCTGGCGGAGGTATGTGCTCGACTGAGTGTTGCACTGTTTTGTGTGTTTTGGGTTTACAGGTTTCGCGTTTTGGAGTAGAAACTTCATCTCCATGTCCAGCAAATCAGTTTCTTCATCCTCATGGAATTTGCTGTGAATTTTGTCTCATTGGTGAGTCTTGATCTCAATAAAAACTGTTATTTTATGGTCAGATCCTTTTACAGCAATTTTAACGAATTGTGTATTTGGCAGGAACGTTCATGTTCAAGCCTTGCCAAGTTCCTGGAAGTAATCCTCTCTGTGCTCCTTGTGAAATGGGGACGTCATACATGGACAAGGACAACAACATGACAATGTGCAAGCAATGCAGTGCTTGTGACCCAGGTAAACAATTCCACCTCATTTACTTTTAAACTTCATTACTCAAAGAGTGAGTACAACCACAACCAACGATGAAGTGAATCAACCGTCCTTACCTGCATATTCATTTTTTTGTCCACAACTCCACTACACTTTATGTTTTAATAAACGATAGACAGTAGTGAAAGGGTAACTTTTCCTCCATAAGAAAAATAATAAAAGAGACAGAGGTTCTGGCATTTGTGGTGTCGACACTAACATGTGACCAAGTGAGGGAAACAGATCGATGAGTGTTTTCTAGTTCTGTGCTGGTGGTGACGTTGATATCAGTATGTTGAAGTGGTGTGTACATCATGGAGGACGTTTTGGTGAAAATCAAGGATTTCAAGGATTTGTATCTTGGTAAGCAAAGCAAGCCGAGCTGGATGGCGTGGTAGAGCGGAGGGGCATTAGTCCTGGGAGAAAGCAAGGATTTTAGTCCCTGACAGCGGTGTTTGGGGCAGACTATTTTGGGTGCTGTCCTCCATCTGTGCGTTTGTGTGTCGATCTGGCAGCATCTATCGGACAACAACTGGACTTATCTCTATATATCAATACCACAAGCTTCGCACCCACTAAAACACCTCGGCTCACCGCACCACGATCCCTATGAAATTGCCTGTGGCACTTAGACGGACATGACCGACAATGTTTGGGAAGTCTTGGCGTTCCATAGTACCACTTGCTGCATTTTGCCCACAATGCGTATTTTGTCATTCCCCGCCTGCTACGGCTCTGTCGTCTGCCTACCAGCTATGTTGTACTGCTATTTCCCGTGCGATGTGCACGGGTTATCGCTAGTCCTATATATATAAAGTTGAAAGGTGTTGTTTGTCCTGTGTTTCTCTGTGACCTATGCACGCGACAAAAGACTGGACTGAATCCTCACCAAACTTCATATGCCTGACAGAAACATGTACCCGGAGATGTCCCGCGATGTAAAAGAATTGTACTCCGACTCCGGTTTCAATTATGACGTCTCATCACCTGATTGTGTGTTTCTCTGTGACCTATGCACGCGAAAAGTACTGGACTGATCCTCACCAAACTTCACATGCTGACGAACATCTACCCGGGGAGTGTCCCGATTGTAAAAGAATTGTACTTCCGACTTCCGCGTTCCGAATCTATGACGTCAACACCTGATTTCGTACGTTAATTTTTCAAGTTCAGCCGATTGACCATGCGGGCAATGCCATATCAATATATTCTAACATATGATTTTTAATTTTGTTTGTTTTTATTTGTTTGTCTGCATGCGCTAATCTCCCTGAAAGTGAAAGATAGGAGCCTAACCACTGAAACAAAAAATGTCGGGCATGGGCCCCGGGAATGTTATAGGCTATGTGGCAACGGCCCTCGCCGGGGGGGCGGGCGGGCGGCGAGGCGGGTTGTGTTTCCCCCTCACCAACCCCCCTTAGCCAGATGACTGCCATGCCCAAATAGGGAAAACGTGATACTGTCGCTCGCGTCTGACATATTGTATGGAAGCAATTTTTAAATTCATTTCAAAAAGAAACCGGCAACCCGGGCTGCATTCACCTAGTCTTTCATATTTGCCACATGTACATAATATTCATTCACCACAACGTAGTAGTTAATAATTTTATCTTATTTTATACAACATTACCATTCTGCCTAACAGGCATATGGACCTCGATTTATTATTTATTTCTCATAGACTTATGATCTGCACTGCCACACACCACAACCTTGATTTTATTTATTTTCATTACCGTTTCCATCTCCACTCACAACATTCGTATTCGGACATTTCTGCTATCTGGACTCGAACAGGTCCGAAGGACTGCCAAAGGCAGTTTCTGATTGACAGTTCTTCTTGGGTGTTTGCCATTGCCCTTCCCTCAAGCATAGTTAAAAGAAGAATTTGCGAATTGCTTTGCAGGGCGCCCGTGATGAGATAGCCCTCTCTGCGAAGAACCATTGGATTCTCTTGCATTCCACCAAACTAAATGCCATTAGTGGGATGCCCAATTTAATATCCATAACCCAATCCTATCCACTGCCATATTTTTTTACTTGCAAAATACGAAATTTTTCAAGTATATTGCGTCAGTCAGATTTTGTTTATTCTGTTTTGTCTTTGTTGTGTAGGTTTAATCTAGTCACCTTATTATCAGGTATTTCCGTCGATATGTTTGTCCTGTCTGTCGTCTGTATGTATGTCTGTTCCGTCCCAGTGCTCCGTTAATACAATGCCGGCGATTTCGATGAACACTTGGTTAGTAGTTCATGACCCTAGTTAGTGCCTGCAAATAAGAACCATTGCCTATCGGCACCCACTCCGTTGCCTAGCAACGGGACTTTGGACAATATTTGTAAAATCACTAAAAAAATGTATTTTTTCGAAAATCACAAAATCGCGCCACGAGCGACTGTGGGCAGTACATTCGCCCATATGTCAAAAATTTTCCAGCCGGATCCTATGAAAACTGTCGGAGACAGAAGATAGGCACTTTGATATGAAACCCTGGTCGAAAACAATTAAAAAAACGAAGTTCGTTATATCTCAGAGACTATTGAGTCAGATATACATGAAACTGGTATGCCGTAGTAGTTCATGGTATGTCCTAGTTTATAGTGCTGGAGAAAGAAACCGTTTGCTTATGGACGCTTTTGTTGGCTAGTAACGGCTGCAAAAACGACTAAAATTCGACTTGATCGACCTACCCATGTCCGCCTACCGCTTGCTTTGCTCTGTCTGTCTGATTGGTAGTCAATCTAGTCTTAAACCCGCCTTATTATCAGTAATTCCGTCGATTATGTGTGCGTAGTCGATCCAGTTCGAAAAATGTTTTTTTTTTTTAATTTTTTTTGAAATTTGTTCTACCCCTTTATTATCAGTTTTTCCGTCGATATGTTTGTCTGCTCTGTTCTGTTTCGCGTACCATGCTCCGTTAATACAATGGCGCATTTCGATAAAACTTGGTTGCGTAGGTTCATACCATGGCACCTAGTTGTGCTGCAAATGAGAACCGTTTGCTATGCGACACCACCGTTGCTAGCAACGGGCACTTTTGAAATTTTTTAAAAATCAATAAAAAAAAATTATTTTCGCAAAATCAAAAATCGGGCCACAAAGCGACTGTGGGCAGTACACTTCAGCCATTTGTCAAAAATTTCCAGCCGAATCCTATGAAAACTGTCGGCCAGAAGCATAGACTTGAATAACCCTGGTCGAAAACAAAAAAAAACGAAGCTTTCGGTTAATCTCAGAGACTATGACGTCAGATATTACATGAAACTGCTATGGTAGGTTCATGGTATGTCCTCCCCCCCATAGTTATGTGTGAGAAAGAACCGCTTTGCTATGGACGCTTTGTTGGCCTAGTAACGGCTGAAAAAACGACTAAATTCGGACTGCATCGACTACCCATGTTCACCTACAAACGGCTTGTCTGCTCTGTCTGTTTATCGCCACACGGTCACAATTTTTAAAAAACCGACTCTTCATCGAAAGTTTACCACATGGTAGTTTTCATAAAGAATCCTATGGCATTGAGGTAAAAAAAGTCAACCTCGGCTCAGGTCAAACAACTAAGGTGATATTTTTAAAAATCCTTAATTTTCATTCCTATTAGACTTGAAAATTTGAAGAGGATTTGCCTATCAGCACTCACTGAATTCTACCACCCAATTTTTTTTGAAAGGTCAACAAAGGCCGAAAGGTCAACAAAGGCCAGAATTTCTAAAATTGTCCAATTTCATTCTGATTGCACTTGAAATTTGAAGAGGAGTTGCATTTTTAGGTCATTGAATTCAACCAGCAATTATTTTTGAGGTAAATTGTTCATGGGATTTTGCAAGTATCATGCTCTGCCATGACTTCTTCTTGTTTATTATTAATATTTTTTGTATACTTTGTCGAGGCTCCTATGAGACGCGAAACCACAACAACGCACAGGCAGGGGCGGGGAGGGCATGAGAACAAGAGGCAGCGGGAGTGCGGAAGGACAAAACAGTGGGGAACAGAGACATTAGGGCAGAATCTGTGGAAGGGAAGGGTTGGGGAGGGGACAGAGGGTTATACAAGATGGACGATCACAGGGACTTTCAGGATGGAAGCAGTGAAATTTGACGGAGGTGGGTTTGGGTGGGATTCAACGCGCGAGAATAACGAGAGATATTGGATGGGGAATTATAGAGTGGTGGTGCCCGTGAACAGCCTGTTTTTGACAGTCCTGGAGCGGAAGAGTGAGATTGAAACAGGCAGCTGTTGTTCGTCTTTCGGCTGCAGTCCGTTAGGGGTCGCCACACGATCATCCTTTATGATCGCATTACTGATTTGGCATAGTTTTACGCCGGAGCTGCCCTTCCTTGACGCAACCCTGCCCGTCGCCCTCTTATGACACAGATAAGGATTGGGTTTTGCCATGAACTTCCGGGTGCCTTACACCCTCTTAATAGCGCGGCCCAGTGAGAGCTCCCGTCCTCAGCGCATCTCCAACCCAAGCCTCCGCAGTAGCCGGCATTACAGGCGCACGCCACTACCCGGTGAGATTGAACAGAGTGAAGGAGTTTATTCCAAAGGCGCGGCCAAACCGGCGCGGGCCGGACCGGAGAGGAACGATAGAGACAGAAAAGACTACCGCCAGCGTGCGGTGAGTAGCTGCCAGTGAAGAGGCCCAAAGACAGCCTCATCGCGCCAGACGATGCCAAATGATCCCGAAATCTTGCGCTTTCCACAGCACCGTGAAGCCGAGAAGGTGGGAGGCAGGAGCACCAGCCCAGAGGGGAGCAGCAGTACTCCATCAGGCTGTGGGACAAAAAAGCTTTGTATGTGCTGTCAGGAGTTCAAGTGGGCCAAGGAAAGGACTTTGCACGATGCGAGGATCCCAGTCGGCGGCTGACTTTGGAGCGCCAGGTGGAAATGTGGCTTTCCCAGACAAGTCGCTGGCAGATAGTGAGACCAGAAGCTTGAAAGGAAAAGGACTTCTCTCCAGAGGATTGTTGCAGAAAGTGGATTGGGGGCGCGCGCGTTCAAAACGGTCCTTCAGAGCAGACATTTGTGAGAGTGCTGAGATTTGTCAGGATTGACAAGACATCGTTTCACGTGATCGACCAGTTTGTGAGCTTTACCCAGATCTGCAATGAGAGAAAGCTGCTGCTTGCGGTGCTGAGGCATGAAGATGGTACGCAGAGGTGGACCGTCATCAGCAAAAGCCAGATGAAGAGGATTTTCCAGGAGAGCTCGGAGAGATCATTTATGCAAACCAGAAAAAGAACAGGGCCAGAGCAACACTGCCTGTAGGAACTCCAGCCTGGACAGAAAGGGATGAAAGGAATTCCATTTAGGCCACAGGAGGACTGCGGAAAAGAGAGGAAAGGTCTGCCGAGCCATGAGTGGAGAAGCCCCTTGGATACCATAGGAAGAGTTTGCATGAGCAGGACAAGGGTGCCAGACCTTGTCAAAAGCACGCATATGTTCGAGGGGATATGCTCTGATTTCATGCTTTCGGCATTGAGGACCTCCATCATTGTTGGGACGAGCATAAGCAGCATATCCAGGGTTAGAGTGACCTGGTCTGAAACCAAATTGATTGCATCGGAAATCAAGCCATTTGGAGAAGAGAAGGATTTAATGTCTGAAGCGATGTGGCATTCCATAACCTTGCCTGGAGATTGGAGAAGGCTGATTTGCCAGTCTGGTTGTTGCAGCGGATCTGTTTTTGCACCTTTTTTATGCAGCGGCGCAGTAATGTTTGCTGATTTCCAAGCAAATGGCAGGTGACCTTGCAGCAAATGAGAGCGCGTGAATTAGAACAGAGACGGAGGGTGCAGCAGAGCAGAGGCAGCAGGTTTTAGACACGTGGGCTGAGCCCATCTGGACCTCCGCGTTGCAGACATCTGACGTCAGCGTTGACAGCCAAGCTCTCCACCTTTTGTCAGGAGAACAAGGACACAGCGTCCAGGCGACAGTGGCTGCGACTGGGAATGTGCGCGTACAGAAAGCGATGGGTTTTGGACACAAGATTTTTGATGGCAAACAACGAGTTTAGCGCATTCAGCCTTTTCACCTGCGAATCAGCCAGTCGTCGGCCCATTTGACGGTAAGGAGGGGCATTGGAGGGCGAACAATACACCAGAAACAGATTGATAGACTGCCCCAGGATTTGGCAGGCAGAGCAGAGGTTGAAAGTCAGACTTGCGCCTTAGAAACATGTTGTTTTCTGGCCTTCTTCCTGAGGGCTAGATATTACCACTAGGGTGCTTTCATATTGCAACTTTTTGCTGCCTAGTCAAGTTCTACCCGTCCGTACTATCCAAATTGGCATAAAAAACCCCACTTCGCCGGATTTGTAGAATTTTATCCTCCCAAAAATGGCCGCTGGCGCGCTATTTTTTTCCAAAATGGCGGCCTTTTTTCGCGTTTTGACACAAAAAATCGACTCCATACACCTGCTAAAAACGTTAATGTTACTTGATAGTGTATGTTTGTAGATGATTATGATTTTCTATGTCTGCCACAGTCCGGCCGGGACTAGGACATTAGGCATCCAATATGCGAAAAAATCCAACAATGGCGTCCAAGAATGCCCTGATTTTGGCCACTGGAAAGTTTGTTCCCTCCAATGTGGGTTCTAATATGTCTCAGTTATAGGGTTTTTTGTGTGCTGAATTCGTTTTTATGCTCTAATAATGCAGTATATCGTCACAGAGACGTCTGCGGGGGTCATTGCTCTCCGCGTTAAAGAACGTCAGTTCTTGCAAGTCCGCAGAAGAATTTTGAATATTCTCGCCCTCGTGATCATCAGAAAATAACCAATTAAATATATCGAAGGTCTAAATGTATTATTTAACATGCTACAGATATTACACGCAATTACTAGCTATACTAATGCCATACATGAATGTTCTAATATGAATTCATGTATGCCGTGCCTATCCAGCCCTCGATATAATCAATCAATACTTGGCCATGGGCATGGCATACATGGCTGTAGCGAACATTTTCACAATTAAAATTTCCATAGTTCAAAAACATCAATGTTCACACTTCGCTTCATATAGTTATCTACATTTTTCTGAAGAGTGGATTTCGTGTGTCCAGAATAATTCTCCCTGTGCCACTCAACCAACTTGAAGCAAAGCTTGCCTTTGCTGCTTCAATCCCTCGTTTTTCTTATAAAATTACTGAAATCAACTTAATTCCGACCGCTCTGCAAGCGTCGTAACTACGTGAACCATTGTGCACATAGCTTTGCGAATTTTTTGGTAACATCACTTTCTAGGCCATGTGCTTGCAGGCTCACACATCCATTCTACTTCTAGTACTTCATATAGTTTCAAGAGATTATTTGAAAAACCGCCACGAGTGTCATCTATGAAACTGCTGAAGACACAGGTCACGACTTCTCATTCTCACTCCACGGCCGCGAAATTTGGCTTTCCTGAGCTCTGAGTTGATCATGAGTAGTCTGGTCGTCTGATGCAACAGTTTGCCATCGTTTCCTCGCCCTCATCTGTGGGCACAGTCTGGAATCGGCAAAGAGCGGCAAAATTACCAATTGCCGGCTGTCAAAATGATTACCATAGCGTGTCGAATCGGACACCTGATATCAATGAGCGCGAGATATCAAAATTTCTTCTTCGGACTTGCCAAAGAACTACTTCTTAAACGCAGAGAGCATGACCCCCGCAGACGTCTCTTGCCTGACAGATATACTGCTCAATTTTAGAGCCATAAAAAACGAATTCAGCACACCCAAAAACCTATAACTAGAACAATATTAAACCCACATCGGAGGGAAAAACTTCTCCAGTGGCCAAAAATCGGCCTCTTGCGACCCGCCATTTGGATTGTCCGCCAGTATTGCGATGCCTAATGCTCTAGTCCCCGACTGCTAGCAGACATAGCAATCTAATCACTCCTAACAAACATACACATATCAAGTAACATTAACGTTATTTAGCAGGTGTAGGAGTCGACTTTTCGTGTCAAAACGCGAAAAAGGCCCCATTTTGGAAAAAAATAGCGCCGGCGCGCCATTCCTTTGGGCGAGGACAATTCTAAAAATCGGCGAGTGGGCGTTGTCATCCATATTGCGAAAGCCACGACGCGTATTGCCAACTTGACTAGCCCAAAAAACCTTGCAATATGAAACACCCTAATATTAACTTGTTCGAGCTTTACAGAAGGAACTGAGAGTACCCTCAGTTGGGTTTGCTTTCCATGAGGCAAAGGTAACGTTTTTCAGGGCAACTGACCTCGCCACAAGCTACATCTCTCTCTT
>CM068952.1:184513317-184536120 GCA_035128595.1 Eptatretus atami
GTACTAATGGTAAAAAAAACTGAGACATGGACTTCCTCTCTTCCGATGAAGATAACAGCTCACTACAAAGTTGGTAAGTTTGTGTATGGTTTCCTCTTTGAACAATGATGAAGCAATTGATTATAAATTAAATCGTGATAATTCCTGATATATATTTTTTCCTGGCAGTTCCTTGGAAGAAGAGCAGTTTACATATCACGACGAGGGCATGAAATTAATAATACTCTTATTGAAGAGATCAATCATCTTAGCAGAGAATTGAAAAACATTTTCATGACTGGGAACGAAGTCTTATCAAGGCCTCTGATCTTTTTGCCATCTTGTACTAATGGTAAAAAAAAACTGAGACATGGACTTCTCTCTTCCGATGAAAGATAACAGCTCACTACAGTTGGTAAGTTTGTGTATGGTTTCCTCTTTGAACAATGAAGCAATTGATTATAAATTAAATCGTGATTATCTCTGATATATATTTTTTTCCTGGCAGGTCCTTGGAAGAAGTGGAGTTTACATTCACGATGAGTTGCAAGAAATAATGCTCTTATTGAAGACGTCAATGATTTTAGAAGAGAATTGAAAAACATTTTAAATGACGGTACGAAGTCTTATCACGGCCACTGATCTCGAGTGAATTAAACCAACGGTGAGACACGTGTGTGTGTGGTGTGCGTGTGTGTGTGGTGTGGTGTGTGTGTGTGTGTGTGTGTGTGTGTGTGTCTCTGTCCCTGTCTGTTTGTCTCTCTCTATCTTCCCTGTCTGTCTCTTTGTATCTCTCCTCTTTTGTCTCTCTGTCTGTCTTTCTACCTAACCTCTCTCTGTCTTCTCTCCATCTATACCCTTGACTCATTATTTATTTTTTTTCAGCTCGATCACACAACATAAGCTGTTGAAGCAATCTGGTACAACACATGATTTTCTGGAGGTAAATGTTTCTGAATTATTATTTAGTTATTTGTTTATTTATTCTTTTATTAATATCACTCTCTCTTTGGAATGTCGCCTGATGTTGGTTGCATCATTAGTTTGGATCGCGGTTATGCCAGTACACTGGAATTCATTTTATTGGCCTCGGAAGGATGACAGGCTGAGTCGGCCTCCTGGTGTGTTAATTCATGGTCAACGAGGCTTTAACTAGAACAACAGCAGCTTATTAATATTCCATGTAATTATCTTTATAAAACTAATTATTATCCACTTTTGTTTCAAAACAGAATATGGTGTCTGAGTTTCGAAATCACAGAACATCTGAAGAAGATTGCTGGGAAAGATTATACATTCTCGCAAATGATATTTAATATTTTCAATTTGGATGAATTATATTTGTTTTGATTTACAATTACTTGATTTTGAGTTTTAAAAAAAGGATCAAGCTGAGGGGGGGAGTGGGGGGAGGAGGGAGGGGGGAGGGGGGGTAGGGGGGGGGTAGGTGCGCTCCCCCCAACGACCCATCACCTCCTCATCCCACCCCTCCCCTCCCGTGTGTGTGTGGGGAAGGGTGGGGTGGGATGAGGGAGGTGGTGGGTCAAGGTGGTGGCGCACAGGGGCGTTGGGGGGGGGCTTGTGTGGGAGGGTGTGTGGGTGGGTTTATGTGGGGGGGCTTGTGTGGGTGGGGCGTGTGTGGGCGGGGCTTGTGTGGGCCGGGGCTTGTGTGGGAGGGGTTTATGTGGGTGGGCTTGTGTGGGGTTATGTGGGCGGGGCTTCGGTGGGGTTTGTGTGGGCAGGGTTTAGTGGGTGAGCTGTGTGGGGGGGTTTGTGGCAGGGTTAATGTGGTGGGTTGATGTGGGCAGGTTTATGTGGAGGGTTTATGTGGATGAAGCTTATGTGGATGAGGGTTTTGTGTGGAGAGATGGGATGGATGTGGATGGGTGGAGCTTGTGTGGATGAGTGGAGAATTTTAAATTAATTAAACAGTTGTTGTGTGGGGAACTAATTAACTAATCACACTAATTATGTGAATATGATGAATGTGGGTGGAGGCTTGTGTGGGGTTTGTGTGTATGGAGCTTGTGTGGGGTTTGTGTGTATGGAGCTTGTGTGGGGTGGGGTTTTTGTGTGGAGCTATGTGTGGGAGTGGGGTTTGTTGATTGGTGGGTGGGTTTAGTGGTGGAGGTTGTAGTGTGCAGGGTTATTTTTGTTTTTATCTTGTGTGGTGGAGCTGGTGTGGAGCTTGTGTGGGGGGGGTTTATATGTCGGGGGGGTTTTGTGTGGGCGAGTCAAAAGGAAAAAATAAAGAAAAATTCAATTTAATCCCTTTTGTCTTTTGTAATCCTGTGAATAAGAATGAGCTAAAATTCTTCCCCTTCTAAATCATATATTTATAGTGCAAGGAACCGTACTATTAATAAATATTTTAAAAAGTTCGTGTCGCCATCGTTTCGAAAACGTTTTTCAAAATGAGATTTCCACCTGTATATTCTTACGATATTCACAACGTTGAACATAGGTTTTACGACATGAATCTCTTTTTCATATTTTTAATTTTTGTAATGCTTCTGATGTTTCATATTCTGTTGACACGGTGAATCGTGTTATTATACTTATCTACAATATCCTGAATATAAGATGACCAATTGTTGTGAACCGAGTTTAATGATTTTTGTAATAGTCTCTCTTTTAAGGACGATTAAAACGTTCAACAACAACTGCCTCCCTTCATTAAAGGGACTGTATAATGGTAATCTGTTATTCATTTTTTAGAAATTCATATGTCTGTTATAAACTCTCTACCCTCATCAGTCCACAAATTTTTTAGGTTTCCTCTTACTTTTATTAAATATCTGTTGAAAGGCTAACATAAGAGTATTACCTGTTTTGTTTATTAATGGTACACCCATGCTATCTACGTCCTCAATCAATATCGGTTTAAGAGCATACTATGTGACCCCCTTATCATTATTGAGTTCAATCAAATCAGCAGACCAGATATACATCAACTTCTTGGAATAAACTTTTCCGTCTCTGAAACTTTTGTGAATATTGGGTTTGATGTAATCTCATCAGCTAATTGCTCTTCAGTCTTAATGGCATCATTAGAGCCTACAAGTTTTTTGAATTTCCAAAGTCCAAGTTTCAATTAGCACTGATTACATCGTCTTCCACGATGAACCTTCGACTTTTCTCTCAAGGTTGGATTTTGTATCAAGACAAATATATACCACATTCTCTAATCGGCTTCAATGCTTTTCCTTTCCAAGTTGTGGTATTCCATAAAATCAATATCATGTCTCCGTGCACACCTTCATCAACTATTGATGGGCTTACTCCATGATTTAGGATTGTCTGCCTCATCTAATCTTTATCAAGTTTGTGCCTGGACCACAGAAAGAATACCCTGTTAGACTGTAATTCCCCTGATATTTCCCAGTAGTTGTAAATTTCTTCCTGATAACCAAATCTTTTGTATATCTCCTTCTCGAGTTTGTGTTTGGAGATAATTGATTTTCTTTTTTTTGAACCACACACCCGACATATACCTTTTTTGTATAACCCCTGGTTATTTTACTTTTTAATATATGAAATGATTTCTTAGTATAGTTTTCTTTTTAACATTATGAGACAATAACTCATTATTATGAGAAAAATTCCGCAAGAAGTGCAAAAAACCTATTTAGTTTCCAAACCATGCACATTTGACTATAATTTTTAAACAGAAACGAATCCTTAGAAATGCCTTCAACATCTCTCCTCCATTTATTGAATAAGAAAAAAAAAAATGAAACTTGAATTAAATGAAATATCTTGCCGATGTAATAGTCTGTCGAAAATACTGCTAAGAACATTGTCAATTCTTTGGTTTTCCTCCTCGGTGGGTTGAATTATTTTCTCAAATACCACCATCTTTTATCTAATCTCACTGGTTTCCATATTTTGATATTTATTAGACCGCTCTTTCCTCCCTCTCCTCCTCTCCTTCTCTTCTCTCTCTCTCTCTCCTCCTTCTCTTTCTTCTCTTCTTCTCCCTCATCCCTCCTTCTCTCCTCTTCTCCTTTCCTCATCTTTCTCTCTCAATCTCCTTCCTCTCCTTACTATCCTTGAATCATTACAAACCCCATAGAATATCATGACTATATTTTCACTCGGATTTTTGTTATTCTCTGTTTCCAAATAATTTTTTTTACAACAGGAAACCATAAATATTATTCCTTTTTTTTGGGGAATTTCTAACAAAGAGCCTTAACTTTCCTTAACTTTATATTGTGTTTCATTATTTTACATTTTAATTAATTACAAAAGTTGTTCGGTTTAGCACTATCATACATAATGCCAATCTTTTTATTGAAATACCTGCATTCTTAATGTTGTGAACATATTTATCTAAAATAAAAACCGAATACTCCTTTTCTTGAAGGTATGCGCTTGGACAACAGAAATGATATTTTCTTGAAGACCTTCCTTGCTGCATTCAATGTATTTAGAATATATGTTAGAATAATATTATGATCACGAAACACCTCCCATCTTCCATCAGTTATATTATTTTGGTATTTCCGCTACTTATTATATTTATAATATCCTGTTTTTTTTTTCTGTTTTCATGATATAACTGGGCAAAACCATTATTATATTTACCGCTTATTAAATTCTTTATTTTTGTTGTTTACTAATCGTGGCTCTACAAAACCATTCTCCCTCAAGTGGATAATATTCTTTCTTAGAGACTGATTTAATTGCTTCCGCATCGGTCTTTAGGTCATTTTAAATGATACCATTATACCTAAATCATTCTATCATACCCAATTGTTCTAATTCTCATACAAACGATACGCGCCTTCTTTTAAAATTAATTTTCAATTCGAATCTGTGAATTCTGTAAGACCTGGAGATAAAAATCAACACTCGTCATCTTATGGAGATACCCACGGCCCGTTTTGATTACTAGGAATAATATTGTGATAAATCCTTATCTCACCGTCATTCGCTGTGCGAGGATTGGGCTAGGATAATTTTTTTAATTTATAAAATGCATCATTTTTCATATTATATTGATATTTGGTTAGTTTAATACGCTGTTAGAATTTGCTAGAGGGTGTAAGGATTGGATGCCTGTGCCCAATTTGTGTAATGAATTTGATGAAAGTCAAATTCCATTTCTTTGGGGGATATCTGACCAACAAGATAAGAACCATCTTTCCCTAACATTAGTCATTGTTACTAATTAGATTAAAAAATAATGGTCATAGTAAAAATTTAGTTATTTTTGTTGAGTTGAAAATAAACACATATGACATATAATTGACCAACAACTTGGAGAATTTAATTCTGTGACAATTGAAATTATTATAAAAAACCATTGCTGTAAGCAAATTTTAATGAACTTCAATCAGGTGGTGGAAGACCAAAAACTATCAAAATAATATTTGTTCTCTGATTATATAAATAATACATAACGCCAATGAAGAACCAGGTTCCCGATTATTATCTTCTAAGTTCATAATAATTTATCTTTGTATGTTTAGGCCACAGTTTGTTAATTCATCTCTCATAACAAGATAACACATTATGAATTTTTTAATTTTCTACAATAATTTGGACAACGATTGTAAATTTATGTTGTTTTCTTTCCAATATTCTTTTAAAACCACTGACATCAATTGCTCATTTATTATTATTAAGAAAGATATAATCCATTACCCCCTTTTAGTCTAATTTACACCTGCTTGTGCGATAGAAGAAAGCATACATCTCCAACTAACAATCTCGCTTAATCGAGGTGCAGATTAAAATCCTCTCAAGTTTTTTCACAAACATCTACAATTACATTTCAAACACTATCCACTAATTTGTTTCCCAACCATCTTTGTGGTATGTCGTTTCCAATTTTTTTGAGCCCGGAGTTGAGCATCTTTCGTTGGCAGTTTTTCACCGCTGTTGAAATACGCACCCGTCAATGCTCCAACCGCACTTAAAACCAGAAAATAAGAAATTAAAATGGAGAAATCCTCCACTCGTCTCTCTTATTGAATATTTCAACATTGGTTTTGTCATTTAAAATCTTTAAGTGAGCCAGTATCGTTCAAAGATTTTAACACTGTTTCTTGTGAGCAAAACATCAATTCTTACTGCTCCTTTTCTCTGAATTGGTATATTAACGTTAATCGTACAAGGCCTTTTGATTTTGAACACAAGATGATAGTTTATGAGGATTGATTTGATAACGAAACCCCAGTTGGTACTTTGCCACTCATTTATTGAACAAAATTATGTGAGACTATCAAACACCTATCTTAATTAATCTGTAATTCCTGTTTCTCCAAGCACAATATGCATCAACTTCTTCACTCTCTCCTCTTCAATGTATAGGGAAGTAATCCACTCGATTAGAGTTTATAGTTTCCTTTGAGCACTCAGGTCAAACGCATAGATTGTATACAAAACTTTTTATATGCTGTCAATCCAAAATAGAGTTTCTTATTTCCATTACTTTCGCACACTTTTTGGTATGACTTTGTATGCTTCAGTAAAATCATTTTTTCCCAATTCAATTTCCAACTATCTCGTGGGTAATGTCCATCTAGAGAAACACGAAGTGTTTCACCTTAGCATTATCACTCAATGCATTATTCTTATCAGTCGCAGTATCACATCTGGCTTTTTAAAAATGATCCACAGATATCGTGGCTTTCCTTCCAGAACACCCAATTCCAGTCGAAGTGGTTTGGTTAAGTTTAACCGTGTTGACATCTTTTTTTGAAGGTAATGAACACTGTAGTGGTCTTTGAGTTTAGTATCTCTGTTCAACAATCTCTTCTGTTTTAAGATTAGGAGTATATTCCTGATATACCAACTCATTTCATCAATTACAAATTATTCTGCTCACCAAAGCAGCAACCAACACAAAAAGTAATGCTATTTCATTATATTGCTTTTGTAGTTGAAATCAAAATTTTAAAGACCCATAACGAACTTATCATGATCACAAAATCCAAATATACTTAAGGGAACGCCAAGTAAAACTATTAACTGCTTTTGTATCATCAGTATACGTTCCTTCCTTTGATATAATCCAGGGTCTGTGGTTGTTTCCTGTTGACATATAGGAATAAAACCTTCGACAGCCCCCCTTCCCATTCTATCAACTGAATTATATAGTGTAAATTTCATACATTTCAGAACAGCAGAAGACATAATCAACCGCTTCAAACTTCTTGTGTTCCAATGAACAACGAACACTATCAAACATTTTTCGCAGAAGAAATCATTTACGAGTGTAAGCGTTGTGTTATTCCCAGCTTAGTGAATTTACATTACCACACTAAGAACTTTCGGATAGATTCAAATAGGTTTGTTGATTATTTATTTCAAACTTTTGTACCATTTGCATTCCAAGCCTGTTCCAGTTATTGCTTACCATTGAGTAATCCTTCTTTTTAGTGGAGTTTGAGATGAAATAGTATCATCAAATCATAGATACTATCAATATGCTTCCTATGTATATTTAGGAAAAGAGTTAAAATTTTTTGAAAACCCTGATCCAAGTATTCAAATTATTTTCTTTGTTCCGTTCTTGGGGAGACAACTGAGTTGGCCTTTTTTTAATTTCTTTTATGCTTTGTAATTTATGAGATCTTTTGGGCATCTTTATACTCTTTATAGCACCTGCTACATTTCCCACCAGCAGAAGGCAGTTTGAACCAATTAAGGTCTTTATGTTTAAGAAATATGAACCGATACCCATTAGAGTAACAATTTCCCATCTCTTCTAAATTGTATGTCACACCCCTTTGTCTCTTAGGTTTTATATTATCCTCTACCCAAAAATACATACCTTCGGCCCTTGTTGTTTGGGGAAAAGGAACATCCCCATCCCCTGCATTATTTTTTTCTTTCCCAACTCGTGTTTCCTCACAATAACCAATCATATTTATTTATTGGGAAACTTCACGTAGGTGAATCTAGGATATAACTTCTCCATTAAAAGAAATCATACGATTAATCTTGGTCGGTTATCCCTAAAATTTTACTCTGTGATGGTTTTTCCTGACACAGGAGATAACCAAATTTTGGTTTCATATTGAATTTATAACCAATTGGGGTTGAGTTTGCACTGAATGAAATATTGTATTTGTTTTTATTCCATCATTATAAGGCACCTCATCAAATCACAGTGAATTAATACCGTTAATTCCTGAGGATATTTGAATGAAATTATCACTGTAAAAACGTCCCTTACTTTCAATTTTTTTGAGGAGAAACCCAATAATCTCTAATGAATTATCAATTGTGAAATCAACCTTTGTAGTTATTTTTTAAAGTTTAATCGTTGATTTGAACTATGTTTTTGAAATGTCTATAACAATATTTTTGGTTCATCACCCTGTTTTTCATAAGACGAGCAATTTCGGAAGATATTGAGAATCGTCATATGCTCCGGTGAGACTGTTATCGTTTTGTATCCGTTCCTGGATTATAACTAAACTTGTCATTTTTCTCGGTTATATTAAATAAGGTATTATAAGTTTCCAATGGACGAATAAAGATGCCTCAAATATTCTTTTGTTGTGTCAAGTTGTAGTGGGTATGGGAAGAGATGTAATGGTTGCTAATTGTGAAATTGAAACTAAGGATTTGGGTGCTTCTCATCTTATTTAATACGAGATAAAATGTCTTTATATTGATCTTTATTAATTATTCATGTTCTCAACTGGTCTTAAATGGCTGATGCTTCTTAAAACAATTGCTATTTCCAGCCTTCTCACTGCCCTAAAACAATAACGTCTATTAACTAATTGTGATGGTCATTTGAAGAAACTAACACTGAACAAGACTAAGCCTGAATAATGTGTTTCTCCTTCTTCATTCTTCTACTTTACCAGAAAGAATAACCCTATAATAACAGAGTTCAGCAAATCAATATATAATTTATATCATATTTTTCATATCAATGGTTTATCAATATACTTTTGAATTCATCCCCTCACAGTTGAACCTTGGTCCTTCCATCTTTGTGAGAAGAACATTAATCTCGGAGTAGTTCGAACAGGAAGGTTTGCGCAGAACTCAAAGAACCTTAAATTCATCATTAAATATCAATACGTTTTCTTGAAAAATGAAATAATTGCTGGTTGTTCTGTGGAAGGAGTCCCTGCTTTGGTTTTTGAATCCGCTGAATATTCATTGTTTTGAAGAGCATTCACAATTTCGGGGGTCCGATTCATCTCTTCCATTGTTGAAATAATTCCTTCATCATCATATCTAAATTCTACTATATGCTCTAAATCTTCTCCGTCATTTGACTGAAATCTTTTAAACTTTGAGCTTTCTCGGAGTATATTTTATTGTGGGAACTGTCGAAACATCTTATAATTTTTTCTGGGAAGTTTTAAAAAGTGGTTTAAAAAATTTCTTCTTGTTTTCTTTCAAATGCTTTTCAAACCCTTTTAGTTTTTGTCTGCGTTTCTTCTTATGTCTTCTGTTGTTTTGCAAACTTTGAAAACCAACTCTTGATGTTCCCTAAATCTTCTTGCTCTTCTTTCGCATCCATTTATTTAATTGAACAATATCATTAATATCTCATCTTGTTCACAACAATAATATATTATTTCATCGTGTGTTTCTGTGGATCCCAAATTCTTTTTTACTACATAATGTAGAACAAATTGTCTCTCTCCAAAAATTGTTTCTATCTATTAATTTAACTTGAATAAAAAAAAAGTATAGCATTGTTTCTGATGGAACGACGAGGAAGTTGAAAGTACGATTGACTAAGATAAATACAATTATAAAGAAGAAATTCTCCGCTCTTGTGAAGTAGCGTCCATTACGTTTGGTTTCTCTCATTAACAAACAATCTACAAGAGATAAAGAGGTTTCTTTTTGGGATTATCCAAATCTTGGGAGAACGGTATATCAACCGTATTATTCACTAGAATACAAGTGAATCGGTTTTGATTTATTTTTACATCTCTGTGTATCACAAAATAGTTGTTTATATCTTCAATGTTATAATCATTTAGGTTTTTTTGAAGTTTAAATATACCGATTATATCTTCTTTTTGAAGACCAGCATTAAAACTTGTGAGAGTAGTTGATACTCTGGTTGAAAACTCGACTTTGGTGATTATTAAATTAACATAATCTAAAGGTCAGGTGGATCTGTGACCTGCTACAGGTACCCATGTAAACCTGTACTAACCTGTTCCATGGTCGGGTTTGGCGGCGACTAAACCGTCTCCCCCACCAGGTTTTTCTGGGAGGAGGGTGTTTGGATTGGACACCACAGGAAATTAAAAACAAACTGTCAAGGGCGGAAGGAGCTCCTTGTGAGCCAACGGCCATCCATATCTAGTGCCCAACTGTGTCTGCAGGACGTCTCTGCAGTTTGGTTACTTTTTTATAGGAGTTGGTGGCATGGATTGCACTCCCGGCCACCATAAACCCTTCATTCGAAAACACACAAAAAACGCAAAAAAATCTGAAACCCACTCCTGGGATACCTCCTGTGCAGCTTCCTTGCAGGGCAGGCTCACCGGATGACGGGATTGGGGCAAAGCCTTCCGGACCCCCATTTTTGATGATAGGAGGGAAACCACGGGGTAACATCCCTAGGTCAGATTGCGGAAGAGTTGTGTCGGAGGGTGCTGAGGTGTCGGTCCACCAGAACGGCGTCTCCTTGGGTTAAACCCTGAGGTGGTCCCTTCGGGTGGTGGCCTGGAATGGTCCTATCCTAAGAGAGGATGACACCTGTCACTGTTATCATCTGAGCTCAAGCGTTTGACACCGGGATTGCAGCTCTCTCTGAGGTTCGAGACCGGATTGCGCGAGATATGGTGGTGGTTTACACCTACATTGGGTCTGGTCGCTCTGATGGTTACCAATACCCAAGGAGTTGCTGTGCTGTGTCCAAATAGCTGACCCAATGATAATTGAGGTAACACCAGTCAACGAAGCGTTATTCAAGATTTAAGGATTTCGTCATCCTAGGTGTCATTTCCGCCCTGTCTCTGTTTTATGCTCCGACTGAGGCGAGTGATCCACGTGAAGGATGCATTCTACGCCCGCTCGATCTATGGTTGATCAGTGCCCAACGAGATACACTCTAGTCTTGGGGTAATTTCAATGCATCGACTGGAAATGATGGGATGTTATGAGGTTGTGTTGTCCCGTAGCGGGTCATCGGAACTATAACCAAAATAGGCATAATCCTTGACTTTGCAATGAAGTCACGGACTTAGGGTGCTGGTTCAGTTGGTTTCAGCGCCCACACAGCTTCATCGCGGACTAATACAAGCGGCGGTAGTGGCAAAGGAGTTGACGCATTGCTCTGTGTGTCCGTGGAGGATGATCCAGAACTACAGGGTCTAGCCTGAGTGCTCAGTTCCTCAATATGACCACACGCTTGTTAGCAACTCTAATGCTGCAAACCTTAAATCCTGTGAGAATGGACGCTATCTCCAGCTAAGGGCTGGATGTTGTGACAAGCTCAGGATGAGACGAGTCGCTAGAGGTTGCAACAGGCTGAGTGGACACTTGGTGGGGTCTGGGTGCTTTGGGGGTCTGAAGAGTTTGTGGAAGTGCCTTGCAAGACCACCGATCCTTGATGTGCCGGTGGAGTGTACTGGAACTCACCCGCATGGACAATAGAAGGAATTTTTGTTCCTCTCATGGGGACACTGGATACCATTGAACCTAGAGTCGCAGGGCGAGGCTGAATGGCACGAGCTGAAGCTGTTCCGAGTATGCTGAGGCGTAAAATGTACGGTGCACGAGAGGTGGACAATGAGCCATATGTGCGAGGAACTGTGAGGTGGGTAGCAGCATCAACCGTCTGGACAGGTGATCTCGTCCCGCATACAAGGGGAATCTTGCGCATTGCGTTCACCAGCCCACCTGCGGAGCACTGACAGTTAGATGCAGAGGTGGTAAGGCTCTTGACAGAGGAGTCTGAAGTGAAGGCCCGCTGGGCCGGGTTAATTTTGAGCGGTTGATAGCCAGGCTCGAGCACCAGCTGTCGAGAATGTGACGTAATGGTGTTACAATCCGTTGCTGACCCTCATCAACCTGTGGCCCTAACGCTTGGAACACTGGTTGACATGGCTACGGAACCGGTTGAAAGGGAGTAAAGCTCTCCATGGATCTGTGATCCCATGCTGAACTTCCTCAAGGCTGGTGAAATGCTGGCACTCTGTCGTCGTGCAAATGCAGTTTTGTGCTCTGGCGGAACACAGGCATCATCGCAACCGATTGGAAGAGGGGCCTTGTTGTCCCTCTCTGGAAAGTGGAAGGGTGACAGGCAAGACTGCAAAACAACTGACCGAGGGGGTGACGCGCTCTGAGTGCCGGGCAAGGCTTTTGCTCGGGATAATTCTTGATCGGGTCTCGCCACCATCTGCTTGAGCACCAGTGGTGCAGGAGCGTCAGGCTTTTACAGCCAAGAGGTCAACGAGTTGACCGTATCCTTAGCCTCTTCGTGAGTCCTCACTGGAAACGCAGACAGAGTTTCGGCAGGGGCTGTTGCAGCCTATGTTGATCTCTGTAAAGCGTTCGGCAGTCAGTGAATCGGGATGCCCTCTGTGGAGGATTTGGTCTTCGGATGGGTGCGCACCAAAACTGATCGATCTGACTGTCTGAACTCTCATCTGGTATGAGAAGTGCTGTGAATGTGGTGGTACATCTCTGTACTTATTCCAGTTTAGCTGGAGTTCGTTAGGGTGTGTAACTGGCCCCCACAACTTTCAGCACTTGTATGGACTGATTGTTCTAGGGAGGATGTCGAGAGATCAGCTGCGGTGCAATCGTTTGGGTATGTCCAGATCTCAGACCTTGATTTTGCCAGATGAGTGCCAGTCACTCCTTGGAGCTTAAGATATCTTTTGGGGGCCCTCGAGTGCTGAATGGCGGTCGGATAGCCTGCTGGGTTACGGTTTCTTGGTAAAACTAGACTCGGGCTTTCGGATGACATCGTTTGGATGCTGCTGTCCTGTCTGTGTCTGTTTGTGGTAGAGGATTTGAGTTGAGGGGGAGATATCCACTTACTTGGCAGTGATATCCATGCTCTGTGGTTGAGTCAGAGGTCAATTAGACGTCTGGTCGGGCCTGGTGGAGTCATAGGATTCACTGGATCATGTGGGTGGCGCTGGGCCGTGACCTGATGCGGAGTACTTGAGAAGTCGCGAGTGTCTAGGTCCTTGGTCTTCCAGTTCTTGCTCATGGATGGAGACTTGGACTTCTGACCAAGGATCTGAATCGGAGACTTTATCCTTTGGTACCTAGGTCTCTTCAGAGATCCTTGCTATCGCTGGTCGGATTTTGTGTCCAACAGCGTTGGCTGAAGAGAGACTGGATGAAGATTCTGTTACCTGCATAGTCCGTGAGCATCAGTTGCGCGTATGGAAGTGGCTCGTTTTCCTGACGCTGGATCCTGCTCACCAGATTCTCTCAGGCGAGGGAGTCTCATGTGGAGGAGGCCAGTGGGCCGACCACTGTGCCTCGTGGTTGCAGCAGGTTGACCATCATCTCAAGGAGATGGGGATGGGCCGGCATCTGCTGGGGGATGCCAGACGAGGCCCTGAGTACGGCGGAAAGTGGACGCCGCGACGGCTGTTTCTGGCACATGCTCCCATAACCTGACTGATAATCACTAAAAGTGGCAGTGAGGAGCATCTTTAAAAGTAGCAGGTTTTTCCACAATCCACCTTCAACCAACTATGAGGCATCTTAATGATTTGGGAGATATTTAATGGTTGTTAAATTTTATCTTATTTTCCGCATGGGTAAAATCATTCATTTATATATTGGAAACAGGTTATTTAATTTATTATTTGCTTTTTTAGAAACTCTAATATTTTATCCTAATTCAGGTTTAATTTCCAAGATAATCCATTAAATTTTTATTTATGCAATATCTTGTGTTGATATTTCCCTGAAAATCAACATCCATGAATAATATAAAAACCAAAAACAATCCTTTGAACTTTCTTGAATACGTTCAGTTTCTTCCCTTGTAAGGAAAAGGTGTGTTATCACCTTCATACTTTAAACATTCATTTCTCCTAATCAATCTTGTATGTAATTCATTGTTTGGTAGTAAATCTAAAGAATTGTTTGCCTTTTATATTTTTTATTATCATTAAATAGAAGAATAATCACAGAATATACATTGTTTATAGCTTTTGACTCTGTTTTAATTCCCCGTCTTTCACACGCAGGACAATTCTCAAATTTGTCATATGGAGAATCAGGGAATTCCAAGAGGCCTCAAAAATCGAGTCAACTCTTCATATTTATAAGTAAACTTTACTTCAACTGAAATCATCTTCGATAATCATTTTGATAACTTCAGAATCATCTAACTTTCATAACTATCGTTTGAACTCAACTCTCGGTGTCATATCACTCCATAATCTTTAAATCTTCAGTTGAATATTGACTCATATTTTATTAGTAGAAAAACATTAAACATCGATATCAATATACTTTTTTTCATTAACAGATTCAACTGCAACATTTTTATATTAAGTAATTTTTAAAAATGATCCTTAACTACAATTGAACGGAAATGTCATTTCACCTGATTATAATGAAAATCCTTTATTTCATCAAGGATTTATATCTTTAGGGTTGTTGAAAAAAATACAAATTTTCTCCTTGCATATGACAGATGGTCTTATCTTTTCTTTCTAAAGCTTCATCCATAACGTTTTATTTTTTGATACTTTTTCCTTGTTTCATTGCTTTTCTAGTTTTGATATATTGCCAGAAGGAGAGGGAGAAACTTTTGTAGGATACCTTAAATTGATATCTTCCAAGGTAATACTAAAGCCCTTCACTGAAGTAAACTGAAGAACTCATATTATTCGCCATAATTGTTTTTATCCAATAGTTGTAATATTTATCTTGGTTCAATTTTACAATACTGAACATATTTTCAGTAATCTTAAACAAATGAAGAGATTGAGTTGAAACTTGTCTTTTGTGTCTTGAAACATTGTATTATTAAGATGAAAAAGTTGGAGGATAAAATGGTTTTTAAGCACAGATTCACCTGTAAAATAAACGAAATTTTCATCAAGAAAATTTAGTTTAAGCCCAATTCACCTGTAAAAAAACGAAATTTTCAATCAAGAAAATTTTAGTTTAAGCACAAGATCACCTTAAAATAAACGAAATTTCCATCAAGAAAATTTAGTTTCGCACAGATTCACCTGTAATAATAAACGAAATTTTCATCAAGAAAAATTTTTAGTTTAAGCCCAGATTCCCTGTAAAATAAACGAAATTTTCATCAAGAAATTTTAGTTTAAGCCAGATTCACTGTAAAATAAACGAAATTTTCATCCAAGAAAATTTTAGTTTCAGCACAGATTCATCTGTAAAATAACCGAAATTTTCAATCAAAGAAAATTTTAGTTTCAGCAAAGTTTTATTATATAAATATGGTGAATACAACGTACGCGATGTTTGTAATCACGAAATATAAACATTATGAAAACGACCTCCGAACCAACAAACAAAACATTTAAATCTTTTTTTTCATCAAAATATTCCTCTTGAGTTGGAAAGAAAACATTGTGATTCCTGCTCAAAGGATGTTTTGAAGAGTAGTTATCAATAGACATCTTCAATCAACAAAAACACAAAGAAAAATGAGTTAAAGAAAGGAGACTATTATCTTGAAAACACTGATGGGGCATTTAAAGGGCAATAAAAATAAGTATTTTTTCAATTGGAGAACCCGTCCATCATCAATAGCTGAATCAATTGAAATAGTGAAAATCTATGTTGAAAAAGTTATTAAAGACTTAAAGAAATGAAAACTTTAGTTTTATATGGGAGTGAAAAATGAATATGAAAGACAAGATGAAGAACAAACGTCTTATATAGACAGACTCTTCATTTTATAAATCATTTCAAGATTTTTTGAATAGGGGGGTTTAATGAAGAACTATCAAGAGCAAGAGAGGATGATTATGAAATACATGTAGGAAGTGGATAATATTAAAAATATCCCTTTTCTAGATATACACATTCTAAAATCAAACCTCTTACAAGCTTCTTCAATATTGAATTAGCAAAATAAATAAAAAACTAAAGAAATGGCATTGTTAATATTAAGAACAATTGAATAATAAATGTTTAATCTGGTCTTTCTTGCTCACTTACATCCACCAAATGTAATCAGAAAGAGTAAAACAATATACTGAAATATGAGAATACCTGGACATCAAAGATTTTTAATTCCTACATGCCACTCTAACAATATTCCTAAATTTCGAGAAAAAAGAATAATTTTTCTATTCATGTATTAGATAACGATACAAACAAGTTCCAATATTAAAAATTTCAAACAACTATAATAAGAAAGAACACACCATTTGATTTTTATATTTTTTAAGGTTGGAAAGATTCACATTAACATTACATCAATAATTTATCAAGATTAATCTCTTCTCAGGTATTCAGAACAGCAAACAAAACTATATCCTTGTAAGCGATGTCCTTATTCAATTCATACAAGAAAGTTAAACAACATTCAAAATATCCTAGTATAATTATAAATCAGCTGTAATTTAAAATTGCCTTAAACCTGGGAAAAGATCTTTTTGAAGAGTTAAATATCAGTAACGCTGATTTTGAATATCCAAAAAAAGATAAATATCTGCTTTCCTAATCCAAAAATCATCATCAAATAAATATCAAAAAACATATCCTGTGTTTCTGTATATTATATCAAAATCTGTTGGAGAAAAGTATAATAAACTTGAACATTAGTGGAAAAAAAGCTTCAAAGAAGTTTGTAAAACGATAGAAAAGGATTGGTATCAAAGACTAACTAAATTAATTAGAAAAAACAAATGAACCGATGAAATTACCGAAGAAGAAAATGGAATTGAAAAAAACAATATTTCATATTTTTGAGAGGAAATTTAGGATCTTTAAGTTTAGGATGATCACTGTCATTCGTACTGTTAAATATAGAGTCCGCTCATTCCTGTTTATATCTACATTATAAATCCCTTCTTTATTCCAGGCTTTTCTTCACAACAGCCAACTATGATACACATCCTATTTATAAATGAACTTTCAAAACACCAGGGAATATTTCTGCCAAAAACAAACACAAGTCAAAGTATATTTCATTTACAAAATGATATTCACAAAACCTTTAACCGTATTAGGTTTCTAGATTCTTTACAAGTTATGGAATACACCACTAGCCAACCTAGGCATCAAAATCTAAGCCCACGACTCTTTTCCAAATCTTAATTCATTCTTTCCAAAAGAGCAACTTCCTAACTAAAGAGAAATTCAGGATTAAGAGAGAATTCAAAGTAAAGAGGAAATTCTATTAAATGAGGAAATTAATGAAGAATTCTAACTCAAGAGAAATTCTAATTTTAAAAGAAAATTCGAACAATGAATGATTCAAACGAAAGAGGAAATTCTGATTATAGATGAAATTCTGATTTAAAGAGGGAATTCTACTCAGAGAAATTAAAACAAGGAATGAAATTTCAAAGTAAAGAGAAAATTTCTTACAAAGTCAGGGAATTTATCTCTTAAGATTATATGGATTATTTAATGCGATTTTAAAGAAACACAACTTGCCTTCAAAAAGAAGGTTTCTATAATACCTATATGAAAAGAGATAAGTGATAAGGAGTTTCATAAACACGCACAAGAAATTTAGAAAATATTTAGATCAAGAACCTGGAAGAATATCATGATTTGTATCTAAAAACAGAATGTTTTAATTGTTTAGCTGATGTGATTGAAGCTTTTAAGATCACTCTGTGCATAATAAAAATTGTTATGGATTAGATCCTGCCCACTAATTTCACAGCTCATCCCAGTTAGCTTGGAGTGCATGTTGAAAATGACAAACAAGATTAGATTTATTTCAGTGAATGTAGATATGCTTTTTGATGATTGGAAGTCTTAAGAGAGGTGAATATCACCAATCTGTTCAAAAAGATATGCTAAACAAATAATAAATATCTTCCAAATTATGACAGTGAAAAAGATAAGTAAATTAATTTGATGTAATTTTTGTCTATATTGTATGGATGGGCAATGTCTCAATCTCTCCTTATGGTAATTAGAGTGGGTGGAAGAAAAGGATTATGAAAAGGCTTTGATGATATTGTTATTTCTTCCAAGAGGAATTGAATGAGGAAGAAGAAGGTTATTATTTTGAAGTTGATTTGAGGTACCCGAGTGATCTTCATAATAAGCATAAAGTCCTTCTTTCATGTGGAGAAAGAAACCCAAAGAAAGAATGTTAAGTTATTATCATAAAAGTTTAATTTAAAGTAAAAATCAACAACGAAAAGTTATTAACACCATTCTATGATAAAGAGGGATGTTTTTGCTCAAGAAACTTGAGACAGATATTTATCTGCTGGGTTGAGAGTAGCTAAAATTCCAATAGAGTTTTTTTAAATTTAAACAAAGTCCTTGGGATGGAAAAGTATAATTAAATTCAATACAGATTGAGAGCAAATACAAAGTAAATTTGAAGGGGACTTTTAAAATTTATGAATAATGCTGTATTTGGAAAGACTATGAAAATGTTAGAAACAGGCAAAACATGAGATTCGCAACATCTTGGAAAGAAGCTTCTAGATTGATAAATAAACCAAGTTTTGAGAGAGAAGAGGTTTTTTCAGAGAACTTTTCTGCTATTCATATGAAAGGAAGTATTGTAATGGATAACCAATTTATATTGGAACAGGCAAGTATTGATTTCTCAAAGATATTGATGTTGATTATTTGTATAATGACTTATGAAAGAGTATGGTGAAAATGTTCATTGTTGTATCTGGACACTGATAGTTTTATTCTAGATATAAAACTGATGATGTGTATAAAAAGATATGAAGAAAAATATTGGAGTATATGATACAAGTAAGTTTAGTAAAAGAGCGAGTTATTTTCAAAAAAGAATGAAAAGGTTATTGGTAAAGCCCAGTCACACCTTGAACGTTTAGCCAACGTAGGCGATTTTTGAAAATTTGACTAAAACGCTGGTCAGTCGAATACGTTATGGGTAAGTTTTGATAACATTGAGAGCACGCTGAAAAACACGCATACGTCGTGTACCTTGGCTTTCAAACGTTGTACTTTCGTTGTCCTCAAAATTTTTGCATGCTTGAAATTTAACGACTTATGCCAGCGTATGACTCACACGTTCCGCAATAACGCTGGCCATAAGTTGGAAGGCAGTCACGCGATCGTTGACCACGTCGACACAATTACTGTAAGTTCTCATCAAGTCGAAACACGTCGAGTATATGTTTAGCGTACACGAAACTTATTTTCTTAACCTTATATGAGTAACGTGTTGTAGCTCACGTACGCGATCCGTGAGCACATCATCGGACAACACTTTACGTTGTAAAGGTGTCATAGCTCGAAACACATAAAGGAATGGGTAGCGTGCAGTGTTCCTAGACTCCCTGGTTTAATTTTTTTATTTTTTTTTCTTCCTTCCTTCGGTATGATGGTGTTTTTGACACTTCGATTTCAGTGGCGGTTATAGTATAATATAATTAGCTAGGCTGGGTGCCACTCACGATTTAAATGCTAACCGCACTGGTACACGTGAACACCGTCATACGCGAAGAAAAAAAACGCGGGGAGTCTGGACACTGAACGCCAACCATTACGCCTTGAGTGTTTCGAAACTTATGGTACTTATCAAGTACGTGTGTCGATGTGTGTCAACGATCGCAATCTGTGCTCCCAACTTATTCCATCGGCATGCGGAACGTGGTGTCATTCGGTACAAGTACGTCGTAAAATTTTTCAAGCATGTTTAAAAATTAAGGCGTACAGCACTTAATACGACGTAGGATAGCGTACTTTAGCGTTTCTATTCACGCATAGCCAATACTTAGCGCTATACCGTATTCGACGTGCGCCAGCAATTTTAGACAGGCATTTTTCAAAGAGGTCGGCATACGCTGGCAGATCGCCAAAGGTGTACTGCGATGTTGACATCTCGCATTTCTGCTAGCGTTAGATTGAGATCGTTGTGCGGTTGCCTTTCATACATCCAGGCACGACGTCATCGTCGGCGATGCGTGCAGCGCGCTAGCATAAGTTAGACTAATCGTTGGGCATAGGTGTGAAGGCGACAACAGGTTCAGCATTCGTTGGCTATAAGCTTATGCTATAACACAACGAAACGTTCTGTGTCCGTTAAAGCTAATACGTTATTGCATAAGACCAAAGTCGTTATGATACGTCCGAATGCTTTAAAAAAAAAAAAACATGAAAAGTTCAACGTAAGCCAGCGTTTTACATACATTTTAATACGTTGCCATTGCTGGCTCAAACAGTCAAGGTGTGACTGGGCTTAAAGTTTAGGAATGAGTTGGGTGGAAAAAGTAATGAGTGAGTTTATGGATTGAGAGCAAAGGCTATATGTTATTAGTATGGTGATGCAGATTGAATAAGAGGTTAAGGGAATAAAGAAATATGTATAAGGAAATCAATAACTTAGTAATTATTATAATTGTTTGATGACATAAGAAAGAAGAATATAGGAAAATGAATAACATAAGAAGTTATAACATAACATATATAGTGAAGAAGTAATAAAAGGCATTAGGAAGGCGTGTTGATGATAAGAATTTATTTTAGAAAATGGAATAAGATTGTGTTCCCTATGGATATTGATGTAGCAAGTGTATAAAATAGATTGTGTTCCATATGGAAATAATGTATGATAGAGTAGAATAGAATAGATTGTGTTCCAGCATATGGACACTAAGTTCTAATCAATGGAGAAGAATGGTTGGGTTTTTAGGGCTACGCGGGCCGCGTTTTCAGCATTATATTAGAATGGTGCGAACGCAAGTATTAATGCAAACATAAAAGTGGGGAAAATCCAGTCTTGTATATAAATGGAAACATAAATGAATGTGGAAAATATCAAATAAGTCTATGAAAAATAACTAAACAAGGAAAATAAAACAAATAGCGAAATGCAATTTAAAAAACCAATGATCAGAGGATGTAAAGAAAATTATAATATCTCTTAAGAATGGACTGAAAAAATTTGATGGTTATAATTGAACAATGGTAAAATAATTTTACTACAATCTCCAAAATGATAATGCAACTCAGGAGGTGGTCAGACGAGATCATTAAGAAGAGTATATCATTTCGTAATGGCACAAAGGGGTATCTTAAAAATATAAAGATTCAAATGTTTTATTTTTAAATATTTAGATGGGGATTATGTGCAAAGAAAATTAAACTATTGAAGGAATTTGAGAATGAACAAATGTTTAAGGTTCAAATGAGTGAGCTAAACAATATGCATTGGTTATATTAAAAAATAATGGTCCACCCATCCAGTACAAGCTGCCACCTGCAATTCACCCATCCACCATCTATTCACCCATCCACATCAAAATCTCATCCACATACTTTTAAAACCGATCCCCCACGTCGCCCACGTCGGCCCACGTCCCCAACGTCCCACCGATCGAATCGACATGCGGGTCGTCACGCTGTGATGTGAGATCCCAAGGTCGGGATTATATGGATTCAGAGCCTAGGGTAGCTTAAGTAATGCCAGTAGAGAGAGGAATTCCCACGTCGCCACCGTTAAGCCCACGTCCCCACGCGCCGCACGTCCCAACGTCCCACGTAAGCAACGTCGCCACGTCCCTAACGTCCCCAGTTTCATGTCCCCGTCCAACAAACGCCCTGCGCAACCAAACCCCACCCCCCCCCCCGCTCATCGGCACTAGCCCCACCCTTCCCCACACACAACTGTTTATTTACATTTAAAAAAGTGTCCTTAGGTTAAAAGGGGCAGACAAATAAATATATGCATTGGGCTAAAAGGGGGTTTATTTTTAGGGAAAAAATATGAATCGGTTTTGAAAATCCCCATTCACTTACATGGGGAAAAGTGAGAGCGCAGAATCAGTATATTCACCGCTACTCATGAGTTTCTAAAACGAATTCGTCTATTTTTCACCAACGTTCATACAGAACTTCTGAGTAGGCCAGGGCCGCCTATGCCTTGTAAAATTCAAGCAAAATTGCGTATTAAGTAAGTCAATTAAATGTCAAAATGTCATAAAATTTCGTGATCATACTTTGACTTCTGAAAAATATTCACGCAATTTAGATGCAACTTGGTCTGAACATGCTGCTGCACGGTGGCTTTCACAAGTTTGTTCAAAACCATCAAGGCAATTTTACATATTCTTTGTTGTGTCTATGCCTCCAATGGTTCGCTCGGCTCTTCAGTGAGTGCAGCTGACAATGCAGGCTAAATTTATACCACAATGGAACCACAAAACCTATACCATCTGATATCAGGCAGTAACAATCAAGGAATCGGAACCACAAAACGCTATACCTGTGATATCAAACAATATAAACAATCAAGGAAAAAACGGCACAAACTTCGCACCTGCACATTGGAAGCAACAGAACAACTTCAGCACTATGCAAGCTATGAAATAGGAAAGAGTAAAGTCAACGCTCAGACAAGCATAATAACTTAATTTGTACAACTCCTGGAGAGCAAAATGATCAGGATGGAAGCAGAACAAAGGAAGGCAGCAGAAAGAGAGGGGGGACCACATCGGGATGAGGAAATAAAATAGAGGTAGACTTCACAAGCAAGGGATTTGGACGAGATGAAGGTCAACGGATGAATAAAATGAATAAACAGGGCAGCAAATTTCATGAGGGAAAAACTTGAACTTGTAAAAACGTGGGATTAAAGAAGATCTGTAAAAACGTGGCGAGTTACAAAAGATCTGAGTTTGTGGACAGGGAAATCTGAGATATATTGCGAAGTGACAGTCTTTAAGCTCAGCTTTATTGCGGACATTC
>CM068952.1:184546434-184560511 GCA_035128595.1 Eptatretus atami
AGAGAGAGATGGAAGTATCCACTTGATAGACTTTATAGTTCCTTTTGAAGCGCTCAGTCAAACGCATAGATTGTATACAAACTTTTAAATGCTGTCATATCCAAATAGGTTCTTTATTTCCATTACTTTCAACACCTTTTGGTAAGACTTGTATGCTCAGCAAAATCATTTTTTTCCCAATTAATTTCCAATCTATCTCGTGGATAAAATGTTCCATCGAGAGAAACAGAAGTTGTTTCACCTTGCATTATCACTCAATGCATTATTCTTATAGTCGCAGTATCACCATTCTGGTTTTTAAAAAATGATCCACAGATATCGTGGCTTTCCTTCCAGAACACCCAAATTCCACCGTGTAAGTGGTTGGTTCAGTTTAACGTGTTGACATCTTCTTTTTAAGGTATGATCCATTGAGTTGTTTCTTTGAGTTAAGTCTTCCATTCAACATCTCTTCTGTTTTAAGATAGGAGTATATTCACTAATATACCAACTCATTTCATCATTACAAATTTATTCTGAATCACCAAAAGCACTACCAACACCAAAAAGTAATCTATTTTCATTATCATTCCTTTGTAGTTGAAATCTAATTTTAAGACCATACAGAACTTTATCATGATCACAAAATCCAAATTATACCTTTAAGAGGAACTGCCACAGTAAAACTATTAACTGCCTTTGTATCATCATTATACGCTCCTTTCCTTTGAATATATCCAGGGTCTGTGGTTGTTCCGTTGACATATCAGGAATAAAAACCTTCGACAGACCCCTTTCCCATTCTATCACTGAATGTATATAGTGTAAATCCATCATTTCAGATACAGCAGAGACATAATCAACCACTTCAACTTTTGTGTTCCAATGTACAAATGAACACGATCAAACATTTTCCAGAAGAAATCATTTACGAGTGTAGCGTTTGTGTTATTCCCAGCCTTATGAATGTAAATTTTACACAACAAGAAACTTTCGGATAGATTCAAATAAGTTTGTTGATTATTATTTCAAAACTTTTTGTACCATTTGCGTTCCAGTCTGTTCCAGTTATTGCATTTACCTTGAAGTAATCTTCTTTTTAGTGGAGTTTGAGATGATAATAGTATCATCCAAATCATAATACTATCAATTGCTTCCATACTTGTATTTATTTCGGAAAAAAGAGTTAAACTTTGAAACCCTGACCCAAGTATTTGAATTATTTTCTGTCGTTCTTGGGGAGACAACTGGTTTGCCTTTTTAATTTCTTTAATTGCTTGTAATTTATGAGATTCCTTGGGCATCTTTTATGCTCTTTACAGCACCTGCAATTTCCACAGCAGAAGCAGTTCAACCAATTAGGTCTTTATGTTTAAGAATAGTTGAACCGATACCCATTAGAGTATCAATTATCCCATCTCCTCTAAATTGATGTCGACACCCCTTTGTCTCTTAGGTTTATAGTATCCTCTACCAAGATACATACCTTCACCCTTGTAGTATGGGGAAAGGAACATCCCATCCCCTGTAATATTTTTATATTTTCTCAACTCGTGTTTCCTCACAATAACCATCGTATTTATTTATTGGAAAACTTAACGTAGGTGAATTATGATGGATATAACTTCCCCATTAAAAGAAATCATACGATTATCTTGGTCGGTTATCCTAAAATTTACTCTGTGTATGGTTTTCTGACACAGGAGATAAACCAAATTTTGGGTTCCATATTGAATTATAACCAATGGGGTTGAGTATGCCTGAATGAAAATATTGTATTTGTTTTTATTCCATCATTATAAGCACCATCAATCAAATCACAGTGAATTAATACCGAATTTATTCCTGAGGATATTTGAATGACATTATCACTGTAAAACGTCCCATTAGTTTCAATCTTTTTTGAGGAGAAACCCAATAACTCTGTAAATGAATTATCAATTGTGAAATCAACCTTGTAGTTATTTTTAAGTTTAATCGTTGATTTTGAAGTATGTTTTTGAATATCTATAACATATTTTTGTTTCATCACCCTGGTCTTTCATAAGACGAACAATTTCGGAAGATATTTGAGAAATCTCATATGCTCCGGGTGAGACTGTTATCGTTTGTATCCACTTCCCGATTATAACTAAACTGTCATTTTCTCAGTTATATTAAATAGGTATTATAATTTCCATGGACAATAAAGATGCCTCATATTCTTTAGTTGGGTCAAGTTGTAGTGGGTATGCGAATGAAGATGTGTGGTCGCTTGTTGTGAAATTAAAACTCAGGATTGTGCTTCTCATCTTATTAATATGAGATAAATGTCTTATATTGAGATTTATTAATTATTTTCATGTTCATCAACTGGTCTAAAATGGCTGATGCTTCATTAAACCAATTGTTATTTCCAGCCTTCTTACTACCTAACAACAATAACAGTCTATTAACTAATTGTGATGGGTCAATTGGAAGAAAACTAATACCTGAACCAAGGATACTTAAAGCCTGAATAATGTGTTTCTTCCTTCTCATTCTTGCTGCATTTACCAGAAAGACTAACCCTATAATCAACAGAGTTCAGCAGATCAATATATACTCTATCATCATTATTTTCCTTATCCAATGGTTTATCAAAATACTTTGATTCATTCTCACAGTTGAAGCTTGTCTTCCATCTTTTGTGAGAAGAAACATTAATCTGGGGTTAGTTTAACAGGGGTTGAGCAGACCCCAAGAACCTTAATTCATCATTAAATATCAATACCTTTTCTTGAACAAGATGAAATATTGCTGGTTGTCTGTTGGAATGATTCCTGCTTTGGTTTTTGATTCCGCTGAATATTCATTGTTTTGAAGAGCATCCACAATATAAGCAGGGGGGTGATTAATCTCTTCCAGTTGTTGAAATAATAGTCATCATCATATTCTAATTCCCCTATATGCTCTCATTCTTCCTCCGTCATTTGACTGAAATCTTTTATCATTTGAAGTTTTGAGGAGTATATTCTATTGTGGGAACTGTGGAAACATCTATAATTTTTCTTTGGAAGTTTTTAAAAGCGGTTTAAAAATTTCTCTTGTTTTCTTTCAAATGCTTCTTCACCCGTTAGTTTCTGTCTGCGTTTCTTCTTTATGTCTTCCTGTTGTTTTACAACTTTTGAAACCAACTCTTGATGTTCCTTAAATCTTCTTGCTCTTTCTTTCACATCCATTTATTTATTGGAAAATATCATTTAATATCTCATCTTTTTCACACAATATATTTATATTTTTCAGTCGTGTGCTTCATGTAATCCCCAAATTCCTTTTTACTACATAATGTAGAACAATTATCTCTCCAAAAATTGTTTATATCTATTGAATTTAACTTGAATAAAATAAAATTATTAGCATTGTTTCTGATGGAACGACGAGGAAGTTGAAAGTATGATTGACAAAGATAAATACAATTACAAGAGAGATGTCCTCCTCTTGTGTAGTAGCTGTCCATTACGTTTGGTTTCTCTCATTAACACAATCATCAAAGATAACGAGGTTCTTTTTGATTTATCCAAATCTTGGGAGACGGTATATCATCCGTATTATCACTAAGAATACAAGTTATTGGTTTGATTTCTTTTTACATCTCTGTGTATCACAAAATAGTTATATATATCTTCAATGTTAAATCATTTAGGTTTTTTGAAGTTTAAATAAACCGATTATATCTTCTTTTGAAGACCACATTAAAACCTTGTGAGAGTAGTTGATACTCTGGTTGAAAACTCGACTTTGTGAAAATTTTTAAATTATCATAATCTAAAAATTGGGAGTCAGGAGCATCTTCAAAAGTAAGCAGGTTTTTCCAAATCCGCTTGAACCAACTATGAGACATCTTAATGAATTTGGGAGATTTTTATGGTTGTTAAATTTTATCTTATTTTCCCAAATGGGTAAAAATCATTCATCTATATATTTGGAAAACAGGTTATTTAATTATTATTGGCTTTTTTAGAAACTCTATATTTTATCCTAAGTTCAGGTTTAATTCAAGATAATCCATTATTTTATTTATGCAATATCTTGTGTTGATATTTCCCTGAAAATGACAATCATGAATTAATAACAACAATCCTTTGAACATTTCTCTAATACGTCAGTTTCTTCCCTTGTAAGGAAAGGTGTGTTATCACCCTCACACTTTACATTCATTTCTCTAATCGATCTTGTAAAGTAATTCATTTTTGGTGTAAATCTAAAAGAATTATTTTTCCTTTTTATATTTTTTATTATCATAAATTAGAAGATAATCACAGAATATACATTGTTTATAGGCTTTTGACTCTGTGTTTAATCCCACTCTATCACACGCAGGACAATTCTCAAATTTCTCATATGGAGAATCAGGGAAGTCTGGCATATTTATAAAGTAAAACTTTACTTAAACTAAATTTCATCTTCAGAATCATCTATAAAACTATCATAATCTTCAAAATCTTCAGTTGAATGCTGACTCATATTTAATTAGAAGAAACAACATTACCATTGATATCTATATACTTTTTTTCATGATCAGATTCAACTACAACATTTTTTATATTAAAGGTAATTTTCAAATTATCCTTAACTACTATTGAACGAAATGTCATTTCACCTGATATATTAACATCCTTTATTTCATCAGGATTTACATCTTTTGGGTTGTTGAAAAAATAAAAATTTCTCCTTGCATATTACAGATGGTTTATCTTTCTTTCTAAAGCTTCATCCATAAGGTTTTAATTTTTTGATTAACTTTTTTTAACTTAAGTTTTAATTTTCTTGTTTCATTGCTTTTTCTAGTTTTGAATATATTACCAGAAGGAGAGGAGAAACTTTTGTTAGAGATATTTAATTGATGTTCTTCCAGGTCTAACTAAAAGCCCTTCCACTGAAGGAAATTGAAGAACTCATCTTATCCACCATAATTGCTTTTATCCAATAGTTGTTATATTTATCTTTGTTCAATTTTACATCCTTAACATATTTCTCAGTATCTTTTACAAATGAAGAGATTGATTGAAACTTGTCTTTGTGTCTTGAAACATTGTATTTATTAAGTGAAAAAAAGTTGGAGGATAAAATGGTTTTAAGCACAGATTCACCTATAAATTAAACGAAATTTTCATCAAGAAAATTTTAGTTAAGCAAAGTTTTATTATATAATAATGGTGAATACAACGTACTGTGATGTTTGTAATTACGAATATAAACATTATAAAAAACACCTTCGAACCAACAACACACATTAAATCTATTTCATCAAATATCTCCTCTTGAGATGAAAAAAAACATTGTGATATCTGCTCAAAGGATGTTTTGAAGAGTAGTTATAAGAATCAACCTTCAATCACAAAAACACAAGAAAAATGAGTTTAAAGTAAAGGGAGACTATTATATTGAAAACACTGATGGGGCATTTAAAGGATATAAAAAATAAGGATTTTCAATTTGGAGAACCCGGTCCATCATCAATAGCTGAATCAATTGAAATAGTGAAACCTGATGTTGAAAAGTTATTAAAAAGACATTAAAAGAAATGAAAACTTTAAAGTTTTATATGGGAGTGAAAATGAATATGAAAGACAAGATGAAGAACAAACTCCTTATATGAGAACAGATCTTGATTTATAACATCATTTCAAGATTTTTTGAATAGTGGGGTTTATGAAGAACTATCAAGACAAGAGGAGGATGTTGATAATACAGTGGTAGGAAGGGGATTTAATATTTTAAAAATCATCTTTTTAGATATACACATTCTAAAATCAAACCCTCTTAAAGCTTCTTCTTATATTGAATTACCAAAAGAAATAAAACTAAAGAAGGCAGTTGTTAATATTAAGAACAATGATAATAAATGTTTCTCTGGTCTGTTCTTGCTCACTTACATCCACCAAATTGTAATTCAGAAAAGAGTAAAACAATATATGAAATATGAGAATACCTTGGACATTAAAGATTTTAAATTCCCAATGCCACTAACAGATATTCTAAATTGAGAAAAAGAATAATCTTTCTATTAATGTATATGGATTAACGGATACAAACAAAGTTCAAATATTTAAAATTTCAAACAACTATAAAAATGAAGAAACACACATTGATTTTTATATTTTAGTGTTGGAAAGAATTCACATTATACATACATCAAAATAATTATCAAGATTAATCTCTTCTCAGGTATTCAGACAGCAAACAAAATATATCCTTGTAAACGATGTCTTAATTCATTTCATACAAAAGAACGATTAGAACAACATTCAAAATATTGTAGTAATCATAAATCAGCTGTAATTGCAATGCCTAAACCTGGTGAAAAGATTTCTTTTGAAGATTATCATAAATCTATCATGCACCCATTTGTGATATACGCTGATTTTGAATGTATCCTAAAAAAGATAAATACTGCTTCTCCTAATCCAAAGAATCATATACAAATAAATATCAAAAACATATTCCTTGTGGTTTCTGTTATTATATCAAATCATCTGTTGGAGAAAGGTATAATAAACTTGAACATTATAGTGGAAAAAGCTTCAGAGTTTGTAAAACGATTAGAAAAGGATTGTATAAGACTAACTAAATAATGAAAGAATCAAATGAACCGATGAAATTAACCGAAGAAGAAAAATTAGAATTTAGAAAGAACAATATCTGTCATATTTGTGAGGAGGAAATTGAGGAGTGTAAAGTTAGGGTTCATTGTCATCTTACTGTAAATATAGAGGTCCCGCTCATTCCTGTTGTCATCTTAATTATAAATTCCCTTCTTTATTCCAGTCTTTCTTCAACAACGCCAACTATGATACACATCTATTTATAAATGAACTTTAAAAAACACCAGGGAATATTTCTGCCATAACAAACACAAGTCAAAAGTTATTTCATTTACAAAAATGATATTCACAAAACTTTAACTCGTATTAGGTTTCTAGATTCTTACAAGTTTATGGGAACACCACTAGCCTACCCAGCAACAAATCTAAGCTCAATGGGGTCTTTTCCAAATCTTAATTCTTTCTTTCCAAAAGAGAAATTCTAACTAAAGAGGAAATTCAGATTAAAGAGAGAATTCAAAGTAAAGAGGAAATTCTAATTAATGAGGAAATTAATGAAGAAATTCTAACTGAAGATGAAATTCTAATTATAAAGAAAATTCGAACAATGAATGAAATTCTAACTAAAGAGTAAATTCTGATTATAGATGAAATTCTGATTAAGGAGGGAATTCTAACTAAAGAGGAAATTCAGATTAAAGAAGAATTCAAATTAAAGAGAAAATTCTTACAAGTAAGGGAATTATCCTTATGATTATATGGATTCATTTATGTGATTTAAAGAAACACAACTTCCTTCAAAAGAAAGTTTCTATAATAACTTTTATGAAGAGAGGATAAGTGATAAGGAATATAAACACGCACAAGAAATTTGGAAAATATTTAAGATAAAGAACCTTGGAGAATATCATGATTTGTATCTAAAAACAGATTTTTTATTGTTAGCTGATGTGTTTGAAGCTTTTAGATCACTCTGTCTAATAAAAATTGTTATGGATTAGATCCTGCCCACTATTTCACAGCTCCTGGTTTAGCTTGGAGTGCAATGTTGAAAATGACAAAACAAGATATTAGATTTAATCAGTGATGTAAATATGCTTTTGATGATTGAGAAGTCTAAGAGAGGTGGAATATCACAATATGTTCAAAAAGATATGCTAAAGCAAATAATAAAATATCTTCCAAATTATGATAGTGAAAAAGATAGTAATTATTTGATGTATTTTGATGCGAATAATTTGTATGGATGGGCAATGTCTCAATCTCTGCCTGATCGTAAATTAGAGTGGGTGGAAGAAAAGGATTATGAAAAGGCTTTGATGAATATTGTTATTTCTTCTCAAGAGGAATTGAATGAGGAAGAAGAAGGTTATTATTTTGAAGTTGATTTGAGGTACCTGAGTGATCTTCATAATAAGCATAAAGACCTTCCTTTTGCATGTGAGAAAGAAACCCCAAAGAAAGAATGGTTAAGTGATTATCATAAAAGTTTCAATATTAAAGGCAAATCAACAGAAAAGTTATTAACAACATTCTATGATAAAGAGGGATATGTTTTGCATCAGAGAAGCTTGAAACAGTTTTTGAGAGAAGGATTGAGAGTAGCTAAAATTCATAGAGTTTTAAAATTTAAACAAAGTCCTTGGATGAAAAAGTATATTAAATTCAATACAGATATGAGAACAAATACAAAAGTAAAATTTGAAGGGGAATTCTATAAATTGATGAATAATGCTGTCTTTGGAAAGACAATGGAGAATGTAGAAAACAGGCAAAACATAGATTTGCAACATCTTGGAAAGAAGCTTCTAGATTGATAAATAAACCAAGTTTTAAGAGAGAAGAGGTTTTTTCAGAGAACATTTCTGCTATTCATATGGAAAAGGAAAGTATGTAATGGATAAACCAATTTATATTGGAACAGCAGTTCTTGATTTATCAAAGATATTGCTGTATTATTATTTGTATAATGGCTTAAAGAAAGAGTATGGTAAATGTTTCATTGTTGTATATGGACACTGATAGTTTTATCCTAGATATAAAAACGATGATGTTTATAAACATATGAAGAAAAATATTGGAGTATATGATACAAGTAATTTAAGTAAGAAGAGTGAGTTATTTTCAAAGAAAGAATGAAAAGGTTATTGGTAAGTTTAAGGATGAGTTGGGTGGAAAAGTAATGAGTGAGTTTATTGGATTGAGAGCAAAGGCATATGCTTATAAGTATGGTGATCAGATTGATAAGAGGTTAAAGGGAATAAAGAAATATGTAATAAAGAAATCAATAACTTTTAGAAATATTATAATTGTTTGATGAATAAGAAAGAAGAATATAGGAAAATGAATGCAATAAGAAGTTATAAACATAAGATATATAGTGAAGAAGTAAATAAAAAGGCATTAGGAGCCTTTGATGATAAGAGATTTTTTTAGATAATGGAAAAGATGTGTTCCATATGGATATTGTGTGATAGTGTATAGAATAGATTGTGTTTTTACGATGGGAAGATGGTTAGGGTTTTTAAGGCTACCGCCGCATTTTTTCACATAAATAAAATGGTCAAACCAAGTATTAATCAAACTAAAGGGTGGAGAAAATCTCAGTCTTGTATATAAATGGAAACATAATGAATGTGAAAAATATCAACTAAGTCTTATTGAAAAAAAACTAAAATAAAGGTAAATAAAACAAATAAGCGAATCAATGTAAAAACTAGTAAGTTAGAGGATGTAAAGAAAAAAATAATAACCTTGAATGGACTGAAAACTTTGATGGTTATCAATTGAACAATGGAAAAACAATTTACTATAATCTCAAAATGATATGTGGCTCAGGAGGTGGTCAAACAAGAGCATAAGAGAAGTTTATCATTTCATAATGGCACAAAAGGGGTATCTAAAAAATATAAAGATTCAAATGTTTTATTTTTAAATATTTTAGATGGGGATTATTGTGCAAAGAAAATTAAACTATTGAAGGAATTTGAGAATGAACAAATCTTTATAGGTTCAATGAGTGAGCTAAACAATATGCATTGGTTATTTGAAAAACAGTGCCCTAGGCTTACATGTTTCAGATATTTCTTTAGAATCACCTTTAACAAATCACATTACTACTTTACTACTTGAACAAATCTTTATCTTATTACATTGGTTATTTGAAAAGAGTGCCCCGAGGTAAAACGGGAGACAAATAAATATACCTTGGAATAAAAAGGGAGTTTATTTTAGGGAAAAAAAAATATGAATCGCTGAAAATCCCCCATTCACTTACATGGGGAAAAGTGAGCCAGAATCAGTATATTCACCCTACTCCCCTCCACGTAATGTAAAAGGTGACAAAGCATCAACCCCTTTCTTCTTCAAGTCTTGAACCCCCCCCCCCCTCTTCCCAATCCCAAATCCTCAACCCCAAGTCTTCAAACCCCTCCCCACAAACTCAAACTGCTCTCCCAGCTCTCTGCTCATTCTCTGCCCTCCCACCCAACTCTCTGTCCTTGTCTCCCCTTTCTTATTCAAGTCTTCAACTCCATCTCGCAATGCCCAAGTCTGCAGCCCCCTCCCAACCCCAAGTCCTTAACCCCCCCAACCAAACATAAACCCCTTCCCAAAACTGTCCCTTCCCTGAACCCCCCCCCTCCCACCCCACCACCACCACCACTCCAATTCTCTGGACTACACTCCCCGTTTCTCTTCAAGTCCTCAACTTCTCCCTTCCGACCCCATAGTCCACAGAATCATCACTAACTGTTCAGACTGCTAAGGTTCTCTGTGAAGCAAATCAAGGAAAAGGTAATTATATTTTCGACAGAATTGAGTGAATAGTTTGTGGTAATATTATATATTTTTTTTTCTGGTAGTGTGTGAACCAGCGACTCTGAGCATATACACTGCCCCTGTGTGAAGCCTAAAATGCACTAACTCGAAATTACGTGAATATTGATATTTGTAGACCTCCTCACGCACTGTCCAACCAAAGAGCTTTAAAAGATGAGGCATTATGCATGATGTGGTTACGACGTTTACTCCGTTCAGACACAGCAGCACACCTTGCATATTTATGGAGGTATATCCAGGTCATGGACAAAAAATGGAAACACCAATGTGAAGTCACTTAATAGGACATTTAATAGTTTCATTGGCAACAAAAACGGTCTCCCAGCCATCATTCTCACCTATATCTATTGCTGCAACATCACTGTTGCCCACCCTCACTATCCCCTTCACCACTAACTGCCCTCACTACCCCTCATAAGATATTCAAAAGTTGAACAAACAGAGAGGGGCCGCCGAAGATGTCCCTTCCCCAGGGCGTCATTTGATCTCGGACCGGCCCTGAATGTAATTGTCGTGTTTATTTTATTGACATAAAGTAAATGCGTGGTAAAATTCATGTTTACTTTCAATGATTTCCCATCATGTCCTCAGGTTTGGGTTCTTTGTGCTTGCATAGTGAAGTTTGAGCTCCTCCATTCCACGTCACCAAAGCTGAGTTTTCCGAACCAGATTTGTCATGTTTTATGTGTGTAATTTATCAATGTGTTACTTTTTCATCTCATGCAATATCTCTTGTTCATTCGTTCGATGTTTTATACTGTTTGTCTCGTATTGTCAAGGCCTGAACGGCCTTTTTCAAGGCCTTCCTCAGACAGAAAGGAGGTACCTTACCACATTTCACCAGCCATGGCACGACAGCAAAGGATTTCTGTGACTCGAGGGGACTGACTAAATCTGTGAACTTTCCAAGTCGGATTTCTCCCAATGACAATTATTCCTCCCTTCAGGATTTGGTGATGACTCACTTTCCCACAAATGAGACTTCCTTACCCCTGATTTAGCTTTAATATAGAGCTTTAGTTCTGGGTGTATTCCCAGGTATCTTGTTTCTTTGTCCTCAACACCATCCCATCCAATTTCCATTTTCTATTTCGGAACAAACAACCAAACAAACAAAAACTTTATATTTCACTCTGTAATGATTAACATTTCCACTGAGTTTCCTTCTGTTCCTGGTTCATGCATTCCCCCCTATTTCTCCAAACTGAATACTGAATCCACATTAAATATAAACACTTCTTTAAAAAAAATAAACATTTTAAGAATGCATTTCAACCCTTGTATCTTTTCACAAATGCTGCACATATTCTTCTTCTCCACCACGATGTAATCTCTTCTTATTATTATTATTATTCTTCTTCTTCCTCTTCTTATCCTTCTTCTTCTTCCTCAAAAGGATTATTTTTCAAAGGTGTTTGTTTGCTCTGCACCTCATCCACAACACCCCTCCTCCCCACCTCCCTTCATCCAGCACAGCATTTCTCCATGTGTTTGCAAACGTTCTTATCTCCCACCAATGAACTTTATCTCCGTTTGTGAAAGCTGGCAATATGGAATCAGAATAAGCATCCACCCCCACCTCCTCACACCCTCAAAGCTACATACTCCCCTTTCTGTATCCCTCCTCACCCCACCCTCGGAATGCTTCCCCCTCACCTGTGCTTTTAAAACCTTCCAACACACCTCACACACTCAAACACTCCCATGCACCCTACACACTCAAACATTCTCCCACACACACCCTCACCAAAGCCTCACCTTGCCCCTGCAAAGCATCTCCCCCTCCCATTCTGCACCATCACAATGCCTCCTCCCCCTTATCTCTAATTATATGGACCTCAAACATCCGAGGTCTCCTCTCTTACCTGCCACATCTCTCAAGTCAGGGTAGTGCCGGTAAACAAGACATCATCTGTTTAACAGCATCATCTGTCACAGGATGTAAAGCCTGGTGTTGGTCAAATGAATAGGGTGGTGGGCTTGGGATGCCTAGGATCCTGAGTTCAAATCCTGCTTGCTGTTGAGTTAATACCAGGTGGGGTTGATTCTGCCTGTCATCCTTCTGAGGTTGGTAAAATGAGTGCCAGCTTGTTGGTAACCTGTGTCGGAGTGGCGACCTGTCCAGAAATGTGCGCAATAGCCAAGGAGATTGCTTCAGAAGCACCAACGCTCTGCACAGAGTAAGGCCCCACTGGAATGTCACAGGATGTCCCCGATTCCTTTGTGTCTCTCCCTGGTTAATGTCTTTTCCAACTTGTTAGGCCTGAACCACATCCTGGAGGCAGAGTTCCACTTTACATCAATAACTCACCCTTGCACTGCCCTTGTACTGTCCTTACACCTTCCAACCCCCAGGGTACCTCCTCATTGCATTTTTCCCTCTTCTCCCACCTCTTGTTCATCTGTGTTGCGCAATCCTCCAAATAGTGATGGCTTCATCTGCATCTCTCTCAGACAACATGGCTAAATATTTAACCACTCATCCCAACTCTCTCTTCCTCATATGTGGCAATTTTAATTGTCACCATGCAACTTGGCTGGGTGATGGTAGCTCTCTCACCAGCCATGGCACTTCAGCAAAGGATTTCTGTGACTCCATGGGACTGACTCAATCTGTGAACTTTCCAACCTGGATTTCTCCCATGACAATTAATCCTCCCTTCAGGACTTTGTGATGACTAACTTTCCTGCAAATGTCTCCTGCTTTTTCCTCTGCTCTAATAGGTTAATCTGATGACATGGTTTTGAAAGTCAACATCTCTCGACCTATTTTGTTCTGAAGAAATTAAGTGTCTGTTTAAACCCTGCTGTTGTAACTTGTACTGCTCAGTTTTGTGGGGAATTTTTTTCCAATTATCATTGTGCAAAATCTCCACCTGTTGAAACAATGCCTTTCGTTGGTTGTTGGGCCTAACAAAGTCGGCGTAGTGCTTCTCAAACCTGTCCAACCTCAAAATCAGTGTATAGCTTTAGAAATCATGTGATTCTTATTGACAACATACTAGTCCAGTTGTTAATTGTTGTTGGCCTTCATGCCTCATCACTGTTGCAGAGGTGGATAACCTACTGTTTGTGGAATACTGTGACGATGTGATGATATCATTCTTTTCCTTTTTATAATTACTCGTGCATGGACAAAGTTTAAAATTATAAGTGAATAAGTAAATAAGCTGTGTAAGTATTGCGTTTATTTTAAAAGAAATAAGTAATATACTGTAACATTACCCCCTCCACACTCCCTCACCGCAGTATAAACTCCCTTATTTCCCATTACACTACTTACACCTTCTTCTCCAGCTGCTCAACTTGTTCTCCACAGCATCTCTCTCATTATGTTCATCACTAGGTACAAACATGGAAATACGGAGAAGACAGAAATTTGCATTTGAAATGCTTTATGATTTAAACATTGTGATTAAATTCCTTCACTTATATAATAGTCAAGATGATGATAACAAACCTTCATCAGCCCACCCTCCCCCTCCCCTTGTGTCCTCCCCTACTACTCATTCTTCCCCACATCCCTTATTTGTCCAATTAGCCTCTATTGTCCCTCATCCCTGTTCTTCTCCTCCACCATCCTCAACATTGTACACACAAGAAAAAAATCCAGATTTTTATTTTTTGTCCTGCCGATGACGATGTGTTGCTCAATTGGTTCACACATTCCTTTGGCTTTTTAGCATTCAGTT
>CM068952.1:184630590-184657626 GCA_035128595.1 Eptatretus atami
TGGAACGTAACCCCCGCGATAAACGGGGGATGACTGTATTTCTAAAATCCTCAATTTTCATCCGATTGACTTGAAATTAGGAGAGGATATATATTTCAGGTCACTGAATTCAAGTAACCAATTATTTTAAGGTCAACATAGACCAAAAGGTCATTATAGGCCAAAGGTCAACAACTAGAGTGGTATTTCTAAAATCCTCAATTTTCATCCGATTGACTTGAAATTTGGAGAGGATTTATATTTCAGGTCACTGAATTCAAGCAACCAATTATTTTAAGGTAAACATAGACCAAAAGGTCATTATAGGCCAAAGGTCAACAACTGGAGTGGTATTTCTAAAATCCTCAATTTTCATCCGATTGACTTGAAATTTGGAGAGGATATATATTTCAGGTCACTGAATTCAAGCAACCAATTATTTTAAGGTCAACATAGACCAAAAGGTCATTATAGGCCAAAGGTCAACAACCAAGGTGGTATTGTTGCGAATCTGGAAGCCATGAGCACACAACATACAGGTCCTTTAGCTCAGATATCCTCGTAATTATTGTTTTATAGATAGCTCCCGTCCTGTCTAATGATAAAATAATGTCGTGCGCTGTGGAGTTATTTTAATAGTCAGGTTTTCTTTTCGTTTTTTTACACACCGACATCAACGCTGACGACACCGCATCACCCTCACCGTCACTTTGCTTCCTCACCGCGCTCTGCCGACATCAGGGGGGCGCAGCCCTGCAGAAAACATGTTGCTGTACTTCCCTGTGAGGGCGGTCCTTTGGAAGAAGGCGAGTTCGGGGAGGAACCACCGCAGCCCTCGACAAATCGGCGTTCAACGGTGGTGACCGTCGCTCGGCCAATCGGACTTCCCTGACTCTGAAGGCGGTCCAAGTGATGTCACCACGCCACCTGCGCAATCGAGGGGTTGCCGCCCGTTTTGCCATGAGGGGGACGGCGAGGATTTTTGTGCCCAAAACTGGCCAGTGACAGGGCAATGAGGAGTCTGCGCAGAAGCCGTCCGGTAAAGCAGGAGGCGAGCCCCCCCCTTCTGCGGGGGAATAGATAAAGCGCGCAGACGCTGAACCAAAACGAAGTGAAATTTCTTCACCGCCCTCGTCGCCGTCAGCCCTGGTCCTCATCCTCATCCACCGCCTCCTCTTCCTCCGAATGATCACGAGCCTGGGCGACGACCTCGATTCACCTCGGTTGGGTTCAGCTGCGCTGGTCCGTCCTACGGTGACCGGAGCTCCGGGAAGAAGGGGACGCCCAGCCGCGCGTTCGCGGCCAGGTAGCCAGCTACCACTGATCTGCAGCCCATCTGTCCTCCGGGCTGGAGATCGAAATAAAGACCATTGGGGTCCACTTCTGTCTGTGGGTGTGTGTCTATGTGTGGGCCCCGTCTTTAAGTAGTAAAATTGTATAAGTGCTTTGTGCTGTATATATTTGCATTGCCTTGCTTTATTCGGTTTAAATCTGCTCTTCTGTGTTCCCTAGTTCCCCATTATTGTATAAATAAACCCCGTTTGTTCAAGGTTTTCAGCTCGTTCGTGTCCATTCTTGCATTGACTGAGCGTGTCGCGTGTGAAGGATTAGCTGGCCATTGCCGTTGTCACAGGATAATCGGGACCGACGGTTCTTGGCGATTAAACCGCTCGGAATCGCACACGGAACGAGCGTGCTATGCGGCTCGTTTCCGTACGAGTTCTGTCGAGGGTGTGAAGACTCGGTAGATCGCCACATGGTCTCTAGGTATTTTGAAAATTTGTCAAATAACCCTGTACCACGTGGTGGAACTATTGACCCTTCACAGTCCAAAACAAGGACCCGTCGACTCCAGTCTTATCCGGGGCGACGATCTGAATCCCGGGTGATCGGTCGAGCCGACTCACGGCTCCATCCTGCGGTCGTGCCCGCGGCCGACGTCCCGGCCCTGCAACAGTATTTCTAAAATCCTCAATTTTCATCCGATTGACTTGAAATTTGGAGAGGATTTATATTTCATGTCACTGAATTCAACTTGCCAATCATTTTGGTTGCCAATCAATGAAATGATTAATTACTTAATTGTTATCGATTTATTAATTACTTATTTATTTTGTTTATCATCCTGGCAATATCTCAGGCACCTTTTGAGCTCGGAAGTTCATATTTGGACCTGACAGTGAAGAAGTGATTTGGCTATAAAGGGTATTTTGATTTATTTATTAATCAATTAATCGATTAATTATTTTCTTTCTTGCTTTCGGGGTGATATCTCAGCCATCCTTTCAGCAAGGAAGCTGAAATTTGGGGACAAAAGTGAAGATGTGCTTCGGCAAACATGTTATTTTTTAATTTTTTTGATTAATCAATTAATTGATTAATTACTTAATTATGTATGTATGTATGTAAGAAGTTGTGTGTTGGTGGTGGAGATGGAAAAGTGTATAGAAATAAATAAATAATTTAAATTGTGTTGGTGGTGAAGTGAAAAAATACAAAAAACAAGAATAAAAGGTTTTTTTCAGTTTTTTGTGGATAAATGTGATTCCCAAAGGTTATAAAAAGAGACTAATGTGTTTTTTTTCTTCCGTTTGTCTAACATTGTCCACAACCCCATCCTGTATCCGCAGACGGACAGATCCTGAGTTTGGACCCAAACTCTGCATATCCACAGATCAAGATCTCTCGGAACCTCTGGACTGTGACTCCAACCATAACTGTTCAACCGTGCCCGGAACACCCTGATCGATTTGAAGACTGGGATTAAGATGTTTCCTCTGAGAGTTTCTCCTCGGGCCGTCACTACTGGGAGGTTGATGTGAGTTTGAGTAGTTTGTGCGGAATCAGAATCTGTTTAAATTCGATGAGCAGGAAAGGGACAGGGCAAGAGTGTGGGTTGGGAGAAAATACCGAGTCTTGGTGTTTAGAGAAACAGAATAACTCATACTCAGCATTACACAAGCAAGATACCCGCCTGTACGTGCCGCGGGATCCAGAACAGTTTGGGTTTTTGTTGGATTGTGAGGCGGGACATTTGACATGTTTCAGGGACTAGCAAGTCCTGCATGTGTTCAACGGGAACTTCATGGACCCCGACAAACCTGCTGTTGGGGTTTACAACTATGTTGGTGATGATTGCACCATCTGTGTTGGTGGTTCTGTTTAGTTTTGCTCATTTTAATGATCTTGTTCATTTTGTCCGTTTTTTGTCGTTTTAATGACTTCGTTCATTCCGTTCAGTTTGTGATGAAAGTTTATTTCATGAAACGTACAAAGTGAAGGTTATTTTGGGTTCAAATTAATAAAATCATTTACTTATACATGACGATGTGATTATTGATTAATATTTATATTATAAAAAAGTTTACATAGTTACATAAGTGCATAGTTTATCTTATTTGATGTGAAATGAACTTTAACCAGAAATATTCACTCTCCTCGTGATACAATCGGGATTCTTCTACTTTTTTTACTCTTTTTCTTGTTCTTCTTCTTCTTGTTACCTCGGCCACCAAAGGTGGGTAGAGATTGTTTTCACACCTGTCTATTTGTGATCAGGATATCTCAAAATCTTGTGGACAGGTTAGGTGTGTGACGATGACGAAATGATTAGATTTTGATTAAGATCCGTATCTAGAGATGAGAAATTTAAATGATTCTTCACCATTGAAAGATTGGGGCAAAAATTATAGCCAGCACAATGATTTCAGAAAGTTGTGGACAAGTTGACAGAACCAGGTGGATGGGTTGTTTATGTGACAAGCTGATTCAATTTTGGTCAGATCTGGATCAGATTTGCTTATCAGTGGGATATAAACCGTAATACTATTCAGAACATCAATGCGATTTACTCAACCGCCCCCCCCCCCCCCCACTCCACATATACCTAACATTACACACTGATATTTGTGCACCCAGCTACCAGTGCAGCTCATGGTACTGATCTCTTAGTTGTTATTATTGAATTTTTATTTTAATCTGAGTTAGTTATCTTTTTTTTTTTACGACACCCCTTCACCACACCTTAAAAGGTTTTTTACCATTCAAGATTGTACAGCATGAGTCTGTGGGCCTATCACTTCGCCACTGCAGACAGGTCAGTGGTCTTCGTCTTCGACCACCTCCTTTCTGGTGCTTGCACCCTCTGCTCTTTCCATGCTTTGTCATTCCCCCCACACAGGATTCTGTGTTGCACACGTGGCTCACCATTAATCCCCTTCTGGTGAAACTCCCAAAATCCAGAATCTCTGCCCACCTTCACTCATTCGTTTCTCTCTTTTTCCACCTGTGGAATCAACTTCCACATTCTCTTCAATCTCATTCTTCCCTCCAGGTCTTCAAGTCAGCTGTTCACCGTCATCTCAGATCATCTCCATCCAAATACATGATCTTTTCTACCCCCAAGTCCACCTCCTTCCAAATTTCCAGTTTGTCATTCCTGAGAGTTTGCTTCTGTACCCATTTTATCCACCCCATGCATCCCCCCATACCCCTCTTTCCTCTTCACATCCCTTGTTTGTCCAAGACTTCCTCTTTTACCCTTCAACCTGCTGCTGGTGTTTACCCCCACCCCTTATTTTGACTTTATTTTGTTCTGTTGCATCCTGATCCATTCTGGCTCTTTCATGAGCCTTGACCTTGCATATATATATATATACATACATACATACATACATACATACATATATTTCAATCTTTCAAGTGATCTTTCAAGGCTGCAATTGAACAACTTGAATTGCTTTACAGATGTGAATTCTTAGATGAACAAGATTCCAACCTCATGTAATACCATGATTACTTTACCCACATGGATGATATATATATGGTATTGGTTGGCCTGACACGATGACAACTTTCCTTCGCACATGCCGACCAGCTCAGCAACCACATCTGATTTTGTCCCAGGTTCGCCCAAGAGTTTTCAGTCTTTCATACACCTTATTCAGTGGGAACATTTGGAACTCACCAGGTGGATTTAAGTCCAAAAGTTAAGTTCTGGAATACCGATGTAGGATACCCTTGAGGTATGCACACACCTATGAGCTGTTTAACCTGGGTTTGAATGACCCAGCTATAAACTGCCATCCTGGTGTTTCACAGGCTGGGTGGCGTTAAGCCGGGTATCCCATCTGTTGGCATTAGTTGATGAATATTAAAGATCGCACATTGCTCTTCATGAAAAGAAGGTGAGTTATCACTGGCATCCTCTCTCTTGTCGGATAACAAAAGCCTGATTATACATTCTGAATTCCTGCCATGACCATCTCAGGGAATGCAAAGGCAAACCAACTAGTACAATCCTTGCGTAGAGATGCTTTGGCATTCGTGAACCTCCTTCTGAACATGAGAAAGATGAAGAACTCTCTTCACCATTTATTGAGCTTGTCCTCACTTCCCTTTTCATGGCTCTATCTCACTTCCCCTTTTCATGGTGGTGTGTGCTAATTTACACGTGACCACGATGACATTTTAAAAATTAGTTTCGCCTCGAAGGGGATGTGAGATTATTGCAGTGTGTGTGTGTGTGTGTGTGTGTGTGTGTGTGTGTGTGTGTGTGTGTATGTACGAGTCGATATATTTTCGGTTTAAAATTTTTTTCTCTGTAACCGCTTGTCCGATCGATGCAAAACTATGAATATAGGAAAGACCGCATGGAGAATGTTTTATTGCTAACTGTGAGGTCATAGGTCACATGGTATGGCAGCTATATTGGATTCTTGGAAAATTTGGAAATTATTTTCTCTTCAACCGCTCAACAAAGAAACTTGAATCTTGGCGTATGTCATCAACTTCCCATGGGGGTATATCGGGTGATAATGATGGCATCATCGGAGAAGTGGTATTTCATCCATAATTGCTTTAATCGAAATTCCTATCCAAAAAATTCTGAAACATCATGTCTGATCTATGACCCGATGTGAGGGAAAAATTAAATTTATGATGTTCATAACCCATGCCATAATAGGGTGCATTGATGACATGGGTATATGGCCCATAATAGCAGACACACGCTAACGGAGGTGGATACTGAGACCTGGTGGGTGTCCGTTCCACCTTCTGAAACATACCCACATGTGGAGATAACAGCCAGCAACAGCAACTCTCTCTCTCTCTCTCTCTCTCTCTCTCTCTCTCTCTCTCTCTCTCTCTCTCTCTCTCTCTCTCACGCACACACACCCACCTTCTGAAACCTGCATATATTGATAACAACCAATGACACACTTCCATAAACAAACATATTTGCTATTTTCCATAGGATTATTTGTAGGAACAGAGAATGACTGTGACCTATAAAGCATGAGTCAGAGATTGCAGACTCTTTTCTCGAAGAAGAGATTATACCATTGTGCAAGTGTAAGATGTTGCTTCGACTTGTGAGAAGGTGATGCTGATGCAGGTTTTTAAATCAGTTATGATTTTCATTAACTACAAGAGTTCTCTTTGATCACTAATTCCAATCCTGTCTTGGTAGATCTGATCTCTTGCTTAGCTATGAGGACGGCCTTCCTCCACTTCCTTTCTCGTCAACGTTTCTCATGCTTGAACACACTGGAGGTTTCATTCTAGTCAAGGAGCTAAATGTTTTTCAATATTTGGTCACGTAACACACCGAGTACACTGGATTAACTTTATATTCTGTTCGGCTGATGTCTTAGGAACATTTTCAGGTATGTTGTAGAGTTGGATTGTGGTATAAAAAAATTCTACAGCTTGGTTTGTGAAGGGGGGGGGGTGGGAAGTGGGGGGAAGGAGGGACATTTTTTGAAAACGCCATTTTGTAATAAGATGGTACATGTATTGAAATCACCATAAAAATGTTACCTTTCCGATTATATTCAAACTAGTGTCAAAATATTCGTCTTTGAATGCTCTTGCTGACTAGATCTTTTCTGAGTCGACTTTTTACCCTCACCGAGGGATTTGGAAAGGGTATTGCGTTTGGGTCTGTCTGTTTGTTTGTTTGTCTGTCTCTGTTTGTTTGTTCACACAGAACTTTCGTATTTTTCTCTGCAACCACTTGTCGGATTGAGACAAAATTTTCACAATTGGTCCGACTACTCATGGAGAATGTTTGTGTGATAATTATGACGTCATAGGTCACGTGCTGTGGCAGCCATATTGGAAAACGGAAAATCTTTGGACCTCTGCATCTCTAAAACCACACCAAGGAAAAATTTGAAACTTTCCACGTAACAAGTACTCCTCATAGGGAATGAGGGTGATTTTTATGACATCATAGGTGCCCTCGGTATGACATCATGATTGCATATATAGAATGCCACATCCGATCGGTATGAAAATTTTTGATGGTCATCTAGCGATAAAATGGTCCACAGGAAAAAAATATTCATGGCATATTCGGTCACGTGATTCGGCAGCCATATTGTTTGTTTAAAAAAACCTTCAAAAATCTTCTTCTCTGAAATGGCTGAAAAGATCAAGGTGAAACTTTACAAGTACAACTGCTTAACGATGAGGAACAAAAGCAGTCACATGTATGACATATGTATGTGTGTATATAATATATATATATATATAATATATATATATATATATATATATCATACACACTTCCAGTCAAAAGTTTTAAAACACCCCGTTTTTCCATTTTTTACTGAAATTTAAGCAGTTCAAGTCCAGTGAATAACCTGAAATGATACAAAGCAACGCGGTAAACTGCCAGAGGTTAAAAAAAAATAGTTTAGGTAACCAAAAACTGAAAAATAATGTAAATTTCAGAGTTGTTAAAAAAGGCCTTTTCAGGGAACAAGTAATGGGTAAGCAACTGCAGCTGTTCTTCAGCAATGGAAGTAAATTAAGCCTTGAAAGTTGATGCAAACAATTCCTCCAGGTATCCAACTTTTGTTGATCAGTTACAAACCCTCTGTCTGTATAAAGCAGTGTTGGAACAGACTGTGTTTTTATACCCTCTGAAGCATTACAAGGACAATATTGCACTGCAGGAGGTAGTATATTGCTACCATAATGGCGAGAAAAGACAATTAACAAAGGAAGACAGACAGACCATTATAACCTTAAAAGTGAAGGTCTTTCTTTAGAGAAATTGCAAAGAAGCCGAGGAGTCAGTGAGTACAGTTTCCTAAACCATCAAAAGCACTTGGAAACTGGAGGAAACTCTGACAGGAAGAGGTTTGGCAGACCCAAAGCCACAACACAATCATAAGACAAGTTTCTGAGTCAACAGTTTGCGTGATAGGTGGCTCACAGGAGAGCAGCTTCAAACACAGCTCAACACTTGTCGAAGTAAGGAAGTCTCAGTTTAAGTGTGAAGAGAAGACTTTGAGCTGCAGGTTTGACAGGTCGAGTGACAGAAAGAAAGCCATTGCTGAGATGGCAAAATAAGAAAAAGAGGTTTGCCTGGGCCATGAAGCACCGCCAGTGGACTATTGAAAACTGGAAGAAGGTCTTATGGACCGATGAATCAAATTTGAAATCTTCGGTTCATCACGCAGGGTTTTTATACGCTGTCGAGTAGGTGAAAGGATGGTTCCTCAATGTGTGACACCAACTGTCAAAGATGGAGGAGGAAGTGTGATTACCTTGTCCTCTTTTGCTGATCAGAGTCGGCGACTGGCACCCTGAACCAAAAGGGCTACCACAGCATTTTGCAGCGCCATGCAATACCTCTGGTCTACGCCGAGTTGGTCAGGGTTCATCCTACAGCAAGATAACAACCCAAAACTACCTCAGGCTATGTCAGAACTACCTAAGAAGAAAAGAACAGACGGTAGGCTTCAATCATGGAAGGGCCAGCACAATCTCCAGACTTAAACCCCATCGAGCTGGTTTGGGATGAACTGGACAGAAGGGTGAAAGCAAATAGCCATCAGCCGTAAGCTGTATCGTGCAGTTTCGTTCCACTCATCGGGGTGTAGACAAAACCTTGATAATATGATAGTATATATCCAAATACATACGTATCCAAAAGTTCTCCACTCAAATAGCTGTAGTTATTGTGTATTTTCATCTTGAAAATCGATGCATTTCCCGCGCTCTCTCATTTGAATTTTCTCCACTCGGATCACGTGTGGCCACGTGCCTCGACAGCCAATAGATCAGCTGACATCGTAGCAAATTACGTCAGACTGTCATGTGACCAGCTTAGTTGTCCAAGATGGCAGCTTCTTGCAGGGAGGAATCACCGCAGCTGATCGGTATTTTTTTGATGAATATGGCGTGAGGACGCTTCCCAGTGTATTTATCACCAGGACAATGGAGCGAACGAGAAGTCAACGTTTTACGTCTGTAAATGGGATAAATGGAGAGAAAGTGTCAACAAATGGCTCATCTTAGACGGTCACGAACGACGTTTAGCCGAGAGTGCCGCGCGGGAGGACTAACTTGATCATGGGCGCGATTGTACCCGGAGTGCCTGTCTAAAGATTTCAAGCTACCCCCTCCCCCCCCCCCTTTCAAGTTACCTCCCGGTAATCTGAAATCGATTTCAAGTTACCCGGGGTAGCTTGAAATAGATTTCATCCTACCCCCTACGATTTCAGATTACCCCCCTCAAAACATATATTTATGTATGTTTATTTACAAAAAATAGTATTTAATTGATATTGAAAACTAATTAGGGAAAAACCATTGACCACGTGACAGCCTTTAAAGAGTTTGCAATGAATTTTGATTTTATTATGAATGATTTTATTTTAATATTATTAATTGAAATCAGTATTTCTCATAGTTATAGTTTTGCCACATTTTTATGATATCCTTCTTTCGATATAGTTGATCCAAATAGACATACTGTATATCTTTTTAACCAACTCAGACTATATTTACTATTATGGAAACAACGCAATAAAATCAATGTATAGAAAGGCAATGAAAACAGCTTATTTTAATTCACAATTTCGTTGTGGTGGTGATGATCGTATGGCAGCTTAGCTGCCGGGGTAGCTATCATTTCTTGAAGCGTGACTGTGTCGCTGATGACGTGCCCCTCTACCAGTACAGAGAATGGGCTAAGATGACACAGCACAAATATCTCAAAAAGTTGTGGACAGATTCGGTCTTTCCCAGTACACACACTGGAACTGGTACATTTCGCCGACCTCGGAAGGATGACATGCTGAGTGCGTAGCCTGGTGTTGGCTCAGTGTTCGGGTGGTGCTTGGGATCCTAGGGTCCTGAGTTCAAGCCGTCGGCCGCTGATTAATGCACCAGGGGTGACTCAGCCTGTCATCCTTCGAGGTCGGCACTCTCTGCTAAACGTAGTTCGTGACCATCTAAGACGAGCTATTTGTTGACACTTTCTCTCCATTTATCCCATCTTACAGGCATAAAACGTTTGACTTCTTCGTTCGCTACATTGTCCTGGTGAATAATACACGGGGGAGCGTCCTCACTGGCCATATTCATCAAAAATTACCGATCAGCTGCCGGTGATTTCCTCCCTGCAGGAAGCTGCCATCTTGGACAACTTAGCTGGTCACATGACAGTTTGATTGCAATTTGCATACGATGTCAGCCGATCTATTGGCTGTCGAGGCACACGTGATCCGAGTGGAGAAAATTAAATAGAGATCGCGGGAATGCATCGATTTTCAAGATGAAAATACACAATAACTGCAGCTATTGAGTGGAGAACTTTGTGCATACGTATGTATTTGGATATATACTATCATATCATCAAGGTTTTGTCTACCCCCACCCCCCCCCCCCGAGGAGTGGAACGAAACTGCACGATACAGCTTACGGTTGATGGCCTAAACGCAGTTACACCGCAAAAAAGTGAAGGTGCCGTGAGGAACGATTCTTCCTCACCACAAACTAATGGGGAGAAGGTGAATCGGGAGCTTAGCCCCCCCCCCCCCCCCCGCTGTGGTGTACGACGAATTGGACTCATCCACCCGACCGGCGTTGGAGAGAGGTGTGTTAATCGTGACGTAAATAATCCACCCCCACCAAACGAGGAAGTGAAAGTGGTTGCTTCCTCTCCTTTACCATCCACTGTACAGGACAGTGTGGACGATATGGAGGTATCTGTTACGGATACCAGGAAAAAAGGCCAAAAAAACGTCAAATGTTGATGCCTTTGATGTAAGGAGCAGAATAAGGTCCAGATCGTGTCAGGCTCGGTGGACCTCCATGGTACGGTCTGACATTGGAAACCCTTGGTGGTACCGGAGTCGTGTGCGGATGTGGAAACTTTGCTTGTTCCACTGGCCGACTCCGAGCGGGACACAGAGAACAATGAGGTATCTCGGGATGTTTTAAGTGTTTGTCCTGTTAGCCAAACTTGTTCAGACGAGATAACAGCTATGTCTGACAGGGATGGAGAAATAGATAAAGGGGAAAATCCCTGTGAGTTAAATGTCAACACCCTCTCTCACAGATGATGTAAGGGTTGCAGAGGGAAGGACATGGACAAGGCAAATTCGGAGGGGTCCGTAAACAGAGCAGAACTTTCTGTTGAGCCAAAAGTAAGTGTTCCCACAAGTAATAGGAGAGCCATAGATGAAGCACTTGATTCAGATGAAACCTCTTCTACCCACATTTTAGTGCTTTTAGCTCTCAAGAGCATGAATGGGGAAACGACAACACTTAGTGCCTCAAGAAAATGTGATTAAATTCCTGGATGAGACATCCAGGAAAAAGAAACGTAAAAATCAAAGATTACTTCCGAATTTACACGATTTCATTAAAACTGCGAGTCCTGAGTATGATTCGTGATCCTTATCAGGTTAAAATGTCAGATCCTCAGTTCCAAAGGTTAAGGAAATGTGTTACTTGGGCTGGTAAAGAGCTTCAAGAATAACTAACAGAATGGAGATAAAAGTAGCATCCCTGAACATCAATGGAGGCCGCAGTTGTGTGCGTCGCCTCCAGGTATTTCAGCTCTTCCAAAATGAAAAAATTGATGTGCTAATGCTACAGGAGACGCACGCAAATCAGTCTTCTGAGGATGAGTGGTGTGGTGTAAAATCTTTAAAGGTTGTCTTTTTTTCTCAAGTGCACTTGTTGAGGCCAAGGCTGGTGTGGCAATTGTGTTGCATCCTCGACTCCGGCCTTCGGAGATAACTTGTAAGGAAATTTGCAAAGGTTACTTACTCTCTGTGCAATTTGTCAGTAGTAACCTAAAGATTTGCATGACAAATGTTTACTGTCCTAGGTGCTAACTCTGAAAGAGGTGCCTTTCTGTACAAGTTGTCAGAGTTTGTAAGCACCATTGACTTAACCATGTTGTTGTGTCTGGGGAGTGACTACAACTGCACCTCAACCCACAACTTGACAAACACTTGTGAGCCTCATCCACTCAGTGCAAGGCCTTTGGCACAGCTAGTCAAAAGTTTAAACTGGTGGATGTGTGGCGGGTACAAAACCGTAATATCCATCAGTATACATGGGTTTGTGCATCAAGAATGTTTTGACGATGGCTCGCCTAGACATATTTTATGTAAATCATGAAATGGTAAACATTGTTAAGAACTCTTATATAAGGCCGTCTGGTTTTTCCGATCATCACATGATTGTTATGGTGTGTGGCTTTCCTCATCAAGTCTGTGGAAGTGCATATTGGACTTTTAATTTGAAACTTTTACAAAGTGACACATTTATAGAAGCTTTTAAAATGGTATGGAAAAAATGCGAGTCACAAAAAGGGTTCAATATTTGAACTTAAGACAATGGTGGACTGCACAAAGTCCCAATATCAAATGTATTGCCAACAATACTGCTCTTGCAGCACATACAACGCTTTGGTGTGATATCTGCTTAAAAAACGATATACTGTACTTATCTGTGAGCAGAAATCTGGATTGTCTAGCGTGAATGTCCAGCAGTTGTCGGAGAAAAGGACCCTTCTGGCTGAAATGATGAAAGAGCGGGCGGCGGTGCTTTCATCCGACTGCGGAACGAAAATATCAACTTGACACACAAAACAAAGGGTTCTTCAGTTGGAAAAAATCGTCAAGACCTCTCAACAAATCTCTCAACAAACACCTTTGCGCTCTTCTGGTGGTGATTTGTTGACCTCCCAGAGTGATATCAAGCATGAACTACAAGACTATTTTTCTAATCTTTCACAAAAAGAGCTGTGAATGAGGAGAACAGGAATGCGATGCTTGAACAGCTCCCTTCTCTGTCTGAAGACCAACAACAATTGCTTGAGCCTGGCATTTCTCTTGGAGAACTTACTGCTGCGCTCAAGGATAGCAAGGATGGGAATGCCCCTGGACTAGACAGCCTTCCGGCTGAATTTTATAAGCGTTTCTGGGACATTCTAGGCCCTACTCTTCTTGAGGTCTTCAGGAGAGTGTTGAAACAAGGTGAATTGCCATTGAGCTGCCGGAGGGCAGTTTTGTGTCTCGTTCCGAAGAAAGGAAACCTTCATGAGACCGCAAATTGGCGGCCTGTGTCACTCCTCAACACGGACTATAAAATATTGTCAAAAGCACTTGCAACCCGTCCTGAAGGAAGTCATCTCTTTCTTGATTGGCACTGATCAATCATACTGTGTTCCAGAACGTTCCATATACGATAATATTTTTTGGGTGAGGACTTGATCAGTTTCGGTCGAAACTACATCTCCTGGTTTTGGTTTATTACTTTTAGATCAAGAAACAGCTTTTGACAGTGTTGACCATTCTTTTTGTTTGATGTATTAAGGAGAACAGGGTTTGGGGAAAAATTTATTGCTTATTAAGTTATTGTACAAAAATGCATCTTGCCTGCTGAATGTTAATAATAGTCTTTGTTACCCTTTCCCCTTTCAGCGAGGGCATACCATCAGGGATATGCGCTATCAGGCATGCTCTACAATCTATCCCGTTAAGCCTTTATTAGTTTTATTTCGGAACTCAGTGTTAGGAGTCTCTCTTTCACAAAACTCCAAAGTCGTAGTTTCAGCTTATGCTTGATGATATTTGTGTTGCTATTGCAAATCAAAAAGAGTTTCTGAGGTCTCTCGTTGCCTTACCAGTTTGAGCTTGCTTCTACTGCAAGGGTAAATTGGAAGAAAAGTGTAGCTTTTTGTGTGGGCCCCAGATCGCCTCCCTCGTCCCTGCCTGTTTTTCCAGGAGAATACAGTGGAGTAGTGAGGGTTTAAATATTTAGGCCATTATACTCTATCTATCAATAGAGTTATCCACTTGAACTCCGAGATACTTGGTCACAGGCATTCAGAGGGTTCTGACTGATTTTTTCTGGGGTGGCCCCCATTGGCTGGGCCCAGACGTGGCCTGCACCCCCGAAATGCGGGTGGTCAAAATCTGATGCATATCCCAAGTCGGTAATGGCTTCCGAATTTCCACGATTAAGCGCCTTACTGTACAGTGAGTGTGTTTCCTTGCGACCTCTCACAAACGCCTGTTTGCAGAAAGTGGAAGGTCTGAAATATGACCGTGAACTTTTCCTCATCGACCTGCAACACGTTGACATGTCTCAGCTCCCCAGTTTTCATCAGAGCTTTTGAATGCTTGGCAAGTCCTCGGAGTGCAATGTTTAGAGTATCATACGATGCCAAAAGTTTGTACATGAGCCATTAGTTCGGAATCCTTTATTCTCTAGAAATTCAACCTCCAGGTCGTTTATGCATATTTCACCAGTGTTGGAATAAACAGAGTGTGAGACCTGTTGCATCCATCCTTGAATGCTGGCTACCTGTAAGCTCACTTTCATTAAAACTGGTGTTCGTTCTGCTCGTATTGTGGAAAATGTCATGAAAGCAGTATTCAAACCTTTCATAGACTAAACATCGGGTGGACTGGGGTGGATGAAGTGGTAGACTCACGTCTCTATTTCTCTGAACTTCAATTGCCTCAAAAAAACAAGAGGGCGTGTTCTCCTCAAACTTAGGAGGAAATTTGTTGTGTTTCACGTCATGGGGAAAACGGCTATCTACAACATATTTGTTACGAATTTGGAATTCGATTGCACACACACATACAGGTTCCTTTAGTCAGCTATGTCGATAAGTGCTGTTCCCTAAGATAGCTCACTTCATTGTTTAAATGTTCAGAAATCGATTAGATGCGCTGCGGATCGATTTAATAGTTAGGGAACGAACAATGGAGACATCCCTCCCCCTCTTCTGCGAAGAGGAAGAACCTGCCGTCCCGTGACTCATGATGTCAACAACTCCCTCCCCGTGTTGAGCGGGGGGGGATGGATCACGAGGGCATGAGTCACGCTGGCGTGGAGGAGGGGGGGGCGGAGAAGGATAAGGACGAGATCCTTTCTTTGCTCTTGGTTAGTAAGCTTTTTGCTTCGGCAGAGAGTAGTCGTTCAGCAGACCTTCGGGTCCTGTTTGGCTTGGGTTAGGGTTGAGGCTTCGGAAGCTTTTTGCTTCGGCTGGCTCAGTGAGCTTCGGCTGTGGCCTGGCTCGAGAGGAGGCTTTTTGCTTTGATGGTTCCGTGAGCCTTGGCTTCTGCTTGGTTCGGAGAGCTTTTTGCTTCGAGCTGCTTTGCTTGGAAGGAAGTTGAGCCGGTCGCTCGGCTCGAGCTGCGAGTGGTGGCTTCTTCTTCTTGTTCGTGGAGCTCTTTGTTCTCCATTTTGGTTCCGCGCTTTGGTGCGACTCATCGACCTCTTCGTGAGGTGGTTCCTCGGGGAAGCGATGCATCGACGGGAAGGTTCGGCGCCTCGTCTCACACAGCACGTGTTGAGAAGCGCGGGAGGTGTTCTTGGGGAAGCGACGCATCGACGGGAAGGATCGGCGCCTCGTCTCACAAGCACGTGTTGAGAAGCACGGGAGGTGGTTCCTCGGGAAGGCGACGCCATCGACGGGAAGGATCGCGCCCTCGTCTCACCAGCACGTGTTGAGAAGCGCGGGAGGATTCGCGGGAGCTCGGAAGAGATCGCGCTGCGCGATTGGATCCAGCTCGCTCTCGCTGGAGCCCGGGTCCGAACACTTGAAGACCACACGAGGTGGAGAGGTTCGAGATAGGTTCTGGTTTCAGCTCACCTGTCCTCCGAGCTGGAGCTCGTTATTAAAGGCCTCTGCCACCATTTCTTGGGTGTGTGTGTGTGTGCGTACGTGTGTCGGTGGGCCCGTCTAATAAGTAGGAACTGCTGTTAAGTGCAAGTGACTGTACATAATAAGTAGACGGTTGTAGATCTTTTGTCGTGCTTTGTTGCTTGTATAATTGCATACGTGTTTTGCCTTGTTAATAGCATATCGTGCTTTATTATAATAAATGTCCTTGTGTGAATGTAAACCTGTTCGTTTGCGTCCATTCCCCATTGAACTGCCCCATCTTGCACTCGGAATATAGTTGGTTTTTAAATAGCCGATAAATAGAATCGGGTCCGGCGAGGTCTGGCGATAATACCCGCTCGGTTATCCAGACGGAACGGACCCGCTTAAGCGGTTCGTGTCCAAGCAGGCCTTCGCCGAGGTACGATCCCTCGTAGGTTACCCCGCGGGTACTTTAGGTATATCGATATTCGGCGATTGACCCTATTTCGCGCGGTAGAATACGGACTGGCCGTGGTGGGATTAAAACCCACCCGTGACTGGTTTTCTGGCGTTGTTCCAGAAAGTCACGACTGGATTGTCCATTCGGTGGGCGAGCGACCGCTATTGTTTAGAGCGCGGTCGTTTGCACGCCGGCGCGCGCGAATTCTACAACAATATTCTGGAAGCATGTATACCTGGTTTTACAAAACTGTTGAAAAATCGGTGGAATGAAGACCTTACCTGCTGGAGCTTTTTTAACTCCAGTGTGGAACAAAATGTATAGTTCTCCAACTCTTGGCGAACTGGAGACCTGAATTGGAGACTAGCACATCAAGCCCTGGTCACACAGACATTACTCCATAAGTTTAATTCTTCTGTTCCAATTTTTTGTCCTTTTTGTGATTTGATTGAAAATGTTGCCCACGTTTTATTGAATGTAAGAGATTGGTACCCCTCTTTATCTTCCTTCAACAGCTTTTCTATAAATTAATTTTGTTTTTTCCTTTCCAGTCTTATTTATGGAATCTGGGGAATTATAAAAGTAAACCAGTTCTCTGTTTTGTCTTTTTCTGTTGGGCATGCTAAACTGGCAATTATAAAACCAGGAAAGCAAATTGAAGGGGAAAAATGCAAATGTGCTTTTGTGCTTTAAAGGTATGGTTTCGGCACGAGTAAAAATAGAGCAGGCTTATCTTTTGAGCCTGGATATTGTGGTTATCAGTGGTACACTGATGAGTTTTGAGTTTCTTTTCATGAGGAATCTGTTAGTAAAAGTGTAAAGTACTTGCACTTACTTTTTGCATATATGTATTATTCTGTGGTGGTTTGACATGAACAGACACCCTTGTTTGTATGCTTTTTGTGAATTTATTTTTGCTGTAAAATTGTTAACCTCCGCCATCGAAGATCGGAGGTTACTGTTTGCACCCCTTTCTGTTTGTTTGTTTGTTTGTGAACAGTATTACGGAAAAACTCCTCGACGGATTTCGGCGAAACTTGGTGGGGGATTAGGTATGGTCCAAGGATCATGCCATTAGATTTTGGACTTGGTCCAAATCCAATATGGCCGCTATGGCGGCCATTTTGAAAAAATATTTGATTTTTTTTTTTTTGCATTTCTACATGTTTAAGTGATTTCCAACCCCCCCCCCCCAAAAAAAAATTTGTTAGAGAAAAAAAAATTTTGCAACTTTTTTTTCAACAAATTTCGATTTTTTTTTTTTGCATTTCTACATGTTATAAGTGATTTCCAACAAAAAAACATGCCAAATTATAATTGCGGCTGATTTGGAACTTCAGGTGGATATACCACGTAAAATCAATTTCTGTCTCAAGGAATCTAGTTGTGACGAATGAATTGAGTATGTAAAAGTTAAAAGTAAAAGGGAAAGTGCAAACTATAACTCTGTGAGCATGTTGACGTCAAATTGAATGAATAGGATATCAGGTTCACTTGAGTGACCTAGCAGTATTGGCGGCGGAGGTTTTGCACTCTACCGAGTGCTCCCCCTCTAGTTTGGATTTGTTTTACGGAGTGTGCTTTTTCTGGTGTGTTTTTATACTTTTATATAATAAAGCATACAAAAGTCTCTCTCTCTCTCTCTCTCTCTCTCTCTCTCTCTCTCTCTCTCTCTCTCTTTCTCTCTCTCTCTCTCTCTCTCTCTCCTCTCTCTTCTCTCTCTCTCTCTCTCTCTCTCTCTCTCTCTCTGTCTCTCCTAGTCCCTCTCTTCCCCCTTCCCCTCGTCTCTTTGTATTTCTGTAAGTGAGGCAACAAGTGGTATTTGCAAGTACATCATAAAGTTGGTTATATTTGGTCAGTTTGGTCATGCATCAGTTTGGTTATACTTGATCAACTTCCATCATTTTGTTACGTAATAAATATTATGTCTGCACGTCCTACAGCTCACCTGGATCAGGAGCAACAGTCATTCACTTTAGTCCAGTGGTTGAGCCACCCGGTGTGTTCAGTTACCAAGCAGTTTGCTAGCGCTTGCCAAGCCAGCCGTTCCTTATCACTGGTTTTGAATGGAGTGCTACTTTGGGTGCTTAAGCCAATTGGCGAGCTCTCCACAAGAAATGTGGTAACTGAACACACTCCTACAAAGCCTACACCTTGTGGGATATCGTCAGTTCTTAAACTTCCACCACTAAATGCAGACTGGACAGCCGTCTTTATAAATCGAGCCAAAGAACAAAGTGCACCAGAGGCAGCCCCCTCACCGAGGGAGTTATCCAGAACATTTAAAGTTTTAAACTAACACGCACTGGAGGGCACGTGACCGTGACGTATGACGTCACGACCACTGATCCCAAAAGGGGTGGGAGGAGGGAGGAGGGAGGAGTTCGGGTTCACACTAGAGAAACAGGAGGTAAATGTTGGATTGATTACTGAGTGATTGTGATTGAGATTGTGATTGTGATTGTGATTGTGATGTCATGAGTGTTATTAACGATAAGCAGAAGGTATTTAATTTAGTCAGTATAAAATAACAGAAATGGAGTTGGAGTCGTATCAGTGGAGGAGTAAACAGAAACAAGTTATTAAATATATAATTGCGATAAGGATATGCCGAAGAATGTAAAACGTCATAACGCGGTATAGTTTAAATACAGGAAAGAGGGCTGAAGAACAGGTGAAGGAGAAGTGTGGACACTTTGAGGAATCGGGCAACGTTAACACAAGGACAGTGTTGGGAGTGACCAGGAAGGACGAGGAGCAGAAGGAATCTGTCTCGGGGAGGAGATGAGGAAGTGGAGAGACTGTTTGGAAAGCAACGGAAAGATTTTCAGGACAAGAAAAATACAACCACGAGTATTGATTATCACATCGGTGTCACGTTGACGGGAATATGAGTGTCACATATCAGGGTTGGTGAGCGTCGTGTTAACGGGGAAGGTGAGCGTCGTGTTAACGGGGTAGGCGAGCGTCGTGTTAACAGGGTAGGTGAGCGTCGTGTTAACGGGGTAGGTGAGCGTGTGTTAACGGGTAGGTGAGCTCGTGTAACGGGGTGGTGAGCGTCGTGTTAACGGGGTAGGTGAGCGTCGTGTTAACGGGGTAGGTGAGCGTCGTGTTAACGGGGTAGGTGAGGCGTCGTGTTAACGGGTAGGTGAGCGTCGTGTTTAACGGGGTAGGTGAGCGTCGTGTTAACGGGTAGGTGAGCGTCGTTGTTAACGGGTAGGTGAGCGTCGTGTTAACGGGGTAGGTGAGCGTCGTGTTAACGGGGTAGGTGAGCGTCGTGTTAACGGGATAGGTGGGCGTAGTGTAACGGGTGGTGGGCGTAGTGTTAACGGGGTAGTGAGCGTCGTGTTACGGGGTAGGTGAGCGTCGTGTTAACGGGGATAGTGAGCGTCGTGTTAACGGGGTAGGTGAGCGTCGTGTAACGGGGTAGGTGGGCGTCGTGTTACGGGGTAGGTGGGACGTCGTGTTAAGGGTAGTGAGCGTCGTGGTTAACGGGGTAGGTGAGCGTCGTGTTAACGGGTAGGTGAGCGTCGTGTTAACGGGGTAGGTGAGCGTCGTGTTAACGGGGTAGGTGAGCGTCGTGTTAACGGGGTAGGTGAGCGTCGCGTTAATCGGGGTAAATGCGCGTCGCGTAAATGGGGTAATGAGCGTCGCATTAATATGGTAGGTGAGCATCGTGTAAACGGGTAGGTGAGTGTCGTGAAAACGGGGTACGTGAGTGTCGCGTAACGGGATAGGTAGGCGTCGCGTAAACGGGGTCGGTGAGCGCTGCGTAAGTGGGGTCGGTGAGCATCGCCTAAATGGGGTAGGTGAGTGTCGCATAAATGGAGTAGGTGAGCGTCGCGTTAAACAGGTAGGTGAGCATCGCTTAACGGGGTAGGTGAGCGTCACGTATACGGATATTTTTAACAGCTGGGAGTGAGGAGAGGTACTCGAAGGATTGGAGAATAGCAAATGAAACACTCTTATTTAAGGACCCAGAGAAGAATTGGTGCACTGTCGACCTGTTTGTTTGATTTTAGTTGTCGAGAAGGTGTTAGAGATGTTAATTAGGAAAGGGTAAGAAACCATTTGAATAATTTAATACCAGTTAAAGATCATTTTAACGGATTTATCAAAGGGAGTTCTTTGTTTGCAACTAAAAATGGCAAAGCCGTAGGGGCTGATGGAATTTTCCCTGAATTCCTTAAAAATCCTGGAGAAAAGGGTCATATCTGGTCGACTGCCATTTTTACTGCCGTCCGTTTTATAGGGGGCAAATTCCTGCATCCTGGAAGAAGACTAATGCTATTGCCATCCAAAAAACTGGTAAGCCAGCAGACTTGCCCTGCAACTACCACCCCATAGCCTGACTACTGTCAGTGACAGGAAAGCTGATGGAGAGGGCCCTACTATCCCATGTAACCCCCACTCTGAAGGCCTTCCTACCTAATGAGCAGGGGGGCTTTAGGCCCGGCCGCAGTACCTGTAATTAGGTTCTTGCCCTCTCCACCATCATCAAGGCTGGCTTCCGGAGAAAACCAAAAGATGGCAAGCACATTGGTGGACCTGTCGTTGGCTTATGACAAGTCTGGCGCTGAGGGCTCCTCAAAATCTCAAATGTCTTCCGCTGTCAGAAGACAAACTGCTGTGGGTATTCCTTGTGTACCAAGAGATCTGCCATAGCCACAACGGAAAAATCAGCCATGTTCGAGCACTAAACGATGGCCTCCCTCAAGGATCTGTTCTAGCCCCCACCTACTTTAACCTGTATGTTAGTGACCTGCCACAGACAATCTCCTTCAAACTCATCTATGCTGATGACCTCGCACTCATAGCGCAGGGACCCAACCTAAAATCTGTTGGGAACCAACTCACCTGAGAGCTGGGCATTCTGGAGGAGGATTTACACAAATGGAAGCTCTGCCAAAACCCCCAACAAAACAGCCATCTGCACCCACCATCTTGACAATCACACAGCAAATGCTGAGGTAGATGTGACATTCTGCGGTGTAAAAGTTGAAAATGTCCGTTATCCCAAAATCCTTGGGGTTACATTTGATTGGACGCTGACCTTCAGAGAACACCTGCAAAGATGCAAGGAGAAGGTCAGGGCATGGGTAAACCTCTTCCGGAAACTGGCTGGAACATCATGGGGAGCCATCGTTAATACCTTACGCATGGCAACGCTCGCCATCATATACTCGACGGCAGAGTATTGCACGCCAGTCTGGTCGGTGTGTGCCCAAACGAAGACCATCAATGTTCAGTTAAACGCCATGATGAGAACAGTGTCTGGAACCCCCAAGCCAAAAAAGTCTGAGTGGCTTCCTATCCTCTGCAACATTGCTCCGCCAGCCATCCATAGGGATATGCTATCATCCTGATACTTCAGCTGTATTTTGGCCACAGAAATTCCAGCCCAGTGCCTTCTTACCGAACATCTGTGCTGTCGCCTTGAGTCCCCAAAAACCACCATGGAACCGTGCTGAGCTCCCCACTGGAGCCCATCAAAGTGGAGCCAACTTGTGGAAGGCCAGCTGGGAGGCTGCCACAGCTCCTAATAATCATTTTGTGCATAATCCAACCATTCCTCCACCCGGTTTCCCACTCCTACGTGGGCAATGGACAGCCCTAAACAGGCTCCGCACTGGACATGGCCTTTTGGTTAGTACCCTCCATAGATGGAGGATAAGGCCGAATGCATTCTGTGACTGCGGAAGACTTCAGACAATGGAGCACACCATGTTGCACTGTCCCTTGCGGAAGTTATCGGGAGGACTTTTAGCTCTCCAGCAATTCACCCCTGAGGCAGTCACATGGCTGCAGAACCTGGACATTAAACTTTAGTGCAATCCATATTGGCCATATGCAAGAAGAGGAAGAGCATTGGTGCTGCCAAAGAGATTTTTTAGCCATGGTTATTCTGCATGGTTTACCATTGCCTTCCCAGCAATGATTGTCTGTGCTCTATCCTTGTAAATGCTGAGCGTCAAGCAAGGAAGCAGCACGTACCATCTTTTGAAGTCTATGGTATAACTTGGCCAGGGTTTGAACCACTGACCTTCCAGACTGAGAGTGGATGTTCTCACCATTATTCCACTGAGTCTGGTTAGGGGAGGGGATAGACAGGTTTAAATGGGTATTGGATAGGTACCTTTATTCAGGAAACTCTTTGGCAAGAGAGGATTGTGGGGATATTGGCAGTTCTTGTAGGTAGGGTCTGTGTGGATGGGTGATGGTGTCTGGTATTGGTGCAGTGCAGCCATGATGGGCCAAAAAGCCTGCATTAAAGTTCATTGTAACCCCTTGCTTATGATCATTTGGACATTTTGTACCCACATGGTTTTGTGCATCGTTAATGCTTGAACAGTTTAAGTTGAGCTATAACTGGGAAACAATGAATCTTCAGCTGGTTCAATATTGTTTGATTGATGTTATGGATCTGATTGTGAATTTTTCTTGTTTTTCCTGTCTGTAGTTTTTATAGTTGCTTCCCTTTTATTTCAGACAACCGAATAATTATTCAGCTTCTCTCAGTTTAAACATGGCTGATGATGATGAAACAAACGAGGATACGAATGTGAACCTGTTGGTGGTGAACAGACCAAACATAGTCGAGGCATTGTTGCACGATCCTTCCAAAGCTTTTGATGAAGCGAGGGCAAGAGGAGTTCTCAGCAGAGAAGATTGCGACACACTCGCAGGTGAAAAATCGAATGCAGACAAGATCCGAAAATGCCTGGATGTTGTGGACGGAAAAGGTGAAGAGTGTGTGCAGATCTTTCTGAATATCCTTTGCAACCTTCGAGACTCATACCCTCGTTTGGGACCCTGGATCACGGATGATCCACAAGGGGAAGTATCATCTGTTCATGGTTAGTACCTGAGTTTACATTTCCAAATAAAATGAAACTTTTCAATCACAAAAAATTCCTAACTGGACTCGTTACACACCAAGTTTGGATTATATGCTGATTTCAACAGGTATTTTTGTTTGTTATTTATTTATTGCAGAGGCAGAAATAATTCTTCAGGGTTTACAAGATGACAAACTTCCCTTCTTTTTGAAAATGGAGAAATCTTCCTTATCGGAGGAGTTGTGGGGAACGTTTCCCGACCTGTGTGATGCGGTTAAAAAAGCTCAGTTGTTACCAAAGTGCACGTTGAAGGTAAATAGAAAAGAAAGTCACATTTTGTTACAAAGGAAAACCTTGAAGCTATTAGTTTTCGAGTATTCAAGTATTTGCTTCTGGCGTGCAAGCTAAAATGAAGTGAGACGTGTTTGGACGTCAGGTGGACTGTCTAAAGATTCTTGGGGAGGGATTACAGGAAGGGAGGTGTTGTTTGTTGTTGAGGTCGAAACCCTGAAGGTTATTTAATTGATTGATTTCCAACAAGCAGGTGAGTGAATTCCAAACTTAAGTGTGTTTGAAAGTTGAAGTACAAGTGATGAACAAAGCACTTCGCCAAGCACTGTACCCTATCGAACCATTTTGCCCTTCACTCTGATTTTTCTCCTCTGATTTACTCTTCATTTCAACTCAGAGCAGGAACACAAGTGAAAGCCAGCCCACCCCCTCCCTCCACAATATACTTGTAAAACTATCAGAGACGCCACTTCGTGCTGATTGTCGGGGGGCCAAATCTTTCCCCATTCTTCCCGCTGCCTGGATTCGTCAGGGCAGCGCAGTCACTGTCAGAATGCCGATTGGTTCCCACGGACCGGCCCATTCTCTCTTTTCTCTCCGTCTTCTCTCTCTCTAACTCTGTTGTAGCCCTGACTTTGTAAAGGTGGGGGTACCATCCTGGATATGGGGGTTCTCTGGGTTGCTCCTCAGAGATTGATCGGCTGTCTCCGTGCTGCTGGCTTGTTCGATAGAACTGTCTGGGGCTCAACAACAACAACAACGTACATGTAATACACGACTTTCAAAATGACATGAATGCTAAATGAGGCCTTTTGCACATGCAATGTGTGTATGTTTACATTGACTCAGATCATCTTGCTGGAAACTTTTAATCTGCCATTGCTCGCACAAAATCTGTGCTTCAAATCATCTTTTAAACATAATTTTCAGGATTTAGATAAAAAGAGTGGAAATTTCAAAATGGCTAACCATAATTGTTCTGTTCTTGAATGCAAATTTGACTTGCGGAAATATGGGAATACAGTTTGAGAAATAGCCTTGATTGAGAGCTCATGGGTTTGTACCATGCAATGTTGGTACATTCCAGCACCAGCTGAATGTACTAACAGTAAAAGTGGATATAACATATAACACACACACACACACACCCATGTCAAGTGCCGTTGTAATACAGTTTATATGCATACACACACGTGCAAATGTATACACGCATAAAGTACAATTAAACGACAAACACAAATATTTACCTTTCAACAGAGTTCTTTGAAAGAGGAATTGAAGTGGGAAATTAGAGAAATTCAATAAAATAATATATCAAGGCCCAGAACACAAAATGTTGATCTCTGCTCTCTGCTTTCACAGCCAGATCATGACAAACACCAGGTCGGATGGACCTTACTGTTTTTATATATGTATCGATGTCGAAATCAGGGGTGGATTATATTAAAAGGAGATCGCACAAAAAGGTAAAACAAAGCGATGTCCTGTAAAAATATAATTGCACATTTTCAGTGGAGTAGACGCCTCCCGAGGCATCCACCGCACGGTACCTCGTGACCCAAAACAGGCAGAAATGTACGTCTAATCGATGTTCCCTTGAAAGCATGGGTACATTTACCGAAACGAACAACCAAGCAGTATGGAGAGCACTCGCCAAGTGGCTTAAACACTCAAGCAAGCACTTCAACAAAACCGTTGAAAAGAAACGGCTCACTTGGCACATGATTAGCAATCACCGAACTGTCATATTAAACATACACCTCCCGGAGATGCCCAAAATGTCAAAATATGTCCGAATTGGACAAACACTTTTCTAGGAGTCCGAACTGCTTGTACATTCAATTCTGGAGCTTAAATTTTGTAATTCTGCTTGGTTTAAGAGATTATCACGGTGATTGCATGTGCGGAAACAAAATGAAGCAATGAACGCTGACGTTTCCGGGTGATTATAAGCATTGCAATGTACCCAGCGATTCTTCGCTATGATGAACAGGCATTCAATATTATGAGTGAGGAATTATCATTTATCAGATTTCACAACAGATTTCGACACTTATTTGGTCCGGACGATATCCAATCCTCAAAACTCTTTAACTCTTGCACTTCCTTTGAGTTTTCTTAGTTTGCACGTAAAGTTTCAGGCTGCTAGGTTTCATAGTTTTGGAGTTAGGGAGGAGACACACTGACACACTGACCGGGCGTAGTGGCGTGCGCCTGTAATCTGGCTACTTGGAGGCTTGGGTTGGAGGATCGCTTGAGGACGGGAGCTCTGCATTGGGCCGCGCTATGAGAGGGTGTAGGGCAGCCCGGAATCATGGCGAAACCCAATCCTTATCCCTGTGTCGTAAGAGGCGACCAGGGTTGCGTTAGGAAGGGCATCCGGCGTAAAACCTATGCCAAATCAGTATGCAGATCATAACGGATGATCCGCTGTGGCGACCCCTAACGGGAGCAGCCGAAAAGACGAACAACACACTGACACACTGACATTTATTCGTATAGATAATATACTAGCGGGGTGTGCTTACACATTGTGTTAGTATACGTACCGTGCTTCCCCATTGTCTCGGGTCACTCACCTGCATTGGATTTTATCATTTATTTATTTTCATTTTTTTTCTTCATTTATTTGTATTTTCATTTATGGATGCTGTCCGATGATTCTGTGACTTTTCCTGGAGTACTGGCTTCAATGTCCATTGGCACGCAAAATTTCAGTTTTCTACTTCACCCGGAAGGTACCGATCTTTAATATCAGTCAGTCAGTCAGTCATTCAGTGGTTAGAAGGAGCTTTATAGATCAGATGTTGACAATAATCCCGAATTCTGTTCTTACTAGAGGGAGTGCTTGAACAAAATTTTTGCTTGGATGTTGGAGAACAGGACAAATAGTTGAGTTTCTGGCATGCAAGAGGAGTGCAGGTGCAAAATATTTAGCTTAATCTAATGAAAAATGAGATCGCATTATATTATATTTTTTTTTCTTTTTAAAAATCATGCTCTTGACATGCACTTTGTATGACATCACCATCATCCAAGTCAAAAATCAGGCTCTAAGTTAACCCATTAGCATAAACCATCATATAATGTCACCCTTATGACTATATACACAGATAATATCTGAATGACCAGCATCTCATCAAAGATTTGGAATGTCAAACAACTCATACAGTGGGAAAACTGGAGAAACCCGATTTGATGAAACAAATTTGTTAAATTTAAATACCTGGATGTTTTTGTTGTGTGAAGCTCGACTTTTATTTTGTCAACACCCATCACAAAAGCAAGTATAGTGGATTCAGCTTTTCATTAGAAAATAGATAAAGTGGATCCAGAGAGTGAGGGAGATCATTGATGAAGATCAGGAATATAATTGGGCCTGGAACACACTTCCTTGGTCACATTTGCCTTACAGGAAGAGAAGGCAAAATGTTTAAAAGCAACTGCCTTACCATATGATCCAGGATACCAAAGGTGGGAAGAAGGGGAGGAAAATTGAAGACGAATTGGGATGAATGTGTGTGTGTGTGTGTGTGTGTGTGAGA
>CM068952.1:184662009-184684345 GCA_035128595.1 Eptatretus atami
TGGTTTTGACCCTTCAAAATAAGTATTTGCTCTCTTCTCTGAAATTACACACACGATTTTCATGAAACTTGACTACAACTTTCATCACCCATGATGTACCAAAGTTTATTAACCACATCAAAATAATCTACACTCATCAGAGGGGTTTACGGGGGAGGTTTTCACCCCCCCCTTCCAAAAATAGTTATTTGCTCTCTTCTCCGAAACTACATACACAATTTCAATGAAACTTGACCACAATCTTCATCACTCATGATGGAGATACAGTATATCGAGATATCGAGATTATAGATATATCAAGATTATAGATATATATAAATAGAGAGAGATATAGAGATATAGAGATATAAATATAGATAGAGACATAGAGATATAGGTATATATAGATATATGGAGATATAAATATATAGATATATAGAGATATCAAGATTATAGATATATCGAGATATAGATATATTGAGATATAGATATATAGATATATAGAGATATCGAGATTATAGATATATCGAGATATAGAGATATCTAGATATATCGAGATATCGAGAGAGATATAGATATATAGATAGAGAGATATAGGATAGAGAGAGGTATAGAGATAGAGATATAGATGGAGATATAGAGATATAAAAAATAAACAACAACACTGTAACGTGCAAGCAAAAAGTTTTGAGATAGGGTTAATGTGGGTCTAAAATATCACAGGTAGGATGTCCGCTAATCGTGTAACACCAGTTTGAAACACTGATAGGGAAGTGTGATTCAATTGCCTCTTACAGGCCGTTCCACCAAGCAGAGAAAAGAGTTGTATAAAGAGTGGTATACAGTAAGTCTGGATTTTGGGAATTTAACGATTATTTGGTCATGGGAAGAATGTATATATCCTGATGGGGTTGGTGAGGGTCGTGGGACCTAGACAGTTGAGGTGGTTAAAAATATAAAACAGGTCATTGACTTGTCTGTGATGTGAGGATAACAGGCCTTGTGTTTCAGCTTCATCATGGGATATTTCAAGGCTGGGGTTGGCTTAATGGTTAAGGTGGCTGGCTTAACAACTTGGGGTCTTGAGTTTGAGCCCCTGTCATTCCATTGAAATAACACCAGGTTGGTTGACTCAGCCCGCCATCCTTCCCTGGTCGGCAAAATTAATACCAGCTTACTGGTAACAGAGGCACTGTATTAGCAGCACAGCCTTATTTCCAGAAAATGGTGCAACCAGAAGCCGCAGGCTGAATAGGAAAACAACAACAACAACGTGGGAAATTCCAATAACAAGGAAAGCTTCAGATAACGCAAAATCCATGGAGGGACAGATGTTCCTTTATTTCCAACACCATTCACATTCTCCTTCTTCACAATTATTTTAACAATCACTCTATTTCATCTCTCCCGCTGTGTAAATGTATGACAATATATCACATGTGTGTTTGTTTTCCAGATGAGATGAAGAATAAATTGAGAGTTTGGGGTAAGTCCTCCAGGTTTCACTGCAATGAAACTTACCTTAAACAATAATAATGATGATAAACTTGATCCAATAATGCCATGGCGATGTTGATGGTGACGATAAATATGAGTTGATGGAGATGATTATGTTGGGGTGGTGGGTTTTATGAGCAATTGTGTTGATGTCCCATGCTAATTAGGTGAATAGATGTCCCATGCTAATTAGGTGGAAATAGTTTGACAATCCATGATTATTCGAGTGCTTTGACCGCAATCTGCAAACTTTGCCTCAATAAATTCATCGTGATAGAGCGAATCCACGAAGGGGAAACTTATGAACGGCAAGGCCCTTCTGTATGTGAAAGAAGACCGTTTTTCGTCACTATCAGGTCCACGTCTATCTCAGCGTTTTGTGAGATGAACTTTTTCAAAGAAGATATTTCTCAAGTGCCTAGAAAAGGAAGATATTCTCTGCCCTTTCACAACCATCCTCTTGTGTCCAAAATCACATGAGCATTCATATCGATGTAATAACAGGACACAACAGTATCCTCTTCCCTTCTGTTCCTTTTCACAATGTTGGCATTTCCAATTCCACCCCTATCCACTCCTATCCATCCCTATCCACTCCTCCCTTGAGTTCCTACATAATAGGAGTAGCAGCAACTTGCAATTTGAAGCCATTTTGTTTCGATCGAGTGTGGCACACTGAACCTGTGCCCAGTGTGTCCATTTCGTAATCGTACAGGAAGATTATATGACTTGATGCTTTTTTTTTGTTATTATTTTTATTTTTTTTGTTCACCAACACATTGGAATAAGCATACAATCAGCCAGAATTTATTTAACCTTAAAACATTTCGGTGAAACTGTGGCAAAATTAAGTGTAATGCATGAGTCAAGGTTCACACTGATGAATGCCGAACTTGAGGTGTACAGAGCAAGTGAGTGGAAGAAACACATAGGTCACTTGATAGAATGCAGATATTTGAAAGAAGTGGCAGAAGAAAAGTGAAAGACAGGGCAGGAAAGGAGGCAAACACCACCCATGCCTGATGCACACACTGAAAAACTTCAACGTAAGCATTAGCGGACCGTTTTTGGGCCCTTTTCCTTCGTTAATTACACATTTTGTCATACCTTACACTCCATATTGCCTTACAATCCACGACAGACTTTATGGGAGGGTTTCTCACTCCGCACATGTGTAGATGGTGTTCAATAGGTTATTTGTAGTGTATTGTAGTTGTACTACATTTTTTTAATCTGATTGAAATATTTTTTTTGTGATGTACAATTCCAAAAAGAAAATGTCGTTTCCTTCCATTGGAATCACTATAATTGCTTCAGCCATTATTATGCTCGGCTGGACGACATTTATCAGCAATTTTATGGATGAACAAATTGGCGATTTTGCGATCCCTCATTCTTGTATTCTGGCATCTTTTTTCATTCTTGTTAGTTATGAAAACGTTTGACAATTTAATGGTATGGCTTTTAAAGGCTTATGACTACTCCTACAGTAGATGTTCAGCATATAATTTTGTACACATTTGATGTGGTGGTCATTTTTGTTCCATGCCATCCCTACATATGGAGTACTACTGTACTCCATGATAACATTGGAAAAATGTGTGCCAAGACTTGTATTCTTTATCTATCCTGACAGGATTGTGTAGATTGAGAACCTTTACCTTTGAATTTGATCTCTAGTCTGCGTTCGATTCTCATCCCACATATTAACCATTTAATTGATGTTTCACAGGCAAGGTGTTTCATCAATGAGAACTTCCTTGGTTTCATGGGAAGATAGGGACACATCTGTTAGGATGATCATATTATGGTCGTCAGATCCCACAGTATCTTTAGACAGAGTATGCATATCATCAGCACTCTTGTCAAATTACAAATTCCTCTAACTTGTTTGTTTCATTTCATCACAGAACAACAGTGTTCCCCTGAAATGGCACACTTGTGTATGAAGTATCAATCAACTCTCAATCCAATATTCACACATTCATGAGTGAATAAACACAACATGTAGTAAAGTGTTCTATACGTGACTGTACATGGTCCCCAATCTCTAGTCGAGGTGGAGTAATTCTGCATGGCCAAGTCATTGGTAAAATATATCCAAATGATTATACTAGTCAGCATGGCACTGGCTCATTGAAACACAGAATACTTCACAGAAAAGTAGTTGGGCTCGATTCGGGGATCCCTTCCAGTCCAATTGTGCCTCTTGCGAGTTTGGTGTAGTCCATTTCTGAATGTGTTTCACGATGGTTCAACATCTGGGGTATCCATGATTGGTGACACCTGAATGTTGTACAGTGTGGATTGGTTTTAAATGTACATGATAACACACTGTATGAAATGAAGTTGTTTTTTTTCTAACTTATTCTCACATTGTTTATATTTTCTTCCCAAACAGGGAAAGCTCAAGAAGACTTGAAGAAGGAGTTGAAGAACTTCATGATAATCAAAGACTACAATAGCTCATTGGGAGAATGCGCAAGACTTGAAGATCGGTTTGTGGAACCTGTAATTGTGAAGAGCAAACCAGAAATTGAAGTTGAGTATCAAGAGCACGAGATGATGAAACCTCGGAGAAAGAACAATCTCAAGAAGATTAAAGAAGACAGACTCTCCATGGAAGACTTGTTTAAGCAAAAGGGGTCTTCGCTGCAGCACGTGACCAAGGTGCTGATGTTTGGTAGTCCTGGGATAGGAAAAAGCATGCTTTGTAAAAAGCTAGTTGTTGATTGGGCAGAAAATGATGAAAAGATCAAAAACCAGTTTGATTTTGTGATTCTTTTGAAATGTAGGAACTTGAACCACATTTCAACTGAAACCACTCTGAAGGAGATTATCCTGAATGAGTATCCCTCCCTGAAGGAGGTTGTTGTTTATTTGATGGAAAATGCTTTCCGGCTCCTCCTGGTTCTTGATGCTCTGGATGAGATGAAACACCCTTTAGATTTTAACAAGGTTTGTACATCACCACAAGAAGCAAACGATGTCGGATCCATCATTGCAGGACTTTTACAGGGAACTCTTCTGAGTCATGGAACTGTACTAGTGACCACAAGATTAATGGGTCTACAATGGCTACACCATGTACATTACGATCCCAAATCTACTTGCATAGCTGAGATTGTAGGATTCTCTCATGAGAAAACTGATAATTTTTTTCAGAGGTTTTTCAAAAATGAGGAAAAAGCAAAGCAGGTTCTCCAACATGTATCAGAAAATGAGGTTTTATCATCTCTTTGCTTCAATCCAGTTTTCTGTTGGATCACTGCAACCTGTCTCGGCAGGTACTTTGATTCAAATGAAAGGAGCACACGTGACCCTGTACCCAAAACAATGACTGAACTTTTCTCTCTATACCTTCACTTGCATTTGGAGCACCATGGAGGGAAATCCATTACCAGCTCCCCAAATTCACTTCTTAGTCTCTGCCGTTTGGCATTTCATGGAGTGAAGGAAAGAAAAATTTTGTTCAGTGATGAAGATTTGATATGTGACAGCATCAGAAAACCAGCACTGCTACACTTCCTGGAAAGGATACTATCCAGAGCCATGGTCAGCAGATGGCTGATAGGAGAAGGAATCTCAAAAGCACTCCCAGCCTTTCTCTCTGAGGTTTTCCTGAAGACAGAAGTTGAAAGTGTTTGCCATTATGAATTCTTCCACCTGACTGTGCAGGAGTTTTTTGCAGCACTCTACTTCCTCTTGCCTGAATGTGAAGAGTCTGTGGATGAAGTGTTTGTGAAGTCCAAGAACAGAGATGATCGTTTTCAAATTGTTCAGCAGTTCCTTTCTGGCTTGTTTGCAAATAAACCCAGAGATACCCTTGGGAGACATTTTGAATTGTCAACAAAACCAAAAGATAAAATCCATTCCTGGCTCAAAGAACACAAAAATAAAGATTTGAATTGTTTCCACTGTGTGTACGAGCTCCAGGATGTGGAATTTACCAAAACCATGATGGAGGATGTGAAGTTTGAAGAACTTACACAAAACATGACCTCTCCTTTGGACTGCACCGTGGTGGTTTACGCTCTTCAAACAGCAAACAAACCTGTGGATTTTTGGAGGGTCAATCTCGGTCGTACGGATCGCGCACAAAGGATGAATATTCTGGCTCCAGCCTTCCCCCTGTGTGAAAAGCTTGAGTGAGTCATTTATTTCTTGTTTCTACCAAGCTGTCCCTTCTCCCAATCTCCAAATGAGTTTCACTCTTTAAAACCCACACTTCCTTATGCTTTTTTGCATTGTCATCATCGGCACCATCAGTACCCTTAAGTGTCCTCACTGGCAGCCTACAGCCCCAAGGAAGCGGTCACTCAAACAGGATTCCCCCAGAGTTCGAGTAGAGATGAAATGTTAAATAGTTATCTGTACTGAGCGAGTTGAGAGGAAGTGGTGATGAATTGTTGCACAGTGTCAGGTTCAAAGTTACAGCACAGGTAGAATGGGTCCTGAATTGGGTCGAGTTTGGGTTGATAGGTTTTAAGTGCTTGGATGGTCCCCGGAACGAAGTGTAGCTAATGTTACCCTGGAGGAGCATGGGAGTGTTTGCACAGATGGATGGATCATGTGGTGTGGTTCATTGAGTGTTTTGCTTTTCTTAATAATAACATAGTGGAACATCATTTCACGCCATTATGAATTAGAGGAAATGTAAAGCAAGCTCGCACATGTACTTGCACTCTTTTAAATATAATTTTATAGATTTTATTGTGTAGAATACCTCCTTTTATGAATTGTACTAGCTGGAAGTCCATGGTAAAAATACCACGATATAAAAAGGGCAAAAACAGTAAGCCTTTTATTATTGTGCTGAAAGAGCTCATAAATAATATAAAATCGTATTTATTAACAGTAAAGATATCTCGGCACATCCTCGGTTAAAATTGGTACGTTAGTTCATATTACACAATGAAATTACTGATCCTGGGTTCAAATTGGTACCTTGATTCATTTTACATCACAAAAGTATTGTTACGGATCTGGAAACCATTTGCGTTCAACATACAGATGTCCCAAAAGTCAGTTATGTCGTTAAGTATGTGTGTAGTCAGATCCCCTTCCTTTTGTCTAGTGGGAGAATCAAAGGCATGCGTTGCGATTTCTTTTTAGTTAGGTTGTTAAATCTTTACATCCAACGAACCCTCCAACAAGCCATCTAACAACCATCCCATCTGCATGACTCCTCGGCCCATTACGATCCACGGTACCATCGCGCTTGCAGCCCTCGGTTCGTGGGCCACAGCACACCTTTGCCTGAGACGGATTCCCGAGGATGTTCGAGGCAGTATCACCACCACGACCTTTCATGAACCCGCGTGGAAGAGTGGTTGGGGTTTCCCGGCAGGGGCCGTTGCAGCGTTGATACTGTTACTCGTCAAGTATGAACCCGCGTGGAAGAGTGGCTGGGGTTTCCCGGCAGGGGCCAAGGCCCCCCCCAGAAAGGTATGCCGTGAGACCCTGTCCAATCAAAGGCGGACAGCAAGGTGTGTTCACCAAGGCCCCCCCCGCTGAGGGAGGTCCATAAATTCCTGAGCACTCTCTGAGGCAGGAGTCTTTTTGGGGTGTTGGAGAGTTTTTGGTGGGTCTTTATGGAGAATTTTGGGGTTTTTTTGCTGTCACAAAGGGTTTTTTGCTGTTACGAAGGTCGTCGAGGCAGCGAACATGTCTCTGCTGGCCTCTACAAGGAAGGAAAGAGCGACCCGCCGACCCCCCCCCCCTCCGTGGACCCCGCTACTCACCGCCTGAGCTCCGCCAGAACCTCGAGTCCCACACGTGCGACTGGGGACCAAACCAGCGACCATTGTCAGGTGCCGCAGCACAGAGTACCCCTTTCTCCGATGACCAGGTACCCAACCGAACTCTGACCCCCAGCTTGTCTCTCTCCTCGGCTGCGAGGGTCCAATAAAGAACTCTGGGTTTCTTTTCATTTGTGTGTGTGTCTGTGTGTGGGCCTGTCTTTAAGTAGAACTGAATAAGTGTTTTTGGATCATTGTAAATACTTCTTGCATATTTGCGTTAAGTCCTTGCTTTGTGTCTTCATTTACTGTAAATAAAACTTGTTAGAAATGTTCCCAGTTCGTTTCCGTCCCTTCTTGAATTGGTTCAGCATGGTTCGGATCTGAGTTTATCCGGGGTTTTATACCCGATAATCCGTTCATTCCAGCCAGCACGGCTTTGGCAGTTTCCGCTCGGCTGCACCCGAACCGGAGTTGGTAGTCGGTAGTTGGAACTCTACCGCTGTCTGTAGAGTGACCCACTTCGAGCAAGACGTGCCGAGGGTGTGGTTTCCCCGGTAGTCGAAATCGCGTAGTTAATTAGGTAAATTGGTTATAGACAAATAGACCCTACGCTACGCGGTTGAAATATTGGCGACCACGGTCGGTTAAAGGACCCACCGGCTCGCGGAGTTATCCGAGCGACGGCCTGCAATTCCGGGGAGTATGGTGGGAGACGACGCAAGCTTTCCCCACCTAGTGGTCGTTCTCGCCACTGACCCCCGACCCAGAACAGTATCTATCCTCCATAAGTTGTCCGTACTTCTTTCTGTGCATTCAGTCAGTCCACTGTCATTTAAATTTTTCTTTGTTGTGAACAATTTGTCGTTGAATTAAGTTTTCTCTCTTCTCTGTTGCCTTCTCTTCTTACTTTTTTGTTTTCTTAAGGGACCGTCTTTCTGTGAATATTTGTGTGATGATCAATTTTGTTAATGATTACAAAAATAAGTGAAAAATTCAGGGATTATAATCAGAGATTTTTTTTTTGATTAATTTCATTTTGTACAATAAATTGAAAGCACAGAATGGGGTCGGAGGTTTTTGTTGTGAAGGAGCTGGTCAATCACACTCCACACTCTCTTCGATGCTGATGATTCTCTTGTATATAATGACGAGTGGGGATCAGACTGACTCGGTGAGATGATTCAACATGTAAGATGAAAGAACAACAAAGCAATGGAGGTAACCAAGTGTTCATGGATGACTTGTTTAAACTGTCGAGTTCAAAGAACATCTTACCCCACACAGTCTTGAGAAAAAGGACATGGATATGGTCTTTCAAACTCTTGCTTTGCATTTCTGAGCGTTATCTAAATTTCCTACGAGCCGTAATTTTGTCTGCATCTTGATATTCTCCAACATTGAGAGCGAGCGGCAAATTTGATTGGTTGAGTTCAATGGCGTAAAAATTTTTTCCAAGTACTGCTAAACAGAAGGTTTTTCAAAGTGCCAAGAAGGCAATTTGTGTTCTACATTGTTCAAGTATATATAATAATTTGATTTAAATATAATAATGCTTTTAAAGGTTGTAGAAAAAAAAAATTCGGAAGTTTGCCGCCATTGACGCACTGTCTTTTCCAACGCCTTATTGAACACATTAAATTACCTATGCCTGTTGTTTGTGTCCTAAATAACATCCCCAAAACCAGTAAATTTCCTGTTATACACCACTCCTTCCCAATTCCATATCTAGGTGATGTATGACGTCATCGTGGGGTGCCGAAGGAAGAGAGTACTCAGTTTTCACTCCGTTTTCTTGTTTGTTTGCTTGTTTTCTTGTTTGTCCGGGCGATATCTCAGCCATCCTTTGAGCTAGGAAGCTGACATTTGGGGACAAAAGTGAAGATGTGCTTTGGCAAAAATTATTTTTTTATCTTTTGATTAATCAATTAATTGATTAATTACTGAATTATTATCGATTTATTAATTCCATATTTATTTTCTTTCTCATCTGGGCAATATCTCGGGCACCCTATGAGCTTGGAAATTGATATTTGGACATAACAGTGTACACGTGTTTTGGCTATAAGGGGTATTTTTGATTTATTGATAAATCAATTAATTGATGAATTATTCACTTTTCGATGAGTTACTTGATTTTCAAAGATTTATAGATTTGGATGAAACAGTGGTGGCGTAGGTATGCTATTCGGCAATTGATTGAGAAATAAATTACTTTACTACTATTATTTATTTTAATTGTGCAAATAATCACTGAATCAATCAATTTTTGCACACCACCCACTCCAAATTCGTCTCCTTATGCTGCATGGTGAGTAAGTATCATTTGTACAAACACTATGTGGACACCTGCTAGTCCAACATCTCATTCCAAAATCATGGGCATTAATATGGAGTTGGTTCCCCTTTTGCTGCTGTAACAGCCTCCACTCTTCTGGGAAGGCTTTCCACTAGATGTTGGAACATTGCTGCAGGGATTTGCTTGCATTCAGCCACAAGAGCATTAGTGAGGTCAGGCACTGATGTTGGGTGATTAGGTCTGGCTTGTAGTCAGCATTTCAATTAATCCCAAAGGTGTTCGATAGGGTTGAGGTGAGGGCTCTGTGCAGGCCAGTCCAGTTCTTCCACACCCATCTCGACAAACCATTTCTGTATGATCTCGCTTTGTGCACGGGGGCATTGTCATGCTGAAACAGGAAAGGGCCTTCCCCAAACTGTTGCCAAAAAGTTGGAAGCACAGAATCATCTAGAATGTCATTGTATGCTGTAGCGTAAAGATTTTCCTTCACTGGAACTAAGGGGCCTCGTCTGAACCATGAAAAACAGCCCCAGAACATTATTCCACCTCCACCAAACTTTACAGGTGGCACTATGCATTCAGGCAGGTAGCATTCTCCTGCCATCCGTCAAACTCAGATTCGTCCATCAGACTGCCAGATGTTGAAGCGTGATTCATCACTCCAGAGAACACGTTTCCACTGGTCCAGAGTCCAATGGTGGTGAGCTTTACACCACTCCAGCCGACGCTTGGCATTGCAAATGGTGATCTTAGGCTTGTATGCAGCTGCTCGACCATGGAAACCCATTTCATGAAGCTCTCAAAGAACAGTGTTTGTGCTGACATCGCTTCCAGAGTCAGTTTGGTACTCGGTAGTGAGTGTTGCAATGACGACGGATGATTTTTCTGCACTATGTGCTTCAGCATTCGGCGGTCCCGTTCTGTGAGCTTGCGTGGCCTACCACTTTGCGGCTGAGCTGTTGTTGTTCCTAGACGCTTCCACTTCACAATAACAGCACTCACAGTTGACCGAGGCAGCTCTAGCAGGGCAGAAATTTGACAAACTGACTTGTTGGAATGGTGGCATCTGATGACGGTCCCACATTGAAAGTCACTGAGTTCTTCAATATGACCCATTCTACTGCCAATGGTTGTCTATGGACATTGCATGGCTGTGTGCTTGATTTTATACTTATTTCCTTATTTATTTTCTTTCTTTTCTTTATCTATATTTTTGTTATCCAGTCAGCAATGTGTGTGGCTGGGTGTCCACATACTTTTGGCCATGTAGTGTTTGTGTGTGTGTGTCTATATATATATATATATATATATATATATATATATATATATATATGACACTTCCACACTCCTCTTGCCGAGGAGTGTGGGAGGTGTCAATGTGGGTCTTTCTTTATTTATATATTGACTGCGTTTGACATTTGCACACGGTACATGCTTGGGAGCCTTATTGGTATGCATTGCTGTCTGCGCTATCGCTAATGATTTGCCAATTAGCGATGAAACCGGTCCAGTAGCTGAGTGGGTGTGTAGCATTAGCATTCTCATGTGTGTACTGTGTGTGAACGTCTTTGTCGTTGTGGAGGAACTCTGGGAAGGGTTTGAAACAGCAAAGCGCTTTCCTTGTGTCGGCCTTCTTTGGTTGCTTTGTGCAGCTTCTTCCGGCAAAACAACAACAAATACAACAGCAATGTGGGAGGTGTCAATTATATTTATATAACCCAAGCCACCTGGGTTTAGTTGATTAGGTCAGAGCTAATCGGCTATTCCTTCCATTCACAGGTGATAGAAGTGGGTGGGTCTTTCTATATCTACATATATATATATATATATAATGCAGTGCCTTCAGAAAGTATTCACACCCCTTGAGTTCTGTCACATTTTGTTTTGTTACAGCCTGAATTTAAAATGGATTAAATTTAAATATTTTGACACTGATCGACACAAAATACCCCATCATGAGAAAGAGAAAACCTGTTTTGAGTAATTTTTACAAATTAATTGAAAATAAACAGCTGAAATGTCTTCTGTCTAAAAGTATCCAACTCCCTGAGTCAATACTTTGTGGAAGTGCCTTTGTCAGTGATTACAGCTTTGAGTCTTCTTGGGTATGTCTGTATCAGCTTTGCACATCTGTATTTGGGAATTTTCTCCCATTCTTCCTTGCAGATTTGCTCAAGCTCTGTCAAGTTGGATGTGGAGTGTCGGTGAACAGCAATCTTAGAGTATTTCCACAGATTCCCAGTGGGATTCAAGTCTGGACTTTAGTTGGGCCACTCAAGTACTTTGACATTCTTGTTCTGAAGCCATTCCAGTGTTGCTTTGGCTGTAAGCATGGAGACATTGTCTTCTTGGAACATAAATCTTCATCACAGTTGAAGGTCTTTTGCACTCTGAAGCAAGTTATCCTCAAGGATTTGCCTCCATTCAGTTGGCTCCATTCATTGTTCACTCTATCCTTACAAGTCCCCCATTCCCTGTCACTGAAAAGCATCCCCATGGTGTGATGCTGCCACCATCATGCCTCACGGTCGGGGTGGTGTTATATGGGTGATGAGATGTGCTCGGTTTCCGCCAGACATAGTACTTTGCAATCAGGCCAAAGTGTTCAATTTTCATGTCATCAGACCACAGAATGTTTTTCTTCTTGCTCTTTCGTCTTTCGCATGCCATTATGCAAACTCCAGGAGGGCTGTAGTGTACCTTTTTCTCAGGAGTGGCTTCCGTCTGGCCACTCTTCCATAAAGCCTAGATTTGTGAAGTGCTTCAGAGACTGTTGCCTTCTGGCAGGTTCTGCCATCTCACCTAAGGAACTATAGTTCTGTCAGAGTGTTCATTGGGTTCTTGGACACCTCCCTGACCAAGATCCTTCTTGCACGGTTGCTCAGTTTGGTCGGAAGGCCAGCTGTGGGAAGAGTCTGGGTCGTTCCATATTCTTTCCATTTCCTAATGATGTTGTTCACTGTGCTCTTGGGAACTTTCAATGCTCTAGAAATTGTTTTATATCGTAGATCTATGCTTCCTCACAATTGTATCTCGGAGTTCTACGGACAGTTCCTTGGACTTCATGGTGGAGTTTCTGCTCTGACATGCACTCTCAACTGTGAGACCTTATATAGAAAGGTGTGTTTCTTTCTCAGCTTGGGAATTCTTCCACAGAAATCTGCTCTCCCTTATGCACAGATTCATCCCATCTCCTCTTTAGTTATCCTTCCCTTCTTCCCACCCATAGTACACCGAAACTGTGGTTTACAAGGCAGTTGTTCTGAAACAACTTGCCTTCTGTTTCTGGAAAGCAAACCCGACCAAAAGCGATATCAGATTCTGCCACAAAGCCCGCAACAAGTTTGTGTCCACTCTCAGGAAAGCCCGAAAATAACGTCCCTCTATTCTCAAGATTTAACTTTAAAACTTGCTTCCCTACTCTATAACCTGGTGGTGCCTTGTTATGTTTGTCTCCGGAGTATGCTCCCGTTCTATCCATTACCTCTCTTCAATTAGCACCACAGCCGCTCCACTTGTGAGAAGGCTGTTTGCCTTAATTCTGTTTGCTTCCAAATCTTGTCTCCAACCATTTGCTTTCTGTACCTACCCTACCTAGTCACACCCAACTGCTCCTGGACTTTTGCACCTGTGAAGGTGGAGCCATTTCTAGCAAACCTCGACTCTGATTCTGAAACTGGACTGGACGGCATCAGCTCACATGTCCTAAAACCTGATCTGCTGATCTTTCTCTTCTTTTCACCCTATCATTTGCCATGGGTCCCCCTCCATCTGCTTGGAAATCTTCCAACATCACTGCATTGCATGGAAAGGTGCAAAAACTGATCCTCATAACTGCAGACATATCAGCTGTAGAAGAATTTTCCAAGTCATCTGTACAATTGAACATTTATTTAACAATTAACATAAACAGCAGTGCATAGCTGGTACTTACGAAATCGTCAACTTGACCTCTGACTTGTCTAATAAAAGCTGTCTCTAGAGAAGGTAGCGACACAAACCAGAAGTTTCTACGATGATTCTGTACAACCACACAAAATCGTAACGTCGACCGAAGCAAAAATCCATTTCTCCACGCAATTATTTAATATTATTTTATCAAAGTCACAAAACCGTAATATTCGGCCATCCACCAACAATCTTTACATAATCCGACGGCTTAGCGAGTCAGGCATGCGACGATAACCTTTATTGGGATAAAAAATGACTTTTAAACACCATCTTTATCGAAAACACCGTCAGCGCGCACACGCAAAACCTTTACGTGACTCAACGACACGATCGCTCGAGCGCGCTGCACCACGTGACGAGCCGTGACGCGGCGAGTGAAATATTTTTGATACAATCTTAAAACGTCTCCAAAACATCCGATTTTTACCAGAATTTCGACAACCGAGTGTTAAGCGTCCTAAGCGATCGCAAAAACCGAAGACAAAATTAAAATCGAAGTTAAAACGAACTCGTAACGTCGACCGAAGCAAAAAATACTCCATTTCTCCACATGAATTTATGGAATTATGTTTGACCTCACTGTGACCTTGACCTTGACCGATTTTGACCAAAATCTAATCAGCGCTAGCCATCCACTCCTGAATCACGTGGTGTAATTTGACATTGGTAGCTTCTTCGTTCTCAAGTTATCGTGCCTACAAACAAACACACACACAAACAAACACACAAACAGAGGATGGAAGTCATCAATATACATACGAAATCTAAAGATTTCGTAAGTAACAAACACTCATATGCATATGGAGTGATCGGAATACTGACTCGCTCCAGATCTCTGAAATACATGGAGAATCTTTGTTCTTATATAGTGTTCAGTAAGACACAGTTCTTTTATCATTTTCAAGCGCTGGTGCCAGCTTGTCTGGTCTTGGTATTCCCAGGTGGAGCTCATCTTCAACCTTTTTGCAGCTGCCAGCTTGATTTGGTTGTAGAATTGTAGCATATATTTCAAAGCCATATGTGTACGTTCTCTCTCGGCACGGAATGACGCACAGAATGATAGAATGGCGTCAAATACAACTCTTTTGGGTATTATGATAAATTTTGATAGTATGTAGGTCAAAAGTCAGTCTGTTTCTAACAGACTGGGGAAATATACTAACTTGAAGCAATTTAGAGCTTAGTGAATACATCTGGACTTTCCTTAGAGCCACATTCCAGTTGTACTGAAATCATATTCCCTATCCAGCTTGCTGGTGCTTCATTTTATCATGTCATAAAATCCTTGAACATATATTTAAATAATAGGAAATGCTGAATCTGTCTTACTGGGCGGTCAACCAGCCCGTCACAGCTTTACTGGTCAGGTGATCCTTCCATACGAAGAAAAGATATACAGTAATTATGTTAATAGATACATGTTTGAGCACATAGAATAATATCATATTTGAGTACATTTTCTATTTCAGGTTTAATCCATTTATTTTAATATCCAGTTTTAATTATCAACATTTTATTATTTGTTTTATCACCCTCACACCCAGATGCTAATTTTTGGAGAAATTGCATCTACACAGCTTACCACCCAACAATCATTAGCAATGTCCTGGAGTCCATCCTCACAGTTGATATGAAATCCTTCCTTTTCTCAAATGGCCTCATCTCAGATCACCAATTTGTATTCAGACCAGATCACTTCAACTTTGACATGCTGCTTCAACTCTCCCAACAATGGATGGATGCCATCAACTTCAGAAATGAGATCAGGGCCGTCTCTCGATGCATATCTCGAGCTCTCGATAGTTTAGAAACCTGCCTTGCTCTCCAAGCTTTCTGCCTATGGCATCCAAAGCCAACTCTGCACATTGTTCACTGACTTCTTCGACTCTCATCGCCATTATATGGCTCTTAATGGAATCCTTTCATCTCCACTCCTTGTTAAGGCTGGAGGGCCATAGGGCAGTGTTCTAGGCCTCATTATATTCCTAAGCTGCATCAGTGATCTCTCTGACTCTCTGGAAAATCCTCTTTAGCTATTTGCTGATGATTACATCCTCTGCCTTGACATCTCAATCACCTCTCTCAGCCTCTTCCCTTTTTTTCAGGCAGCAGGCTCTTCCCTCATTTCAAACCTTGATAAAATCACAAGCTGGTCAAACACTTGGAATATGTCTTTCAATCCTGATACATCTCTCTCTCTCTCTCTCTCTCTCTCTCTCTCTCTCTCTCTCTCTCTCTCTCTCTCTCTCTCGTTCAGTCACTTAAACTCTTGGGCCTCACTATAAGCCATGATAGCTCTTGGGCAAATCACATTTCAAAGTTGGCCTCCGAAGGCCGACTCGGCATCCACCATCCTTTCAAGTCCTTCCTTGACACACCTGAACTCTTATCCACTGACACTGCCTTCATCTGTACCTTGCTGGAGTACTGCTATCTCCTCTGGACTGACATCCCTGCCTCGCACCTTGCTCATCTTGACACCGAGGAAACCGTGGCCTTCAAGATTATTGGAATCTCCTTAACATTGAAGCTGATTCTGTGGGTCTATTACTTACGCAATAGAGACAGGTTGGTGTTCTCTCCATCTCCTGCCGCCTTTTTTCTGTTCTTGCAAACCTCTTCTCTTTTCCGTGCTTTTGCCCCCCCCCCCCCCCCCCCCCCCCCACCCCCTTCACCCCTCCAGGTATCTGCAGGACGCATGTGGTTCACCATTAACCTCCTACTAGTGAAAACTAATTTGTTACTCTCTCTTCCCACATGTGGAACCAACTTCCATATTCTCTTCAGTCTTATTATTTCCTCCAGGTCTTCAAGCTGTTCATCACCATCGCAGATCATCACCCATCCAAAACCATGATCGTTTCTACCCCCGTAAACTTTCCGCAAGCCCACATTTTTGGGGGTTTTGTTCCATGTATAGCCCAGAGGGATGTGCATTGCACTCATCTCTCAATGTGTAGCTTGGGTTCGAATTTGTTTTGGCAACACAGCTGCACCCCCAACAAATGATACCTGCAACATGAAAGAAGAAGAACAATCATTTTGGGCACATTTTAATTGTTCCAAACTACAGTCGCAGTTCACTCTTTGCCTCCTCTTTCTGCAGGTTTAATGGGCAGTCTATTGGTGATGAAGGTTTGGAGATTCTAATGAAGTCACTGGTGAGCAAACCAAATCGACTGAAAGAACTCAAGTGAGTACCTGTGCGTCCTTCAGATGAGTATCTGTGTATGGATCAAATGGATGTTTGAACATCAATGTTTTCCCTTTTTAATTAATTTTGTGATTTTAATAATTACTTTATGTAAAGTTTCTCGGATTGTACAGTGCCTAAAGAAAGTCTACACCCCCTTTGAAATTTTACACCATTTCTTGCTTTATCGCCTGGAATTTAATGGAAGATTTCCATTCTGTGTGTGTTGCGTGTTCGTGTTGGCTCTCATATGAGCCTCAACAGTGTATACAAAAAATAAAATTATTGATATATATATATATATATATATATATATATATATATATATATATATATATATATATATGTATGTAATACACAGAAACTGACTTCCAATCAGATTTAAGATGGTCTCGGCCACTCGGGCAAATTATAGGGGAATAGAGGAGAACTAGGACATCAACCTTAGGCTTTTTACCAAAGTTTTAATAACCCATTTTATTTATTTATTTTATTTTATTTACATCATCCTGGAGTTATCAGGTGGTTGAGTCATTCTAATAATAATTTGTAAAGCTCACTCTTGGAAGGTTGTAATCGATGATGTAATGACTGCTGTACATGGTAACTGATTCAAAAGAAAAAAAACCATAAAAATATCAACGAAACAGAAAGTGAAAGCTCTGGTGTCTTGTGTAATGCCGGTCTACTTTCCCGGTCTGGAGATGGTGGCACTGACACATAACAGAGGCTGTATGTCTGCGAGAATAACTGGGTCAGGGGGATTACGGGAGTGAAGAGAATGGATGAACTGAGGGAGGAGGTTGGTGTGCAAGTAAGCTTGACGGGGAGCTTGGGAATAAGCCGGCTGAAGTTTTTTTGTTGGTATGCCTTGTCGAGGCTCGTATGAAAGCTAACGCACAACGCACAGCAAGGGGGACATGAGACAAGAGGGGCGGGAATGGGAAGGACAAAACAGTGGGTGAACAAGAGCATCATTAGTACTGTGGAAGGGAGAGGCATGGGGTGGGGACATGGCGTATACAAGATGGACATTACCAGAGACTTTCCGGAAGGAAAGCAGATAATTTGAAGGAAGTGGATTGAGGTGGATTAACGGGGTAGAAAAGATCGAGGATTTGGATGGGGACGATAAGAGGTGGTGGGGAACAGCTGTTTGAAGGCCTGGAGGGAAGAATGGGAATGGACAGAGTGAGGGAGTTTATTCCAAAGGCTGGAAAAGAGGAATGAAAGAGTGAAGTCTGGGGGTTGTTGGCGGACCTTGAGCACCCTGCGGAAGTATGGTGGGGACATATTGCAGACAGAGCAGGGGGGGGGGCAGGACCAGAGAGGAGACCGTAGAAGACAGAAACACCACCGACCGCCTGCGGTGAGAGAGTGAGAGGCCCAAAGACAGCCTCATCGTGGGAGATGCCAATTATCCGAAATGCCTTGGTTTCCACAGCGTGAAGCTGAGAAAGGTGGGAGGCGGAGCACCAGCCCAGAGGGGAGAGCAGTACTCCATCAGGCTGCGGACGAAAGGTTTGTATGTGGTCAGGAGCTCAGGTGGGCCGAGGAAGTACTTTGCACGACGGAGGATTCCCAGTCGGCGACTGGCTTTGGAGGCCAGCTTGGAAATGTGGCTTTTCTTGAAAAGGTCATGGCAGATAGTGAGACCCAGAAGCTTGAAAGAAAGGACTTCTTCCAGAGGATTGTTGAGAAAGTAGATAGGGGGTATATGTTGGCTGGATACTTGGTGTGGATGGAGGAAGAGAGAATGAAGAGGGATGGGTGAAGACTGCAACTTTCTACTGATGGTGCTTTGTTTCACTCCTTGGAGTTTTTATCTCTTCACAGGTTGAGCTCCTGCAAACTGAGCACCAAGTCTCTGCCTGTGCTGAGGGACCTGAAGAACTTGGAGGTTCTTGAGTGAGTCCAGAACTGTATTGAGTTTTCTGTTGTTGTTGTTTTTCTCTTTCACTTGACACGGATTTGTGAATTTCCATCACAGGTAAACTAGAATGACACTCGGGAGAGTGCATCCTAGTCCCAGACAAATTTTTAAAAAAAGGCTTTAAAAAGGTAGTTGGAAACATTTTTTGTTAATGGTTGGCATTCAGGCTCATTTGATTTTTTTAGGATATGCTCAGTTTGATTAAAATGTTTGCCACATTCGATTCTCAGTTTTAACCCTTTAATGGCCGACTCAAAATAACGACCATATTCTATTTAGTTTTCATAAAATATGCTGTCATAGCTTCAACAGTCTTCATTTTAACAAGCTCTTTCAGTTTTCTAAGGTTTTGTTGGTTCGAGAATTCATCTACAACACACAACAGACTGTGACATGTTTAGAATATGTATATTATGTACATGATATATATACACAATGTTGATGCTCTTATAAGAGCTAACACACAGAATGTATTACAAGGGTAGCAGGAGACGAGGGGTGGGAGATGGAAACACAAAACAGTGGGGAACAGAGACATTAGCAGATCTGTGGAAGGGAGAGGGATGGGGCAGGGTACAAGGGAAAAACAAGATGGACACTACAGGGACTTTCAGGAAAGATAGCAGGGAATTGTAGAATAAATAGAGGTGAGTTTTGGGGTACATTAACAGGGATAGGAAAGATCATGGTTTTGGATGGGGGAAGATAAGAGATGGTGGTGAACAGCTGTTTTGAAGTCCTGGAGGAAAAATGGGATGAATTGATACTGTGGGGATTTGTTTTTTTCAAGAAGGGTGGGAAAAAAAGAGGAATGACAAAGAATGAAGGTGAGCAGTGATTCTTGATTTTGATAGTTTTATCAGAAGGGGGTTGCTGGCAGACCTTGAGCACCCTATGGAATATGGGGGGGGGGAGATCACAGACAGAGCAAAGGGGGGGGCAGAGAGGAGATGGTGGAAGTCGGAAAAACCACGACCTGCCTGCACTTAGAGAGTGAGAGATCCAAAGACTCAGCCTCATCGCGTGAGATAACAATACTCCTGAATGTCTTGGTTTTCACATTGTGAAGCCGGAAAGGTGAGAGAGCAGGACACCAGGCCAGAGGGGAGAGCAGTACTTCCACAGGCTGTGGATGAAAGCTTTGTACATGGTCAGGAGCTCAGATGTGCCAAGGAAATACTTTGCATGATGGAGGATGCCCAGTCGGCGACTGGCTTTAGTGGCCAGCCAGAATTAACCCCCATGCCCGCTAGAATTCAAAATGATTACTGACGCAGTACTTAATGATTGGCAATAAAAAAAAACACAAGAAGGATTTTTGTTTGAAGTTCTCAATTGCAGACAGGATAAAAGTAATTAAGCCTCCGACATTTCCCCAAATAATAAGTTAATTTACCCCTCTCAGGTCACCAGAAGACACCGTTCCTCCCGCCACCCCCAAACACCAAACAAATGAAGTATACAGCAATGCTATATTACAGAAGTCCCACGAAGACTGGTATTGAATTTCAGATAAGTTTTGTATCACATCCGTCTTCCAAAATGTCCTGACACACGCTCTCTTGGCTATGACACCTGCAACCTTCGGTACATGGTAATCTCAGTCATCTGCAGCTGCAACACATACTGAGGCAGCCATTGGTGTACACACATGACATGATCTCCGAACAAGCTTGAGGAATCTGAGGGATGGAGAGTAAGCATGGCACCAGCTTCTCACCTTTGTGGGTCCAGCCCATTAATGTAACACATGTGAGACATGAAGGGAGAGCGTGGGATTAGTTCCACACACTTGCTTGGTAGTGAGAACGCATAATGTGGAATCATGCTGCATCAGATGTTGGAGGTAGAGTTTCGTGAGACCACCCAATGCAGAATAACTTGACTCTTGCCTTGTCGCGACTATCCACATCTGGTACTCCGTACACTTTACAGATGAAAACCCCGGCTGATTTGATGACGTCATCGGTAATTTCACCTTTGTCGAGACTGTCTAACAGGTCATGGTGCTCCTTGAACACTGGTCAAGCAGTCCACTTGCTGTGACCAAAGAATTGAGACACACTGTCACACCCTGTTAAAGAGTGAAAGCCAAGTATTGTGTCAACTTGAGGGGCTGTCAAGTGCTTTTGAACATCATGCACTGGAATCCATTTGGGGGTCTTGGCAGTGCAGATTGCATCCACAAATATGAACATGCCATTTTGTCATAATAGGCCAGCAATCGCACCAGTGTATTAGTGTGGTGAACTGACATAAATGTCGAGTCCACATTGGCATGAAGGCAGTGGAGTACAAGACAGGTATCAGCCTCCTCGTGACCCACTTCATGTACCGTTACATCAAGCTCCGCATCTGAAGTCTTCATCGTTGAAGGTTCTGCAAATCCTCCAGAGACGACACCAATTTTGTATGTAGAGCTGTACACAATAATGTGATCAGAAGGAAACAAAGCAAGATCCTCTTTGTTTTCTTCCAGTGCCATAAAGTTTGACCAGTTTGCGGGTTGCAGTACTGTGCGACATTCTACACAACGGCTCACGGGTTGTAAGCCGTGTTTGCCTTTCGTTCTTGTTCCCGTTTTGATGGAGTCTTTCCAATATCTATGTAATGCTACCTCAATCCTGTCATAGGCTTCTTCCATGTTATATTGTTGTTGAATCAGCGGCGCTTAACAGCACTGCCGTCTCAGGGGTTATAACGCCGGCTAGTTCGGCACAGGTCTCGGGTCACGTGCCTCAGATCACAATACCAAAGTACCCCTGTGCCTCGCCAGTTGGGGATATACACCCCGGCTGCAGACTGGGTTTGATCAGAGACCGAGCGAAGTCTGCCGCAGTCCGTAGCCAGTTTGGTTTTAAATACAAATCGAGCGATTGTTCTTCAGTGCGACACAAATAAATTCAAGGCGGCAAATTTCGTATAAATCAGCCAGATTTATTGGGGGAACATCGGGGAACATGACACAAGCAAAGCATTCACGATAACGTTATCATTCATCTATAATCCGTCCTTATCTAGCGAGCTACGGATACGGGTTTCGCAGGAGGCCCTAGAAAAATAAGCCTTAGGCCTGGACAACATGCATACAAGACACGGAGTATTTGGCGGTGCCTCATGGACGAGAGGAAAGGTGTCGAAGGCACAAATGCGGCTCGTGACAAGCCGATGTCGTCGGATTCGAGCGCCCAGACCGAGCACGCAGTGTGGCAAAATGGCGGCGACGTCCTCCTATCGGCACCGCTCACGCACGCAGCGTCGGTGCATCCAGCCCCTCGGAGGTCGACGGCACAAGAGAGAAAGATCTATGTTGTGTTCCAGCTGGTTCTTCACAAGGTCCAGTATGCAAATCCAGGCCTGGCTTGTATGTACACCAGACTAGGCCTAATCTGGGTGTTGGACTCTGCAGGTGGATCGATGGGATGAAAAGACGTGGCCGCACCGTGCAGGGAGTCAGGACAGTCAGAGGCTTTGTGGTTGGACCCAGGACGAACCTGGGGACGACCTGCATGCTGGATCCATGGCCAAGGAGGAACCGCTGGTCAAGTCACTCCTCACGAAGCAGATCGCAGACAGGAAAAAGCAGTTCCTCTTGCCTTCTGGGGCGGGCTTTTTCGAACCACCTCCGGGGACACGTGATTGGTCCATCGTTCGAGTTTGCAGCAGCTCTCCGCCAATAGGTTGCCGGCACGTCCTGCCGACTGGCTCTGCCAGGGCGCCGGTTGGGGGCTGGCCAAGGGGGG
>CM068952.1:184725495-184737533 GCA_035128595.1 Eptatretus atami
TCATATCTGGCCCAAAATCTAATCAGTTAATTGCCCTGTCTAACTTTAAAGCCCTGTCACACCTTGACGTTTTAGCCAGCTTATGGCAACGTATCAAAATGTATCTAAAACGCTGGCGTACGCTGAACTATTGATGTTTTTTTTTCAGTTTCGGGCATATAATAACGAGTTGGACGTATGCATAATGTATTAGTAATGTACACAGAACGTTTCGATAACTTATAGATTACTTATACCAACGAATGCTTAGCGTGTTGTCGGCGTTCACAACCTATGCCCAACGATAGTCTAAACATTATGCATAGCGGCGGCAGCGTATCGCCGACGATCACGTGGCGTAGCCTATTAAAAGGCTGCCGCTCAACGATTTAAATCATAACGCACTAGAAATCGAAGTGTCAACATCACAGTCATGCCGAAGAAAAAAAAAACAAACAAAAAAAAAACCATGGAGTCTGGAACACTGACGGGTTCCTCCTGTGAAGCCCATTTTTATATACCAATTCCCCTAAACGCTGACACGCCATTATACGGTAGCTGTAAGTTAGAAACACGTTCAGTAAGTTCTGTGGTCGTCCGGAAGACGTCAAATACTTCTACATACGTCAATATGCGTTGGAGATACGTTACACATAGGTTCAAAGCACGTTACTCATAGGTTAGAAAATAAGTTTCGGGTACGCTAAACATTACCTCGACGTGTTTCGACTTATGAGTAACTTACAAGTAACGTGTGTCAACGATCGCATAAGGTGCCTACAACTTATGGCCAGCATATGTGGAACGTGTGAGTCATACGCTGGCATACGTCGAAAAATTTTTGAGCATGCTTAAAATTTGTCGACGAGCTCGGCGTACTACGACATATGCCAGCGTGCTTCAGCGTGCTCTTAACGTATGCAAAACTTACCCATAACGTATTCGACGTGTGCCATCGTATTCGCCAAATTTTTCATACGTCGGCATACGCTGGCTAAAACGTCAAGGTGTGACAGGGCCTTTACCTTTGTACCAAGTTTGATGAAATTCTGTCAAATATTTCTTGAGTTCGGGCATAAACAGTAAAATTTCAGAGTTTGACCTTGACCTTTATCACATCTGGCCCAAAATATAATCACTTAATTGCCCTGTCTTACTTTACCTTTTTACCAAGTTTGATGAAATTCTACAATTTGCTTCTTGAGTTATCGCGTAAACGAAAATCCAGACGGACGGACGAATGGACGACGGACAGACGGGCAACTCGGAAACATAATGCCTCCGGCACCCTTGATGCGGAGGCATAAAAAGTCGGACAACTAGAATAACAAGTTGAGCTCCATTCAAAGTACACCGTCCCCATGTCAAATAAATAAATAACAGATCCTCCAGCACGCGACATTATCTGGTGATGCCACCGTGCAGCACATGGAGAGAGAATTGGGAGGGAGCGATGTGCAATAATTGATTCATTGCATCATTAAAATAAATAAAATCGTAAAATAATTAATTTCTTAATTGGCTAATAGCATACCTAAACCACACACTGTGTTTCATTAGCATCTGTAACTTTTTGAAAATTAAGTAATTAATTGAAAAATGAAAAATTAATTGATTAATCAATAAATCAAAATACCCTTTATAGCCAAATCACTTGTGCACAGTCATATCCAAATATCAGATTACTAGGTCAAAAAAATAATTCCTTCAAGACATGTATTACCTCTGTCCAAAATTTAAAAGCACTCCGTTGAGCATTTCCGAAGAAGAAAACTTTTAAATGTGTATGATATCATCGACCATGGCAGCCACGGTAAATTATGTGCAAAAACAAAATTAATCATGCCAAAGATTTTGATCTCAGGCTACAACCATGTGCTGTATCATGTGGTTGTCTGCAATGGGGTTTTTTTTTTTGGTACGGTAGGTACAAAAAAAGTTTGAAAACTGGAATAATTAAATAATAATAAAAAATATATATTATTTGATATGCAATAAGACAGTTTGTTGTTGGTATCCTTTTATGGAGCAATTGTTTATTTAGAACTTCAAATATATTATTGCAATCAAGTACAGTTGTGGCCAAATATTTTGGCACCCTTGCAATTTTTTCAAATAACTCACAATTTTCTCTAAAAAGTTGAAATTGACAAATGTATTTGGTCTCCACAATTCTTTATTTCACCGTTAACATTACGGAACCTTTGTTTTTGATTCAGAACTTAATACTGTATATCCTTTTAAATAAGAAAATATAAAGAAATGGCATTGACAAAATTATTGACACCAAAGATTGAATATTTGGTAGCACAGCCTTTGGACAAAATAACTGCAGTCAAGCGTTTCCCATAGCCATGAATGAGCTTCCTACACCTCTCTACGGGCAGTTTGTCCCACTCTTGTTGTGCAAACTGTTTCAGTTCTCCCAGGTTTGAAGGGTATCTTCTTCCAACTGCTGTTTTCAGATCTCCCCACAGATGTTCAATGGGATTTAGATCTGGACTCATTGCTGGCCACTTCAGAACAGTCCAGCGTTTTGTCTTGAACCATTCCTCGGTGCTTTTTTAAGTGTGTTTGGGGTCATTGTCCTGCTGCAAGACCCATGTCCTTTGACGGAGACCCAGCTTTCTTACATTGGGTTGAATATTGCACTCCAAAATTCCTTGGTAATCTGATTTCATGATGCCATGCACACATTCAAGGCACCCAGGCGGCACAGCAACCCCAAAACATCAGCAGAGAACATCATCGTCGGTGACTTCAACCAGGACATTCCCCAGAGACGGTCGACCATCCAGAGGCAAATGGCTGACAAAGGATGTACACATATCGTAAAGAAACCAACCTCTGAAAGAGGGACACTCATTGATCATGTATATGTTCGCTCTTCCAGACAGGTCGAGGTTAAAGTGTTACCTACTTATTTCAGTTTTCATGAAGCGGTCCACATCGGATTATAAGCCAACAGAAATTATCAAAAGTGTGATCACCAGCAAACTCCTATTTTTCACATTTACAGTTGTGGTCAAAAATATTAGCACCCTTGACCTTTTTTCAAATAATGCATTATTTCTTCCAGAAAATTGTTGAAATTAAAATATCTTTTGGTATCCACATATGTCGTTCTTTGGTATGCAGTGGAACAAAACAAAAAAAGCTGAAAAAATTACTAAATCTTCGCTTATTCCACACACAAATCCTAAACTGGCCGGACAATATTATCGGCACCTTTTAGAAGTTGTTACAAATAATTAGTTTTCAAGCAGGTGATTCTCCTTTACTTTGAAATTGAATTCACCTGTGGTGAGTTGCAGGTGCCTGCAATATAAAAATCACTCATTCAACCAGTTTGAATGGAGAAAAGGAGTCGTTCTGCTGTTTTGTGTCACTCTGTACCGCAATGAGAATGGAGAAAAGAAAGAAAACCACAGAATTGTCTGAGGAGGTCAGACACAAGATTGTAGCCAAGCATGGACAATCTCAGGGCTACAAGTCCATCTCCAGAGACCTTGATGTTCCTGGGTCCACCGCATGCAATGTTATCAGGAAGTTTAAGGACTATGGCACTGTAGCCAACCTCCCTGGACGTGGCTGCAAGAGAAAACTTGATCGAAGGATTGTTTGAATGGTGGAGAAAGCACTTCGATCAATTGCCAAACAGATTCAAGCTGACCTCCAGACACAAGGTATGGCAGTTTCAACTCGCACCATCCTTTACCAACTCAATGAAAGGGGGTTCTATGATGGGAGACCCAGGAGGACCCCACTGCTGAGAGAGAGAGACATAAGACAGCCCGACTGGAGTTTGCCAAAACACACCTGAGCAAGCCAACATCCTTCTGGGAGAACGTCCTGTGGACAGATGAGACCAAATTAGAGCTTTTTGGTAAAGCACATCATCTCTATGTTTACAGAAAACAAAATGAAGCCTTCAAAGATAAGAACACCTTCCCGACAGTCAAACGTGGAGGATTTTTGACCACGACTGTAAATGTGAAGAATAGGAATTGGCTGGTGATCACACTTTTGATGACTTCTGTTGGCTTATAATCCGATGTGGACCGCTTCATGAAAACTGATATAAGTAGGTAACACTTTAACCTCTACCTGCCTGAAAGAGCGAACATAAACATGATCAACAAATCTTGAATAATGAGGCCACAAGAGGATGTTATGCGACTCAAGGCTACATAGGCTTGAGCTGGAGCGAAGATTTTCGTCAATGAGGCGACCACCTTTTGTACCGTAAGGCCTTGTATCTTATGAACCGTAGATGCCCAGGCTAATTTAAAGGGGAACTGTTGTCTTGTCTGACTCATTGGTTGTTTACTGCTGTCTTCCTGTGGCTCTATTGGCATGCTGTTGTCTGGCAGTGAAGATGATATGAGCTGCAATGTTTTCCTGAACTTTTGTATGATTTTCTTGTTGTCAAAGACTACATGTGCAACTGTTGGAAATGTTGAAGTTGAGGATATGGTTATGCTGCTTACTGAATCAAACACACCATTAACAAGTCCATCCGACACATCGATGTTTTTTGTGAGCATTACACGTGCACCAATCGCCTGTATTAATAATTTTCACAAATTACAGTTGTACAATCTTTTATATGTCTGATGCAAGACAAGTTTTCCAGTTCTGGCATCTCGTATGTAAATCTTTGGCTTCAATCAGGACAGGATTTGAGCAGGATAAATTGAGAGTCTTGTCTCTTGCCATTTGAGCGACGTAACATCCTCTTTTGAGAGTTCTTGCTTTTTCTCCTGAGTTCCTCGTCGATTCATAAGACTTGTGAAGTCAGCATCTTCTTTCTGACACATAATTTCATCGAGTTCAATCTTTACTAGTAGCCATTCCACAGGTCAACCCCAGCTTGTTCCAGAAAAAGGGCCTTGCCTTTTACTGGTGGTAGCTGATAGAAGTCACCAACAGGAAGGATACATACTTTTCCAAATGGGGAATAGCCATGGATCTTTTGTTTGATGCAATCCGCTATGCATGTAAACCAGCATTTTGTGGTCAACCATGGATATTTCATCGATGATCAGGATTTGTAAGTTGTCTAGTTTGACTCGAAGAGTAGTGATTTTGTCTTATTTAAGGGCTGATATGGAAGCTTCGCATCGGTACAGATCACAAACGTGCTGTGAAGAGTTGAGGCAACGATATTAAATGCCGCCACACCCGTTGGGGTTGTGAGGATAACCGAAGTGTCATCCAGACTGGGCATTACTGGAGCCAAGATTCTGGTAGCTTCGTAGAACACACTTAAGTGACTCTTCCCAGTACCTGCACCTCCAGTTACAAACAGATGGAATGGATCTGGTTTCTGCCGTTTGCTTTCTCCAAAGACCAGGGTCTGATTTTGAAGAAAATTGCACACTGTTTTGAGTTCAAAGATCGTGACAATGGTATGGCTTCTTCTCTTGTTATAGCAGATTAATTAACCTCTTTAATGAAGGAATCTTTGAAATTCATCATCAAGTCTGGGATATTGAAATCGTCATTTTCACCGATGGAGTCAGAAATGATATTCATTCGTACACTTTCACATTCCATTCGTTCGGCCTCTGTTTCAGGGCAAATTTGAGGCCAGACATCCTGTAATGGAACAATTTCTTCGAAAACTGCTTGTGCTCTGTCATCGTCATCAGCCTCTATTTCAAACAGCGATAGATTTCTATCAACAACTCGTTTCACCAGTTCCAGTGTCCCACATTTCACAGCACCCCAAACATAAAAATCTTCACATCGCCTGAAATTGTTTGGTTTCAATTGATCATGAGATGGATATGGCAGGAAGAGTTGAAGTATGCTATGATAATACTTTTCTGGTGTCCGTGTTGCTGAAAATCTGGGGTATCGCACGACAGCAGGACTGCGTCGAGAGCGTTTCTGGATGAAACCGAGATCATTTAGAAGTTTGTACGCTGTGCTTTGATTCTCGGAGGCTTTAGCTTTTCTTCCGCAAAACGTTGAATAGCAAACTCATTTCATCGGGTCCTCTTCAACCGGGATGAACACCACCTTACGAGAACATTCTTTCAACCCAATACGCAGATTCTTGGGCACGCACTTCTCAATTGTGGAGATATACTGTTCCAAGTTTTTTTGTTTTTAGTTTTGTTTTTCATTGCAGATCTGGCATCTGTATTGCCACCTTTCAGCATTTCTCTCTGAGTGTGATCAAGTAGACAACTCATTTCCTTTTCAGCTTTGGTCACGTATGAGACAACATGAAAAACACAGGAATATCTTGTGTGAATCGCGTAAATGTTGTGAATAATATATGATTACTATGACCACTCTTAAACTCAAATTACAAAAAATAATAATAATAATAAATAAATCTTTGAATAATAAAAATCTGTATTGTATTGTGAGGAGAGTGGAGAGTCCAGGTTGAAGTTCATTTCACATCAAATAAGATAAACAATGAACTTATTTCATTTTATAAACTTTATTTAAATATAAACATAAATCAATAATCGCATCGTCATGCACAAGTAAATGATTTTATCCCAAAAATAACCTTCACTTTGTACATTTTGTGAAATAAACTTTCATCACGAACTGAATGGAATGAACAAAATCAAAATGAGCAAAACCGAACGGAACCAACACCAACATATCCGTAAACCCCAATAGCGGGTTTAACGGGGTCCATGAAGTTCCCCCTGAACACGTGCAGGACCTGCGAGTCCCCGAAACACCTCAACTCTCCCGCCTCACAATCCAAGAAGAACCCAAACCGTTCAGGACCTCCCGACACGGACAGTGGGGTCTGTTTGTTGTGCCACGCTGAGTATTCCTTATTCCATTTCTGTAAACACCAAGACTCGGGATTCTCGCCCAACCTGCGCTCTTTCCCTCCCCCTTTCCTCCCCATAGAGTTTAAACAGATTCCGATTCTGTACCGCCGACTCGAACTCACATCGACCTCCCAGTAGTGGCGACCCGAAGAGAAACTCTCAGAGGAAACAACTTGTGGATAATCAAACCGATCTGGGTGTTCCGGGTACATTTGTTTGGTCCCAGTTTGAGTCGCCGTTCTGAGGTCCTGGGAGATCATGATCCACGGACTTGCAGAGTTTGGATCCAGACTCGGGGTCCGTCCATCTGCGGACACAACGAGAAGGGTCGTGGATATTATTCGACAAACAGACAGAAACAAAAACATATTTATCTCTTGATAACTGTTTTTTTTTACTGAACTTCAGATTTTTCTCGCGGTTGCTCTTCCATGAGCTTCGATCTTGTAGAAAATAAAAACATCATCTTTAGTATCTAAAACAGAATCATTCCCAAAGAGCGAGCATGTAAATTATCTTTTTCTCTTAAACTCACTCAATGGTCACCACATGGAGCATAAAATGTCTTTTGGAGATGTTTGTGATACAAATTAGAGACACTCGTTCATATTTACAATTGAATTACGACTAATGGGAAACAAGAAATAAATTCACCTGAATCTTCTCAAAAAGCCATTTAGTTCAAATTTCAACATTGTGTTTTGAACATCTCCCTTCCAGACATGTGAGTAATATCAATTCTCACTCAGCTATTGATCAACTCTTACTTGCAGGTGTTTATCATCTCTCACTCATCGGTATTTGTTAACACTTGGTTATTCATAATTATTTATACACAGGAGTTTCACTTTTAGTTTTGCATCTGTGTTCAAGTTGAGCAACGGATTGTTTTATGAATTTAGACAATCATCTGATCATCCATCCACAGTTAACTACCATGGGAAGTGAGGTGTGGAACACGTTTGTACTGTTCTTTTATTTGTCTACAGAGTCGAGGCTCATGGAGGAGCGAGACCAAAGAACAGACAGAATGCAACAGAACAAAACCAACAGCAGAATGAGAGAGGGTTACATACAATGGGAAGAAAGAGGGAGACAGAGACAGAGAAAGAGACAGAGAGACAGAGATCACAATCAAAGAGATCAAAGATAAGGGACTTGAAGAATGAGAGTTAAGGGAGGACAAGATGGGTGCAGAAGGAAACTTTCAGGAAGGAAAAACAGGAAATTTGGAAAAGGTGAGCTGGGAGGGTTAACAGGGAGAGAACAGCTCATGCTTTTTGATAAGCTATGATCTGAGATGGTGGTGAACAGCTGGCTTGAAAACATGGAGGGAAGAATGAGATTGAAGAAAATGTGGAAGTTGGTCCTACAGATGGGAGAAAAGATGAATGAATGAATTAATGAGTGGAGGTGAGCAGTCTTCTTTGTTCATATGTAGCACAAGTCTGTGGGGTAGCAGCATTGGCTGAGGGCAGCTGCTGCAATCCCCTCTGCTGGTTCGGGCAGGAATTTGTAATTTGTTCATGGTGCTGGCGATAGCTCTCCTCCTCTTCGCGAAAGGCACCATGGTATCTTTGATATACACCAATGAATGCTGGAAGATGGGATTCCCTTTTAACGTCCATCCGAGGGACGGCACACACATTGATCATCCTTGCGAAGAAAAATAATATGAATGGTTTGTGATGAAGAAGAACACATACCTGATTGTGATTCAATTTGTAATCATTTATTTTATCCACATCTGTATCTATAGATACAGGAAGTGCCTGGTGGACAAAAAAAAATGGAAACACCTGGGTAAATGACGGACACCAAAGATATTGAAAGCAACGGCTTCCACACAGGTATGGCCCATGTGATAATTCAGCAAATAACATCCTAGCATGCTTAGGGTCATGTATCAAAATGGTGCACAGGCCTGGTTGCCTATAATTATGGCTAGCATGGCTGCAAGAGGAGACCTCAGGGACTGAAAGAGGGGTGATTGTTGGGGGGCGTTTGGCAGGAGCTTCAGTAAAACAGCTCAGCTTGCCGATGTCTCACGAGAAATGGTGTCTGAGGTGATGTCAGCATGGAACTCTGATGGAAAGACATCAGCAAAGAGCAACAGCGGGGGGAAGGGCATACTCCAGGATCGTGATATCTGTGCATTGATTTGAAATGCAAGGTAAAGCAGGTGAGTAACTGCAAATCAATTGACTCTAAATTTCACACTGGGGCACGACCAGCCAGTTTCATCAAAAATGGTCTGCTGAGAACTCCACAGAGCGGGATACCATAGTCGGGTTGAAATGCCCAAACCGCTCATCACACCTGGCAATACATGTTGGCGAGTCAAGTGGTGCAAAGAGCACAGACAATGGATTACTGAGCAGTGGAGAAATAAGATACGATCGGATGAATGATCCTTCACCATAGTTCATGGTTCGGTCCATGTTTTTAGCAACTCGAACGAAGAAAAGAAAAAAAAAACTCACCGGAAATAGTTTTTGACAACTTTAACTTTCTTGTGCAACATTCATGTCGCATCCCAAGATGCAATAGGGGGAAATCAACTGTCTATTAATTACGTACTAGTGAAATGGACCTTTGACGTTTACACCCTTCCAACCTGTTTTAGACCTTTTATATCCTGTCCACCCTTTTCAGACATTTAATATGCAAACTCCACCCACCCTCAGGGTGGGGACGAGGGAACGGGGTGAAGCCTCAGTCGACCCATGTAAGTGTGTCTTAATTGTGTAATGTTTGAATGTGACTTGGACTGAGTATACGTACATTAATTCCATACTATTCTATTTAAATGTACTTTTTAGATGTTTAGAGCATTTTTAGACCCCATAGACCCTTACATCCTTCAGACCCTTGAGACCCCTTATACCTTTACACACCGTAGACCCTTTTGACCAAGCTTAAATGCACAAACTCAATCCACCCTAAGGGTGGGGACAGGGAAGGGAGGGTAAGGGAATGAAGCCTTGATGGTCCCACGTGAGTATGTCCATTAATTGCATACTGTTTGAACAAGATTTGGACCGTGACGACATCTTAATTTTGTTACATACTATTGGAATGTAACTTTTAGACCTTCAGACACCACAGACTCTTTAAACCCCTTACTCTTCTTTCAACTCCTTAGAGCCTTTACACAGTTTAAACCCCTTCAATGCCCATTTAAGACTCTTTAGACCCCTTCCACCCTTAGGAACTTTAAACCTTTAACAACCCCGAGACCCTTTAGACCCCTTCATACCCATTATATCCCTCGATACAAATTTCGACCATCTTTGACCGTTTAGACATTTTATACTTCATAGACCTTTACACCCTTAAGACCCCATTTATACCTCTTCGAAAATAAATAAAAATCGAAAAAAATCCCCCCGAAAATCATTTTTCATCACAAATTGCAATGATTAATCAAAACTGATGTCCCAAAGCAAAACTGATGTTGGGAAGTGAAACAAACTACAGTAAACCCTCAAATATCATGGAGGTTAGGTTCATGGAAAATGCCGCGATAGTGAAAGCCAAGGGCCAATGGGAAAATGGAGGTTCGGTTCCTGGGCTTCGAGGAAATATGGAGGAAGATCGACAGAATCCAGAAATAAACATATCACCATTAAAATAGACATGTAAAAAATATATAAAAAGCATGGTGACGTTGAAATAAACATATAAATACAGAATAAAATAAACAAACACAAGACTTTTAAATTCATTCCAAAACAACGAGGTGGGTGAGGGTAAAGATATTACAAACTCGTTCGTACTGTACTCTGCTGTAAATTGAAAACACGATGATGATGATGATGATGATGATGATGATGATTTTTGCGATGGTTGTTGGATCAGCTCAGTCCTGGTAGCTCGTGGAATTGTTGGTAAATCTGCAATGATTTCTTCGGTATCACTGGTCCACTCAAAATGGTAAATCCGCATTGGTTTCTCCCATACAATGGTTCACTCAAAAGCATTTTTTTCTGTTGTTTGGTCCTCGATCCAAACTTCAAGAACTTTTTCCATCCTTTGAATAAGGGGATCACAGGACTGGAATGACACTTTTGCACTTTGCTGGCAGGAACACTTGCACGGATATTTGACACGTTTACCGCACAGTCAATTAATTGATCCATAATGGCGGCCCACAGATGCCACACTTTCACCTCTTGTCAACGTATCGAACAACTCGGTTTTTCTTCTTTTTTTTCCCCCACACAATGTCATAACCTTTCTCAGCCTTTTGGCACGATAAATTTTGTCCATCCTTTTTACGTTTGGGCACCATTATCAACTGTTATGTATCCACTGGATCTTTTCGATCTAGCATTTCAGGATCTCCGTTATGTCACTTCCTGTTCGATAACGATTCATTATTGAACGTAACTTCGTTCCTGGGTGCTGGTCTGATTACTCCAATTAACAGTGGGTGAGAAACAAGAAAAGGCTCGTAATGGGAGGTAATCATACACGCGGATGCAAACAATGACTCATTTTAGCTCAAAAACCAACCACGTTTGGCCAAAATGAAATACCGCAATAACTAAATCTGAACACAATAGGTTGCCCGTGATTGGTCAAAATCGGCGATATTAGAACCTTAGATTTTTTAGGGTTAACTGTACTGATGTACAGCTCTAACGAATCATTGAATTAGAAAACCAGAATCAAATGCTGTGAGAAATACCGAATGGAAATTGCCAAAAGCAAAGTTATGTGGAGTATAGAGAGAGGGTTGCAGGTTGAGGCTGAAGAAGTGAGCTGGAGAGGGATAGGTGCCTGGGGGCGGTCGGTTGGCATGGAAAGAACGTTAGTGATCTTCGGTCAGCCCAAAAAGTTCTGAAATCCTTTTCCCAGCTGAGCTTCCATAATTTCACCCTCGCTCTCAAGCAGTACTCCGGACGTACAATGAGCATGGATTGCAAATCTTAGCTGGTGGAATGGAATGAGATTGCCAAGGTTACTGGCTCCACCTGCTGCAATATCTGCTCAATTAATTTTTCAGTTGAATTCCCCGTTCGACCAATACACACTCCAAAATTGTTCATTTGAGGTGAGACATTTACTAAACCATCGGAGATGGGTACCCTGCTAGTACTGTATATGCATGAAATGTTTATGCGAGAGAGATTGGGAAATTGCTGATTCCCTTTGGATTGTGAACCATCTTGGATAAACAAGCACTTTTTACCGGCTTCTGTTGATATAACAACCTTGTAATTGTCTTAATGTTATTGTCTG
>CM068952.1:184737543-184751269 GCA_035128595.1 Eptatretus atami
TATCAGAGAGAGAGCGAGCATGAGAGCGAGAGAAAGCCATCCCCCACTTGTTTTATTGTGTACAATGCTGTACTGTATGTACTGTGTTTATCGCTTGTGCTTTGCATATGTAATAAATTCAAGTTTGGACTCGACCCACCTTATGGTTGGACATTGTCTAATTAAGGAACCTTCGGGTCTTGTGACACTTGACAAGAGAGCAAATAGAGTTGGAAAATAATTAAGTGGAACAGAGTGAAAGAACTAGAGGGGGAGCACTCGGGAGAGTGCAAAACCTCCGCCGCCAATACTGCTGGGTCACTCAATGTGAACCTTATATCTTATTCATAATATGATGTCAACAGTGCTGACAGAGTATAGTTCTTTTCTCCAACATTTTTTTTTTGGGGGGGGGGGGTTGGAAATACTTAAAACATGTAGAAATGCAAAAAAAAGAAATCGAAATTTTTTGAAAAAAAAGTGCAAAAATTATTTTTCTCAACAATTTTTTTTTTTGGGGGGGGGGGGGGGTTGGAAATCACTTAAAACATGTAGAAATGCAAAAAAAAAAAAATTTCTTTCTACAATTTTTTTTGGGGGGGGGGGGGTTGGAAATCACTTAAAACATGTAGAAATGCAAAAAAAGAAAAAAAATTTTTCCAATTTTTTTTTGGGGGGGTTGGAAATCACTTAAAACATGTAGAAATGCAAAAAAAAAAAATTCTCTAACAATTTTTTTGGGGGGGGGGGACCAAGTCCAAAATCTAATGGCATGATCCTTGGACCATACCTAACCCCCCACCAAGTTTCGTCGAAATCCGTCGAGATTTTTTCCGTAATACTGTTCACAAACAAACAAACAAACAAACAGAAAGGGTGAAAACAGTAACCTCCATCTTCGATGGCGGAGGTTAAATATAAAGAGAAAATTAAATAAAAGAAAAGGAAAGAATGAAAAGGGAGAGATATGGAATTTGAAATAATCTGAAAATGGGGAGGGGGGAGGAAGAGGAATGGGGAAGAACTCCCTCTCCATTTCCCTTCACTTCACTTCACTTACAAAGACTTCTCAAGTTGTTTTGATCCAGCTCCACCATCTCCAGATTCACCACCGGCCCTTCTGGGAAATGAGTGAAGATGAACAAAAAATTATATAGATGTGAAATCAAATTGTTTTTGTTTATAAAGACTTTTGCCTTTTAGCTAAATATCTAAACACAACAACATGAGGAGAGGGAGAAAAGGGTGAAGGGGGGGGGGGGGAACAAAAATGGAACTCCATTTTGTATTAAAATAAAATTCAGTTTTCATTGATGCATGAAGCAAATTTCACAGCATCGTTCTTACAACACGATCCTCCACTGCACTGAAATTGAGTGTTTGTTTGTTGTTTTGTTGCCCGTGAATCAACACCAACGTAGCGTGGGGCAGTGCATGTGACTGAACCGCATACGTAATACCTGGGCATTCAATTCACCTTCCCGCGTCGCTTACTTTGATACATCACGGGTGATGAGGGTTGTGGTCGAAGTTTCATCGGATTTGTGCATGTAATTTCTGAGAAAGCAAATACAAATTTTGGGGGACAACCCCCCTGTAGACCACCTCAGACCCCGATTTTTTTTTCTTTTTTAATGGCACGATAAACTTTAGCACATAGCGGGTGATGAAGGTTGTGGTTAAGTTTCAACAAAATCGAATGTATAGTTTCAGAGAAGAGGTTGCAAATGTTTGTGGATGGACGGACGGAGGTTAGTCCACATATTAAATTTATTACGTGCAAAGTTTTTCAAAGTATTGTTCAATCATATAGTAAAATATATTATTTACGTGCAATCATGCAATAACACATAGAACAGTTGATTGTCTGGTAATCCTATTAATGGAAGCAAGTGTTATATTTGAACTTCAAAATATTATTCAATCAAGTACAGTAGTGCCAAAAGAGTTTGGCACCCTTGCAATTTTTTCCAAATAACCACAATTTTCTCTAAAAAAGTTGAAATGTGAACAAATGTATTGGTCTCACAATTCTTTATTTCACCGTTAACAGTACCGGAACCTTTGTTTTTGATTCAGAACTTAAACTGTAATCCTTTTAATAAGAAAATAAAAAGAAATGGCATGGCAAAAATTATTGACACCAAAGATTGAATTATTGGTAGCAACAGCTTGGACAAATAACTGCAGTCAAGCGTTTCCCATAGCCAGTAATGAGCTTCCTACACCTCTCTACGGGCAGTGTGTCACTCTTGTTGTGCAAACTGTTTCAGTCTCCCAGTTTGAAGGGATCTCTTCCAACTGCTGTTTTCAGATCTCCCACAGATGTTCAATGGATTTAGATCTGACTCCATTGCTGGCCACTCAGAACAGTCCAGCGTTTTGCTTGAACCATCCTCGGTGCTTTTTAAGTGTGTTGGGTCATTCCTGCTGCAAGACCCATGTCCTTTGACGGAGACCCAGCTTCTTCTACAATTGGGTGAATATGCACTCCAAAATTCCTGGTAAGATCTGATTTCATGATGCATGCACACAATTCAAGCACCCAGGCGCACAGCAACCCCAAACAATCAGCAAGAGAACACATCGTCCGGGACTTCAAACCAAGGACATTCAAGAGACGTCGACCATCCAGAGCCAAATGCTGACAAAGGAGTACACATATCGTAAAGAACCAACCTCTGAAAGAGGACACTCATTGATCATGTATATGTTCGCTCTTCCAGACAGGTCGAGGTAAAGGTTACCTACTTATTTCAGTTTTCATGAAGCGGTCCACATCGATTTATAAGCCAACAGAAATTATCAAAAAGTGTGATCACCAGCAAACTCCTATTTTTCACATTTACAGTTGTGGTCAAAAAATATTAGCACCCTGACCTTTTTTCAAAAATGCATTATTCTTCCAGAAAATTGTTGAAATAAAATTATCTTTGGTATCCCACAATGTCGTTCTTTGTATCAGTGGAACAAAACAAAAAAAGCTGAAAAAATACTAAATCTTCGCTTATCCACACACAATCCTAAACTGGCCGGACAATATTATCTGCACCTTTAGAAGTTGTTACAAATAATTAGTTTTCAAGCAGGTGATTCTCCTTACTTTGAAATTGAATTCACTGTGGGTGAGTTGCAGGTGCCCTGCAATATAAAAATCCACTCATTCAAACCAGTTTGAATGGAGAAAAGGAGTCGTTCTGCTGTTTTGTGCACTCTTACCGCAATGAGAATGGAGAAAAGAAAGAAAACCACAGAATGTCTGAGGAGGTCAGACACAAGATTAGCCAGCATGGACAATCCAGGGCTACAAGTCCATCCCAGAGACCTGATGTCCTGGGTCCACCGCATGCAAGTTATCAGGAAGTTTAAGGACTATGCACTGACAGCCAACCTCCCTGGACGTGGCTGCAAGAGAAAACTTGATCGAAGGATTGTTTGAATGGTGGAGAAAGCACTTCGATCAATTGCCAACAAGATTCAAAGCTACCTCCAGACACAAGTATGGCAGTTTCAACTCGCACCATCCTTACCAACTCAAGAAAGGGGTTCTATGATGGGGACCCAGGAGGACCCCACTGCTGAGAAGAAGAGAGACATAAGACAGCCCGACTTGGAGTTGCCAAAACACCCTGAGCAAGCAACATCCTTCTCGGGAAACGTCCTGGACAGATGAGACCAAATTAGAGCTTTTTGGTAAAGCACATCATCTCATGTTACAGAAAACAAAATGAAGCCTTCAAAAGATAAGAACACCTTCCCGACAGTCAAACGTGGAGGATTTTGACCACGACTGTTAAATGTGAAGATAGAATTGCTGGTGATCACACTTTTGAGACTTCTGTGCTTATAATCCGATGTGGACCGCTTCAATGAAAACTATAAAGTAGGTAACACTTAACCTCTACCTGCCGAAAGAAGCGAACATAAACATGATCAACAACCTTGAATAATGATGGCCAAAGAGGATGTTATGCGACTCAAGGCCACATAGGCTGAAGCTGGAGCGAAGATTTTCGTCATGAGGCGACCACCTTTTGTACCGTAAGGCCTTGATCTTATGAACCGTAGATGCCCAGGCTAATTTAAAGGGGACTGTTGTCTTGTCTGACTCCTTGGTTGTTTACTGCTGTCTTCCTGTCTCTATGGCATGCGTTGTGCTGCAGTGAAGATGATAATGAGCTGCAATGTCCTGAACTTTTGTAATGATTCTTTGTTGTCAAAACTACATGTGCAACGTTGGAAAGTTGAATTGAGGATATGTTATGCCTTACTGAATCAAACAACACCAATTAACAAGTCCATCCGACACATCGATGTTTTTTGTGAGCATTACACGTGCACCAATCGCCTGTATTAATAATTCAAACAAATTACAGTTACAATCTTTATATGTCTGATGCAAACAAGTTTCCAGTTCTGGCATCTCGTATGTAAATCTTTGGCTTCAATCAGGACAGGAATTTGACAGATAAATGAGAAGTCTGTCTCTTGCCATTGACGACGTACAATCCTCTTTTGAGAGTTCTGCTTTTCTCTCTGAGTTCCTCGTCGATTCATAAGACTTGTGAAGTCAGCATTCTTTCTTCTGACACATATTTCATCGAGTTCAACTTTACTAGTAAGCCATTCCACAGGTCAACCCAGCTGTTCTCAGAAAAAGGCCTTGCCTTTACTGGTGGTAGCTGATAGAATTCACCAACAGGAAAGGAACATACTTTCCAAATGGGAATAGCCATGATCTTTGTTTGATGCAATCCGCTATGCATGTAACAGCATTTTGGGTCAACATGATATTTCATCGATGATCAGGATTGTAAGTTGTCTAGTTTGACTCGAAGAGTAGTGATTTTGTCTTATTAAGGCTGATATGGAAGCTTCGCATCGGTACAGATCACAAACGGCTGTGAAGGTTGAGGCAACGATATTAAATGCCGCCACACCCGTTGGGTTGTGAGGATAACCGAAGTGCATCCAGACTGGGCATACTGGAGCCAAGATTCGTGGTAGCTTCGTAGAACACACTTAAGTGACTCTTCCCAGTACCTGCACCTCCAGTTACAAAACAATGAATGGATCTGTTTTCTGCCGTTTCTTCTCTCCAAAGACCAGGGTCTGATTTGAAAGAAAATTGCACACGTTTGAGTTCAAAGATCGTGACAATGGTATGGCTCTTTTCTCTGTTATAGCAGATTAATTAACCTCTTTAATGAAGATCTTTGAAATTATCATCAAGTCTGGATATTGAAATCGTCATTTTCACCGATGGAGTCAGAATGATTCATTCGTACACTTCACATCCATTCGTTCGGCCTCTGTTTCCAGGGCAAATTTGAGCCAGACATCCTGTAATGGAACAATTTCTTCGAAAAAACTGCTTGTGCTCTGTCATCGTCATCAGCCTCTATTTCAAACAGCGATAGTATTTCTATCAACAACTCGTTCACCAATGTTCCAGTGTCCCACATTTCACAGCACCCCAAACATAAAAACTTCACATCGCGCTGAAATTGTTTGGTTTCAATGATCATGAGATGGAAATGGCAGGAAGAGTGAAGTATGCTATAAATACTTTCTGTGTCCGTGTTGCTGAAAATCTGGGTATCGCACGACAGCAGGACTGCGTCGAGAGCGTTCTGGAATAACCGAGATCATTTAGAAGTTTGTACGCTGTGCTTTGATTCTCGGAGGCTTTAGCTTTTCTTCCGCAAAACGTTGAATAGCAAACTCATTCATCGGGTCCTCTTCAACCGGAAGAACACTCACCTACGAGAACATTCTTTCAACCCCAATAACGCAGATTCTTGGCACGCACTTCTCAATTGAGAGATAGTCGCAAGTTTTTTGTTTTAGTTTTGTTTTTCATTGCAGATCTGGCATCTGTATTGCCACCTTTCAGCATTTCTCTGAGTTGATCAAGTAACAACTCATTTCCTTTTCAGCTTTGGTCACGTATGAGACAACATGAAAAAACAAGGAATATCTGTGAATCGCGTAAATGTTGTGAATAATATATGATTACTATGACCACTCTTAACTCAAATACAAAAAATAATAATAATAATAAATAAAATCTTTGAATAATAAAAATCGTAGTATTGTGAGGAGAGTGGAGAGTCCAGGTTGAAGTTCATTCACATCAAAGAAAAACAAGAAACTTATTTCATTTATAAACTTTATTAAATAAAAACATAAATCAATAATCGCAATCGTCATGCACAATAAATTGATTTTATCCCAAAAATAACCTTCACTTTGTACATTTTGTGAAATAAACTTTCATCACGAACTGAATGGAATGAACAAATCAAAATGAGCAAAAACGACGAACCAACACCAACATATCCGTAAACCCCAATAGCGGGTTTACGGGTCCATGAAGTTCCCCGGACACGTGCAGACCTGCGAGTCCCCGAAACACCTCAACTCTCCCGCCTCACAAATCCAAGAAGAACCCAAACCGTTCAGGACTCCCCGACACGGACAGTGGGTCTGTTTGTTGTGCCACGCTGAGTATTCCTTATTCCATTTCTGTAAACACCAAGACTCGAATCTCGCCCAACCTGCCGCCTTTCCCTCCCCCTTTCCTCCCCATAGAGTTTAAACAGATTCCGATTCTGTACCGCCGACTCGAACTCACATCGACCCCCAGTAGTGGCGACCCGAAGAGAAACTCTCAGAGGAAACAACTGTGGATAATCAAACCGATCTGGGTGTTCCGGGTACATTGTTGTGGTCCCAGTTTGAGTCGCCGTTCTGAGGTCCTGGGAGATCATGATCCACGGACTTGCAGGAGTTTGGACCAGACCGGGTCCGTCATCTGCGGACACAACGAGAAGGGTCGTGGATATTATTCGACAAACAGACAGAAACAAAAACAATTTATCTCTTGATAACTGTTTTGTTTACTGAACTCAATTTTCTCGCGGTGCTTCCATGAGCTTCGATCTGTAGAAAATAAAAACATCATCTTTAGTATCTAAAACAGAACATTCCCAAAGACGAGCATGTAAAATTACTTTTCTCTTAAACTCACTCAATGGTCACCACATGGAGCATAAAAAGTCTTTTGGAGATGTTGTGATACAAATTAGAGACACTCGTTCATATTTACAATTGAATTACGAACAAATGAAACAAGAAATAAATTCACCGAATCTCTCAAAAAGCCATTTAGTTCAAATTCAACATTGTGGTTAAAACATCTCCCTTCCAGACAGGTGAGTATATCAATTCTCACTCAGCTATTGATCAACTCTTACTTGCAGGTGTTATCATCTCTCACTCCATCGGTATTGTTAACACTTGGTTATTCATAATTATTTATACACAGGAGTTTCACTTTTAGTTTGCATCTGTGTTCAGTTGAGCAACGGATTGTTTATGATTTAGACAATCATCTGATCATCCATCCACAGTTAACTACCATGGGAAGTGAGGTGGGAACACGTTGTACTGTTCTTTTATTTGTCTACAGAGTCGAGGCTCATGAGGAGCGAGACCAAAGAACAGACAGAATGCAACAGAACAAAACCAACAGCAGAATGAGAGGGTTACATACAATGGGAAGAAAGAGGAGACAGAGACAGAGAAAGAGACAGAGAGACAGAGATCACAATCAAAAGATCAAAGATAGGACTTGAAGAATAGAGTTAAGGGAGGACAAGAGGGTGCAGAAGAAACTTCCAGAAGGAAAAACAGGAAATTTGGAAAAAGGTGAGCTGGGAGGTTAACAGGGAGAAACAGCTCATGCTTTTGATAAGCTAGATCTGAGATGGTGGTGAACAGCTGGCTTAAAAACATGAGGAAGAATGAGATGAAGAACAAGTGGAAGTTGGTCCTACAGATGAGAAAAATGAATGAATGAATTAATGAGTGGAGGTGACATCTTCTTGTTCATATGTAGCACAAGTCTGTGGGTAGCAGCATTGGCTGAGGCGAGCTGCGCAATCCCCTCTGCGGTCGGGAGGAATGGTAATTTGTTCATGTGCTGGCATAGCTCTCCTCCTCTTCGCGAAAGGCACCATGGTATATCTTGATATACACCAATAGCTGGAAGATGGTCCTTTTAACGTCCATCCGAGGACGGCACACACATTGATCATCCTTGCGAAAAAAATAATATGAATGGTTGGTGATGAAAGAAGAACACATACCTGATTGTGATTCAATTTGGTAATCATTTATTTTAATCCACATCTGTATCTATAATCAGAAGTGCCGGGTGGACAAAAAAAAAATGGAACACCTGGGTAAATGACGGACACCAAAGATATGAAAGCAACGCTTCCACACAGGTATGGCCCATTGATAATCAGCAAATAACATCCTAGCATGCTTAGGGTCATGATCAAAATGGTGCACAGCCTGGTTGCCTAATAATTATGGCTAGCATGGCTGCAAGAGGAGACCTCAGGACTGAAGAGGGGTGATTGTGGGGGGCGTTTGCAGGAGCTTCAGTTAAAACAGCTCAGCTGCGATGTCTCACGAGAAATGGTGCTGAGGTGATGTCAGCATGGAACCTATGGAAAGACATCAGCAAAAGAGCAACAGCGGGGGAAGGGCATACTCCAGGACGTGAATCTGTGCATGGATTTGAATGCAAGGTAAAGCAGGTGAGAACTGCAAATCAATTGACTCTAAATTTCACACTGGGGCACGACCAGCAGTTTCATCAAAATGGTCTGCTGAGAACCTCCACAGAGCGGGATACCATAAGTCGGGTGAAATGCCCAACGCTTCATCACACCTGGCAAATACAGTGGCGAGCAGTGTGCAAAGAGCACAGACAATGGATTACTGACAGTGGAGAAATAAGATACGATCGGATGAATGATCCTCACCATAGTTATCGGTTCGGCATGTTTTAGCAACTCGAACGAAGAAAAGAAAAAAAAAACTCACCGGAAATTAGTTTTTGACAACTTTAACTTTCTGTTGCAACATTCATGTCGCATCCAAGATGCAATAGGGGAAATCAACTGTCTATTAATTACGTACTAGTGAAATGGACCTTTGACGTTTACACCCTTCCAACCTGTTTAGACCTTTTATATCCTGTCCACCCTTTTCAGACATTTAATAGCAAACCCCACCACCCTCAGGGTGGGGACGAGGAACGGGGTGAAGCCTCAGTCGACCCATGTAAGTGGTCTTAATTGTGTAATTGTTTGAATGTGACTGGACTGAGTATACGTACATTAATTCCATACTATCTATTAAATGTACTTTTTAATGTTTAGAGCATTTTTAGACCCATAGACCCTTACATCTTCAGACCCTGAGACCCCCTTAAACCTTTACACACCGTAGACCCTTTTGACCAAGCTTAATGCACAAACTCAATCCACCCTAAGGGTGGCCAGGGAGGAGGTAAGGGAAATGAACCCTTGATGGTCCCACGTGAGTATGTCCCATTAATTGCATACTGTTTGAACAAGATTTGACCGTGACGAACATCTTAATTTTGTTACATACTATTGGAAGTAACTTTTAGACTCTTCAGACACCAACAGACTCTTTAAACCCCTTACCTTCTTCAACTCCTTAGAGCCTTACCAGTTTAAACCCCTTCAATGCCCATTTAAACTCTTAGACCCCTTCCACCCTTAGGAACTTAAAACCTTTAACAACCCCGAGACCTTAGACCCCTTCATACCCATTATATCCCTCGATACAAATTCGACCATCTTTGACCGTTTAGACAATTTTATACTTCATAGACCTTTACACCCTTAAACCCCATTAGACCTCTTCGAAAATAAATAAAAATCGAAAAAAATCCCCCGAAAATCATTTTTCATCACAAATTGCAATGATTAATCAAAACTGAATGTCCCAAAGCAAAATGATGTTGGGAATGAAACAAACTACAGTAAACCCAAATATCATGGAGGTTAGGTTCATGGAAAATGCCGAGCGATAGTGAAAGCCAAGGGCCAATGGAAAAAATGGAGGTTCGGTTCTGGCTTCGAGAAAATATGGAGGAAGATCGACAGAATCCAGAATAAACATATCACATTAAAATAAGAATTAAAAAAATATATAAAAAGCATGGTGACGTTAAATAAACATATAAATACAGAAAAAAATAAACAAACACAAGACTTTTAAATTCATTCCAAAAACAACGAGGTGGTGAGGGTAAAAGATATTACAACTCGTTCGTACTGTACTCTGCTGTAAATTGAAAACACGATGATGATGATGATGATGATGATGAATGTGATGATGATGATGATGATTTTGCGATGGTTGTGATCAGCTCAGTCTGGTACGCTGTGGAATTGTTGGTATCTGCAATGATTTCTTCGTACACTGGTCCACTCAAAAGGTAAATCCGCATTGTTCCTCCCATACAATGGTTCACTCAAAAGTATTTTTCTGTTGTTTGGTCTCGATCCAAACTTCAAGACTTTTCCATCCTTTGAATAAGGGGATCACAGGACTGGAATGACAACTTTTGCCACTTTGCTGGCAGAACACTTGCACGATATTTACTACGTTTACCGCACAGTCAATTAATTGATCCGTAAATGGCGGCCCACAGATGCCGCACTTTCACCCCTTGTCAACGTATCGACAACCCGGTTTTTCTTCTTTTCCCCACACAATGCATAACCTTCTCAGCCTTTTAGCACGATAAATTTTGTCCATCCTTTTACGTTTGGCACCATTATTAACTGTTATGTATCCACTGGACTTTTCGACTAGCATTCAGGATCTCCGTTATGTTTCACTTCCTGTTCGATAACGATTCATTATTGAACGTAACTTCGTTCCGTGTGCTGGCCTGATTACCCAATTAACAGTGGTGAGAAACAAGAAAAGGCTCGTAATGGGAGGTAATCATACCGCGGATGCAAACAATGACTCATTTAGCTCAAAAACCAACCACGTTTGGCCAAAATGAATATACCGCAATACTAAATTGAACACAAGGGTTGCCCGTGATTGTCAAAATCGGCGATATTAGAACTTAAATTTTTAGGTAACTGTACTGATGTACAGCTCTAACGAAATCATTGAATTAGAAAACCAGAATCAAATGCTGTGAGAAATACGAATGGAAATTGCCAAAAGCAAAGTATTGGAGATATAAGAGAGGTTGCAGGTTGAGCTGAAGAAGTGAGCTGGAGAGGGATAGTGCCTGGGGCGGTCGGTTGGCAAGGAAAGAAACGTTGATCTTCGTCAGCCAAAAAGTTCTGAAATCCTTTCCCAGCTGAGCTTCCATAATTTCACCCTCGCTCTCAAGCAGTACTCCGACGTACAATGACATGAGATTGCAAATCTACTGTGTGGAATGGAATGAGATTGCCAAGGTTACTGGCTCCACCTGCTGCAATATCTGCTCAATTAATTTTTCAGTTGAATCCCCGTTCGACCAATACACACTCCAAAATTGTTCATTTGAGGTGAGACATTTACTAAACCATCGGAGATGGGTACCCTGCTAGTACTGTATAGCATGAATGTTTATGCGAGAGAGATTGGGAAAATTGCTATTCCCTTTGGATTGTGAACCATCTTGATAAACAAGCACTTTTTTACCGGCTTCTGTTGATATAACAACCTTGTAATGGTCTTAAGTTATTGTCGTTTATCAGAGAGAGAGCGAGCAGAGAGCGAGAGAAAGCCATCCCCCACTTGTTTTATGTGTACAATGCTGTACTGTATGTACTGTGTTTATCGCTTGTGCTTGCATATGTAATAAATTCAAGTTGGACTCGACCCACTTATGTTGGACATTGTCTAATTAAGAACCTTCGGTCTTGTGACACTTGACAAGAGAGCAAATAGAGTTGGAAAATAATTAAGTGGAACAGAGTGAAAGAACTAGAGGGGGAGCACTCGGGAGATGCAAAACCTCCGCCGCCATACTGCTGGTCACTCAAGTGAACCTTATATCTTATCATTAAATATGATGTCAACAGTGCTGACAGAGTTATAGTTTCTTTTCTCCACATTTTTTTTGGGGGGGGGGGGGGTGGAACACTTAAAACATGTAGAAAGCAAAAAAAAGAAATCGAAATTTTTATGAAAAAAAGTTGCAAAAAAATATTTTTGCTCCAACAATTTTTTTTTTGGGGGGGGGGGGGGGTTGGAAATCACTAAAACATGTAGAAATGCAAAAAAAAAATTTTTTCTCTAAATTTTTTGGGGGGGGGGGTTGGAAATCACTTAAAACAATGTAGAAATGCAAAAAAAAAAAAATTTTCCTAAATTTTTTTTTTGGGGGGGGGGGGGGGTTGAAATCACTTAAAACATGATAGAAATGCAAAAGAAAAAAAAATTGTCAATTTTTTTTGGGGGGGGTTGGAAAATCACTTAAAACATGTAGAAATGCAAAAAAAAATTCTCTAAACAATTTTTTTTTGGGGGGGGGACCAAGTCCAAAATCTAATGGCATGATCCTGGACCATCACCTAACCCCCCCACCAAGTTTCGTCGAAATCCTCGAGGATTTTTTCCGTAATACTGTTCACAAAACAAACAAACAAACAAACAAACAGAAAGGGTGAAAACAAGTAACCTCCGATCTTCGATGGCGGAGGTTAAATATAAAGAGAAAATTAAATAAAAGAAAAGGAAGAAGAAAAGGGAGAGATATGGAATTTGAAATACATCTGAAAATGGGGGAGGGGGGAGGAAGAGGATGGGGAAGAACTCCCTCTCCATTTCCCTTCACTATCACTACTTACAAAGACTTCTCAAGTTGTTTTGATCCAGCTCCACCATCTCCAGATTCACCACCGGCCCTTCTGGAATGAGTGAAGATGAACAAAAAATTATAAGATGTGACATCAAATTGTTTTTGTGTTATAAAGACTTTTTGCCTTTTAGTCTAAATATCTAAACACAAACAACATGAGGAGAGGGAGAAAAGGGGTGAAGGGGGGGGGGGAAACAAAAATGGAAACTCCATTTGTATTAAAATAAAATTCAGTTTTCATGATGCATGAAGCAAATTTCACATCAACGTTCTTACAACACGATCCTCCACTGCACTGAAATTGAGTGTTTGTTTGTTTTTTGTTGCCCGTGATATCAACACCAACGTAGCGTGGGCAGTGAATTGACTGAACCGCGTACGTAATACCCCGGGCATTCAATTCACCTCCCGCGTCGCTTACTTTGATACATCACGGGTATGAGGTTGTGGTCGATTTCATTCGGATTGTGCATGTAATTCTGAGAAAGCAAATACAAATTTTGGGGACAACCCCCCTGAGACCACCTCAGACCCCGATTTTTTTCTTTTAATGGCACATAAACTTTAGCACATAGCGGGTGATGAAGGTTGTGGTTAAGTTTTCAAAACAAAATCGATGTATAAGTTTCAGAGAAGAGTTTGCAAATGTTGTATGGACGGACGGAGGTAGTCACATATTAAATTTATTACGTGCAAGAGTTTTCAAAGTATTGTTCAATCAATATAGTTGAAAAGGGTCAATCACCTGAAATAAACTCTTATGTATTATACCCGGGAACATGAAAAAAAATATTTGATTGAGTAGAGATAACATGTACATATACATGAGACAATAGAACCAAAATCAATGATCTCGCTCTCAACGTCAACGATTTTGAAATTGGAAATTGTGTCGACTCCGTCACATATGGAGGCGCCAAATTTATTCACATTGCATTGTGGGTCTATTTGCCAAAATAAAAGGATTTTTTTTTTAATTATTCACTGAATCTTTGGTAGACTAGCAACCAATAAAGACAACTAGGATTAACAAACCAG
>CM068952.1:184761603-184780874 GCA_035128595.1 Eptatretus atami
AAAAGAGAGAGATAAAGGAAAGAACGGCCGCTGAACTGGACACTTCTTCAATGAGCGAGTGAGTGTCGTTTTGTTTTGGAGAACGTGACGTCACCATCCATATATGGCACGTGGCTGTTTTTTTCAACAGCCTCGAGAAATAACAACTTCGGAGTTAATTTTCATTAATTTTCCCAATAGTTAGGCAACCAAATAGTTTGCATCGAACTATTTAATGCACATATAATCATATTGATACATTTTCAGAACATGTTTAGTGACCCGCAACCTGCTCTTTAAGCACTCAAGGAAGCACTCCAACGAAACAGTTGATAAGGAATAGCTGCCTTGGCAAGCAATGATCCGTCATATTAAACACCTCCCGGAGACGCCCAAGCAATGTCCGAATTGGACAAACGAACACCTTTTTAGCAGTCGGAACTGCTGCCAAGTACAATTCTGGAGTGTAAATTTTGTCATTCAGATTAGTTTGAGATTCTCGAGGTTATCGCATGTGCGGAAATGAAACAAAGCCATGAACACTGGTGTCTCCAGGTGTTTATAAGCATTGCAATGTATCCAGCGATTCGTAGCTATGATGAACAGGCATTCGATATTGCGAGTGAAGGAAGCAGGGTGGGAAACTATTGTTAAGAAATCATTGTGGCCTGATACAAGTCAAGGCATGGTTGAGCAGGCCAAAAAAAACATGGCAGCTTCTGACCCCAAGATACGCCTCAAAACCCCATGGCGAGCGAGGTGGCCGAGATGCGCCCGATGACACAATTAAATAAGGCCATTAATTATCTTCAAAAGGGGTGTTTAATTAACCCAAACACCCAATTTTCACTCTTGCACTTCCTTGGCGCTATATATATATATTATAATTATATATATATATATATATATAATATATATATATATATTTATTGTTACGGTTCTAGGAACCGTATGCATAGAAGACATACAGTTGTCCGAAGTTAGTTATGCCATTAAGTATATGTGCAGATTGAACCCTCCTTGTGTGTTGTGGGAAAGCAAAAGGGGTGCGTTGCGATGTTTTTTTAGTTAGATAATAAATCTTTATATCACCTCCATCACGATCCACTGTCCACCTGCGTCTCCGGAGCCTCGTTTTTCCGAGGCAGAATCTTCACGTCCGCAGTTCCTTTTCGGCTTCCCCAAACGTTCCAATTCAATCTTGGCTGTACCACTGTCCACCTTCCTCAAACATGCGTGGAGTGGGCAGGCTTTCCGCATGGCCGAAATCCGCCCAGAAAGGGCGGACCCCATGAAGGCCCTGTCCAATCAGGGCAGACAGTGACGTCAGCTGCGCTAAGGCCCCTCCCCACCCAGGGGATCTATAAATTAGACACCATCTATAAATTACGAGTGAGAGAGTCAGTGGGTTCGTTGGCTGGTTGCAAAGAAAGAAGGAAGGTCGTTAGTTGAGTGGTTGAGTTCTTTGGAGTTCTGTGGTGGTCTTGAGTTCGGCGGTTGAGTTGGTCCTTTGGTTGTTGGTTGAAGAAGGAAAGTCGTGATCATGGAGTGCCTGCCCACGTTTCGCCTCGGCGGCCCGTCTGTTGTGCTGGTCCGAGTACACCAGACCTTGACCGGGTCTCTTGTTGGGTCCTGTCTGCTGCCCCGTTCTACCTTGGACTCCACGCTCTCCACCCGGGCGGCTGTGGGCCGAACTGCACGACCTCTGTCGGGTGCCGCACCACGGAGCCTCCCTTTTCTCGGAACGTTCAGGTACCAAAAGAACTGCGACCTCAGCTCCCTCCCTCCCTGGCTGGCTGCAAAAGTCCTTTGCCATTCAACTGGGTTTATTTTGTCTGAGTGTGCGTCTGAGTGTGTGGCGCCTGTCCTTTAAGTAGAATTGTATAAGTTTTTGATCATTGTAATTCTTGCCTGTATTATTCTCATGACAAGTCTGCTCTGTGTCCTCTTTTATAAGTGGCTGTAAAATTGTCGCACTACATCTCTCTTCTGTCCCCTGCATAACACACCAATAAACCTGTTCCTGTACCACATGTTTTTCCTCGCCTAGTGTAAATAAATGATTGTAGAAATGCTCCCAGTTCGTTTTTGTCTTTTCCTTCATTGGTCCAGCATGGTTCGGATCTGAGTTTAGCCAGGTCTTTATCCCCGATAATCTGTTCATTCTAGCAGGTACGTCCTTGGCAGTTCCGCTCGGCTGCATCCGATCCGTAGGTGGTAGTTGGTACTCTACCGTAGTTGGTAGAGTGATCCGGTTCGGGCAAGGCGTACCAAGGGCGTGGTTCCCCGGTAGTCGAAACTGCGTGGTTAATTAGGTAAACTGATTACACCTGGCAGGAAGACCCTACGCTACGCGGTTGAGGTATTGGTGTCCACGGTCGGTTAAGCGACCCGCCGCGTCACGGAATTATCCGTGAGCGACGGCCTACAATTCTGGGAGTCTGGTGGGAGACGTAACTTCCCCCACCTCGTGGTCGTTCTCGCCATCGGACCTCCGGCCCGCAGCAATATAGATATATAGGTATGCATATATATATATATATATATGCAAAGTTTCAGGCTGCTCGGTTTCATGGTTTTGGAGGAGACACGGACATTTATTAGTATTGATAAACAATCAGTAGTTACACAGTCATGTACAAGTCAATCATTTTATTAATTTAAACAAAAAATAACTCACTTTGTTAAAAGTAAACTTTCATCACAAACTGAGCAAAATCATCAAAACGAGCAAAACTGGACAGAACCAACATCACAAACCCCAATAGAGGGTTTAACGGGATGCATGAAGTTCCCCTTGAACACGTGCAGGACCCACGAGTCCCCAAAACACCTCAACTCTCCCGCCTCACAATCCAGGAAGAACCCAAACCGTTCAGGATCCCACGGCACGGACAAGGAGGTCCCTTGATAGTTGTGACACGCTGAGTATTCGTTATTACATTTCTGCAAGCACCAAGACTTGGGATTCCCTCCAAAATTGCACTCTCCACGTCTCCCTTTCCTCCTCATGGAGTTTAAACAGATTCCGATTCTGCATGAACGACTCGAACTCACGTCGACCTCCCAGTAGTGACGGCCCGAAGAGAAACTCTCAGAGGAAAGAACTTGCGGACAATGATCAAACCGATCAGGGTGTTCCGGGTACGGATGTTTGGTCCTGGTTCGAGTCGCCGTCTTGAGGTCCTGGGAGATCGCGATCTGTGGATGTGCAGAGTTTGGGTCCAGACTCGGGGTCTGTCCATCTGCGGACACAATGGGACAGGGTTGTGGACTTTGCTGGACAAACAGACAGAAACACAAACACATATCTCTTTTTATAATCTTTGGGAATCATATTTATCCACAAAAAAAAAAAAAACAACCTGTGAAATACAAAAATAAACAAACAAATGAATAAATAATAATTTAAAAAACATGTTATTCCAACAATTTATCTTTTCTTTTTACTAGTGGGCCTGTTGGTCCATGAGACCAAATTTTCATTGGTCTTCACAGCCTTGTAGCATACCTGCCTGCTGTACTGCTTGGGCATCAGCTTGCCCTTCACCAAGACCAGATGTGCTTGGGCCAACATGAGGATTATACATTCATTTTCATTATTGCCAAAATATACTACGATTATTATTGTTGCTAGTATTAGAATTCATTAACATATGCTTTGTTGCAATGTTATAATTGTTTTTGTTATTTATTTTATAATTAAAATCAGTGTGTATTATTAAGATGGATTAAGCTGCTTAATATACCTTAACAAGGCATTCTCCACAGCTTGAGTCCTTTTTTTCTTCTTTCTTTGTAAAATGGAAATGCTTCATTTGAAGGTGCAGTTTTTTTTTGGGGGGGGGGGTGGGGGTGTTACCTCTCATGACAACTTGCATCCTTGTTATACAAGATGGAAGAGCAAGGTGACTGAACGTAAAAAAGGGAATGAACAGACACATGCAATGCGGCTATGTTTGGACTCAAAAAACAAGGGAACGAACGAACAGGAAAAGGACAGATGGGAAAAGGGGAAACACGTTGACTTGTAATAGGGTTCAGTTTGGTCAAGTTAATGTTGGTAGTGGGTAGTGAAGATCGAGATCGCAAGCAGGTCTCAGGGTGGGAAGAGATGATGGTGCACTCCTTCATTGAAGTTCTGGAGGGAAAAGTGTGATTGAACAGCCTCGGTATGGCGGTTATATAAACATGAGAAAAGTGAAACAAAAGTGTTGAGGTGTGCAGCGAGGAAGGTATTTGGAAGTCCAACCAGTTTAACCAGGATGAGGTTCCTGGAAGAACACAAGCATCCTCGAGCAGGGGCAGTTGCTGCGACTGACACTGTCATGTTTTGTTTTTAAGAGTACTTTTCATGGCTAAACTACTTGTGAAGTTTTATCACCATCAGAAGAAGTTGATGCAATAATGGTGTTTCAGAAATGCTTTTCTCCAGAGAGGATCAAAAACAACACCCAGGCTTTCCTGAGATTGCACATTTCAGTTCTTTCCCCATCTTGTATGTCCTGGTGGTAACTGGTTAATAGTCAGGAAGATGTTCTTCCCAAGTCCCTTCCCACATCAAGGAAAGAGTAAAGATGGACACAGCTCATGATGAGGCAGAATGCTAATATCACATCTTTGCTTCAAAGGCTGAACTTCCCATTCCCTCTTCCTGTTCTATATACACCACCGCCCCGCTCCCCCCCCAACCTTGCAGGCACTAAGTGACAAGCAAAATGACGTATGAATGCTCGACAAGGCCTTTTGCACATACGGTGTGTGTGTGTGTGTGTGTGTGTGTGTGTGTGTGTGTGTGTGTGTGTGTGTATATATGTTTTTCTTTTTTTTTTACAGCGATTCAGTTTGTGTCGATAGGCGATTTCACCTTGCCGTTACAGGAGTGAAATCTGTAATTCAAAGCGTTTTAAACATAATTTTCAGCATTTAGACAAAAGAACGGCAATTTCAAAGTATTCAATTTCAAAAAAATAAATCAATCAATCAATAAAAAGTTCCTGATTGCAAAGCAGACTCATGCAAGTATAGGAAATGCGAGACATATCCATGGGTGAGAGGATTCAGGTTTGTACCATTTCATGTTAGTAAAAGCTAGCGGAGGCAGTGGTTATAACACGTGGACGGACACTTCTCCTTTTACCAATAGATGCCAAAATTTAGTGCAATTTAGTCTTGTGGCCCAAGAACCAAACCAACATAACAGCACTCGCAGCCCACACACATGATTGATAGTAACCATCATCATTTTAAACTTACCCTGTATATTCACAAGCCCCAGTTATGACGTTTTCCCTCTTGGAAGTATACCTGAATGTTGGTAATGATGGTATCGGCTTTCCAATCGAAGACGACCATTAAATAAAATCACCAAGCCTGCCACTTTCACGAGAGGTTTAAGAACCTGTTTCACACGTCATCCACAGGCCGTGCACGGTCCACATCGCCAAGGGTTTATGCAGCATAGTCTGCAAGATAACTTTTTGGGCGAGTTCATCAGAAAGTTATGCAAATCTTTTGTTGTGCAGAGGCATGTTCTTCCCAAGTCTTTATCACAGTTGCGTTTCCAAGTATCTTCAGCTTCTGGTTTTTTTGGGGGGGGTTTTTTTTAAAGAGCTTTGTGAGCCATTTTATGCAACAATCCTCATCTGGTACTTGTGACATACATTTGGCCACCCTGATGAACCACATCACCCTGATTAACCTGGGTTTCTGAACCTGCACACAGAGCATTCTGGGGCAGTGCAAATCATTTCAAATGTCGCATATTCTCTGGAGCACGTGAGCTGCTCACCTGTAAATGTACAGTTCATCTCATTGGCAGGTAAACTTTCTTCATGTTCACAAGGAACGTGTACCGCTTGATGGGGTTATACCTCCCCGTCCTTTCTTTCAAGGATGATAATCCCTTGAAGCAGTGCAATGGGATCTATCTACATCTCTATCTCTCTCTCTCTGCTGGATAATATCAAGGATCCCATTTTTCTTTGGAAAAACCTGTAGATCACTTTGCAGATCATTCACTACTATTTGTGACCCTCCAGTACAAAACCAGTCGGAAGTCGCAAAAATTCAATATTGAGTTATTGGGTTTATTTGAAAGCCCATAAAATAAGCTTCACAATGGTGTATCATACATGGTGGTCCGTTACAAACTGACCGAGATGTCTTACGATGAAGTTTTACAACACAAGTTATTGGGAAAATCGAAATAACCGGATATTAGCTTCTGGAGTTTGAGAAACAAAGTCCTTAGCAATGTATATATACAAAGTATATATACTTAATCGTAAGATATCTCGGTCAGTTTGTGACGGACCACCATGTATGATACACCGTTGTGAAGCTTATTTTATGGGCTTTCAAATAAACCCAATAACTCAATATTGAATTTTTGCGACTTCCGACTGGTTTTGTACTGGAGGGTCACATTTGTCGGATGGTCTCGCCTTCATGCAATAAAATTTCATGTCTGGTATACAGTCTTTATTTAACGGGGAAGGAGAGGGTGCCCAGAAACTTTCTGCCCACCCTGTAGGATGTTGTCTGCCAAAGCCATAGACAACCCACTGCTGGCTTTGGGTTGTCAACCCACCCACAAGCCTCAAACGTCTCTCAATCTTTTTCATCTTCGAAGCTGTCGACAGCGTCACCTACTCTGGCTGGACCTCATACTACTTTGTCACAAAATCTTTAAAATAAATAAAAAGATAGAAAATATAAAAATCAGGAGGAAAAACGGCAATAGTAGCTTCCGAAACGGGAAGCGTTTTCTATGTTGTTCATGTGTACATGGCCACTGTAAAGCCAAGCATTGGGGATCCAAGCCGATCCACAGGATGGTAATCAGAACGTATCGTGTGAAAAGGCAATTAAATACCCTGAGTAAGCCCGGCTCTGGTTAAGCAAACCACAGGATTAGCGAAACCGGTGCGAAGGAGATGGAGGAGTGAAGAACTGCGGGGTAAGACAATTTTGAAAATAGAATGGATAAATGCAACCTCAAGTCACTTCCGCATCCACTGTTTTGAGCGTAGAGCAAACAATTGAGGGGGCAAGCTATATTATTGCTGTTGTGATCTTTCATTTTGCATCAATACGTTGTACGATTATAATCAGGGAGTTGAGGCTGTCGGACAAGCGGATGGTGATGGCGACACATGAATGGAAGTGCCGGAAGCAGAAGTTAGGTTGGTAGAAAGGAGGTACAAAGGAATGAAGGGAAGAGTTTGGGTTGGTGCCAGGATGTCAGAGTTCAGCACGAACATCAGTTTGAGGCAGGGAAGCTCTCCCAGCCAAATCGTGTTTATCAGGGTGATGGAGCTGGTAAGCAGGAAGGGTAAAAACAAAAGTTATTCTGGAGAGGATGTTTTAAGTGCCGGGGGGAGGAGGGGTAAATGTATTTTGATTTGTGCCGTGGTTAATAATCCCCTGTCTGGAGCAGTGGTCAGAAAACCACTTGTACTGTGGAACGTGTAAGGCCAACAAGCAAAAATCGTAAGTATCTCCCACTCCTCACAAGGGGTTGGGGGTGGGATTTTTTTGGGGGCGGGGTCTATTACCCAACCTTGGGCACTACCAACATGTTTGCAAAATTTGCTACAGATTGGCCCAGCCCTGGTTTTTTTTTTCTTTCTTTTTTCTATGATTTTCAGACTACACACGCACGCACACTCATTCAGGACATACACATATACACGATAGCTCATTACAGGAAGATACGGTATACACAAATCACTGACAATCATAATCACCCTTCACTTACAAAAACTTCTCATGACGATCCGATCCAGTTCAACCATCACCAGATCTTCTGTAAAATCAATGAAAATGAAGAAATATCACGAGCTGTGTCATTTCATCGTCCTTGAATAATTATCGTTTGATTTTTAGCATAATTATGCAAAAAAAACCAAAAAAACCATGTGCGGAACAAAAACAGATCTATTGGTACAACTGTCACTCCACTAATGCGTTGAACAAAAATCCATGCATTTCACTGTAGCACAATAGAACTATCTCTTCTCCAAAAGTTTCCACTTTTTTTGTTTTGGTTTTTTCCACAAAAGTTTTCAGTTTCAAACTTTTCTGAGCTGAAACCAGGCAGAGGTAGAACTACGGCTCCTGCGAATCTTGGATACAGGGAAGAAAAAAAAAGTGGCGGGATGCAGCACTGGGTATTCAGTTCAGCGAGTTCACTTCGTACAATGAACCTTCATCGTTGTTGATGTACCAGGAATACTCTTCTGAAAACACTTTCAGAAAATCGTCCTGCATCATCGGACGATCTTTATTCCTTGATGTGTCCAATTAGAAACCCAAAGGATGATTAATGGTGTTGATAACCTGTCAGGTTTTCTCATACCACCAAGCTCATGGCAGATTTATTAGACTCATTTAATAATTAAATCTGTGAAATACAAAAATAAACAAACAAATGAATAATAATAATTTAAAAAACATGTTATTCAACAATTTATCTTTCTTTTTACTAGTGGGCCTGTTGGTCCATGAGACAAATTTTCATTGGTCTTCACAGCCTTGTAGCATACCTGCTGCTGTACTGCTTGGGCATCAGCTTGCCTTCACAAGACCAGATGTGCTTGGGCCAACATGAGGATTATAACATTCATTTTCATTATTGCCAAATATACTACGTTATTATTGTTGCTAGTATTAGAATTCATTAACATATGCTTTTGTTGCAATGTTATAATTGTTTTGTTATTATATAATAAAAGCATGTGATTAAAGATGGATTAAGCTGCTTAATATACCTTAACAAGGCATCTCCACAGCTTGAGTCCTTTTTTTCTTCTTTCTTTGTAAAATGGAAATGCTTCATTTGAAGGTGCAGTTTTTTTTTGGGGGGGGGGGGTGGGGGTGTTATCCTCAATGACAACTTGCATCCTTGTTATACAAGATGGAAGAGCAAGTGACTGAACGTAAAAAAGGGAATGAACAGACACATGCAATGCGGCTATGTTTGGACTCAAAAACAAGGGAACGAACGAACAGGAAAAGGACAGATGGGAAAAGGGAAACACGTTGACTTGTAATAGGGTTCAGTTTGGTCAAGTTAATGTTGGTAGTGGGTAGTGAAGATCGAGATCGCAAGCAGGTCTCAGGTGGGAAGAGATGATGGTGCACCCTTCATTGAAGTTCTGGAGGGAAAAGTGTGATTGAACAGCCTCGGTATGGCGGTTATATAAACATGAGAAAAGTGAAACAAAAGTGTTGAGGTGTGCAGCGAGGAAGGTATTTGGAAGTCCAACCAGTTTAACCAGGATGAGGTTCCTGGAAGAACACAAGCATCCTCGAGCAGGGCAGTTGCTGCGACTGACACTGTCATGTTTTGTTTTAAGAGTACTTTTCATGGCTAAACATTGTGAAGTTTTATCACCATCAGAAGAAGTTGATGCAATAATGGTGTTTCAGAAATGCTTTCTCCAGAGAGGATCAAAAACACACCCAGGCTTTCCTGAGATTGCACATTTCAGTTCTTTCCCCATCTTGTATGTCCTGGTGGTAACTGGTTAATAGTCAGGAAGATGTTCTTCCCAAGTCCTTCCACATCAAGGAAAGAGTAAAGATGGACACAGCTCATGATGAGGCAGAATGCTATATCACATCTTTGCTTCAAAGGCTGAACTTCCATTCCCTCTTCCTGTTCTATATACACACGCCCCGCTCCCCCCCCCCAACCTTGCAGGCACTAAGTGACAAGCAAAATGACGTATGAATGCTCGACAAGGCTTTGCACATACGGTGTGTGTTGTGTGTGTGTGTGTGTGTGTGTGTGTTGTGTGTGTGTGTGTATATATGTTTTTCTTTTTTTTTTACAGCGATTCAGTTTGTGTCGATAGGCGATTCACTTGCCGTTACAGGAGTGAAATCTGTAATTCAAAGCGTTTTAAACATAATTTTCAGCATTTAGACAAAAGAACGGCAATTCAAAGTATTCAATTTCAAAAAAATAAATCAATCAATCAATAAAAAGTTCCTGATTGCAAAGCAGACTCATGCAAGTATAGGAAATGCGAGACATATCCATGGGTGAGAGGATTCAGGTTTGTACCATTTCATGTTAGTAAAAGCTAGCGGAGGCAGTGGTTATAACACGTGGACGGAACTTCTCCTTTTACCAATAGATGCCAAAATTTAGTGCAATTTAGTCTTGTGGCCCAAGAACCAAACCAACATAACAGCACTCGCAGCCCACACACATGATTGATAGTAACCATCATCATTTAAAACTTACCCTGTATATTCACAAGCCCCAGTTATGACGTTCCCTCTTGGAAGTATACCTGAATGTTGGTAATGATGGTATCGGCTTTCCAATCGAAGACGACCATTAAATAAAATCACCAAGCCTGCCACTTTCACGAGAGGTTTAAGAACCTGTTTCACACGTCATCCACAGGCCGTGCACGGTCCACATCGCCAAGGGTTTATGCAGCATAGTCTGCAAGATAACTTTTTGGGCGAGTTCATCAGAAAGTTATGCAAATCTTTTGTTGTGCAGAGGCATGTTCTTCCAAGTCTTTATCACAGTTGCGTTTCCAAGTATCTCAGCTTCTGTTTTTTGGGGGGGGTTTTTTTTAAAGAGCTTTGTGAGCCATTTCAACAATCCTCATCTGGTACTTGTGACATACATTTGGCCACCCTGATGAACCACATCACCCTGATTAACCTGGGTTTCTGAACCTGCACACAGAGCATTCTGGGGCAGTGCAAATCATTTCAAATGTCGCATATTCTCTGGAGCACGTGAGCTGCTCACCTGTAATGTACAGTTCATCTCATTGGCAGGTAAACTTTCTTCATGTTCACAAGGAACGTGTACCGCTTGATGGGTTATACCTCCCCGTCCTTTCTTTCAAGGATGATAATCCCTTGAAGCAGTGCAATGGGATCTATCTACATCTCTATCTCTCTCTCTCTGCTGGATATATCAAGGATCCCATTTTCTTTGGAAAAACTGTAGATCACTTTGCAGATCATTCACTACTATTTGTGACCTCCAGTACAAAAGTCGGAAGTCGCAAAAATTCAATATTGAGTTATTGGTTTATTTGAAAGCCCATAAATAAGCTTCACAATGGTGTATCATACATGGGTGTCCGTTACAAACTGACCGAGATGTCTTACGATGAAGTTTTACAACACAAGTTATTGGGAAAATCGAAATAACCGGATATTAGCTTCTGGAGTTTGAGAAACAAAGTCCTTAGCAATGTATATATACAAAGTATATATACTTAATCGTAAGATATCTCGGTCAGTTTGTGACGGACCACATGTATGATACACCGTTGTGAAGCTTATTTTATGGCTTTCAAATAAACCAATAACTCAATATTGAATTTTTGCGACTCCGACTGGTTTTGTACTGGAGGTCACATTTGTCGGATGGTCTCGCCTTCATGCAATAAAATTTCATGTCTGGTATACAGTCTTTTTAACGGGAAGGAGAGGGTGCCAGAAACTTTCTGCCCACCCTGTAGGATGTTGTCTGCAAACGCATAGACAACCCACTGCTGGCTTTGGGTTGTCAACCCACCCACAAGCCTCAAACGTCTCTCATCTTTTTCATCTTCGAAGCTGTCGACAGCGTCACTACTCTGGCTGAGCTCATACTACTTTGTCACAAAATCTTTAAAATAATAAAAAAAGAAAATATAAAATCAGGAGGAAAAACGGCAATAGTAGCTTCCGAACCGGGAAGCGTTTTCTATGTTGTTCATGTGTACATGGCCACTGTAAAGCCAAGCATTGGGGTCCAAGCCGATCCACAGGATGGTAATCAGAACGTATCGTGTGAAAAGGCAATTAAATACCCTGAGTAAGCCCGGCTCTGGTTAAGCAAACCACAGGATTAGCGAAACCGGTGCGAAGGAGATGGAGGAGTGAAGAACTGCGGGGTAAGACATTTTGAAAATAGAATGGATAAATGCAACCTCAGTCACTTCCGCATCCACTGTTTTGAGCGTAGAGCAAACAATTGAGGGGGCAAGCTATATTATTGCTGTTGTGATCTTCATTTTGCATCAATACGTTGTACGATTATAATCAGGGAGTTGAGGCTGTCGGACAAGCGGAGGTGATGGCGACACATGAATGGAAGTGCCGGAAGCAGAAGTTAGGTTGGTAGAAAGGAGGTACAAAGGAATGAAGGGAAGAGTTTGGGTTGGTGCCAGGATGTCAGAGTTCAGCACGAACATCAGTTTGAGGCAGGGAAGCTCTCCCAGCCAAATCGTGTTTATCAGGGTGATGGAGCTGGTAAGCAGGAAGGGTAAAACAAAAGTTATTCTGGAGAGGATGTTTTAAGTGCCGGGGGGAGGAGGGGTAAATGTATTTTGATTTGTGCCGTGGTTAATAATCCCCTGTCTGGAGCAGTGGTCAGAAAACCACTTGTACTGTGGAACGTGTAAGGCCACAACAAAAAAATCGTAAGTATCTCCCACTCCTCACAAGGGGTTGGGGGTGGGATTTTTTTGGGGGGCGGGGTCTATTCCAACCTTGGGCACTACCAACATGTTTGCAAAATTTGCTACAGATTGGCCAGCCCTGGTTTTTTTTTTTCTTTCTTTTTCTATGATTTTCAGACTACACACGCACGCACACTCATTCAGGACATACACATATACACGATAGCTTCATTACAGAAAGATACGGTATACACAAATCACTGACAATCATATCACCCTTCACTTACAAAAACTTCTCATGACGATCCGATCCAGTTCAACCATCACCAGATCTTCTGTAAATCAATGAAAATGAAGAAATATCACGAGCTGTGTCATTTCATCGTCCTTGAATAATTATTTTGATTTTAGCATAATTATGCAAAAAAAACCAAAAAAACCATGTGCGGACAAAAACAGATCTATTGGTACAACTGTCACTCCACTAATGCGTTGAACAAAAATCCATGCATTTACTGTAGCACAATAGAACTATCTCTTCTCCAAAAGTTTCCACTTTTCTTGTTTTGGTTTTTCCACAAAAGTTTTCAGTTTCAAACTTTTCTGAGCTGAAACCAGGCAGAGGTAGAACTACGGCTCCTGCGAATCTTGGATACAGGGAAGAAAAAAAAGTGGCGGGATGCAGCACTGGTATTCAGTTCAGCGAGTTCACTTCGTACAATGAACCTTCATCGTTGTTGATGTACCAGGAATACTCTTCTGAAACACTTTCAGAAAATCGTCCTGCATCATCGGACGATCTTTATTCCTTGATGTGTCCAATTAGAAACCAACGGATGATTAATGGTTTGATAACCTGTCAGGTTTTCTCATACCACAAGCTCATGGCAGATTTATTAGACTCATTTAATAATTAAATCACTTAATTAATACATTATTATTTTCTCTCACAGGAAATTGCATCTGAAATACGAAATGAAAATACTGCTTTTGCCACAACTTGGGACAAAATTGTCGGTTTGGTTGAAGAGCTTATGAGCGACCAAGACCCACAGAATGAGCTCGACCTTGATGGCCCAACCAAAGAGTTATACCTTGGAGACCAGCAAAATCCTGAAAAAGAGTTTTACAGCAATAGTACTCATTGCGAGTTATCAAGACAATCCCACTGAACAAGTTATACCTTGATGAGCCAGAATACAAGTTTACCTTGAAGACTCACAAATTTGAAAAAAAAATCAGTAAATGAGTTCTGCCTTGATGGTTTAAATAACTACTTGGAGACTCGGGAAAAGGGTTCTGCCAAGATGGTTCTAAATATGGAACCTACCTTGGAGACTCACAAATTTCAGACATTTTGAAAAATGGAGATTTCCTTGATGATCCACAGTTATACCATGTGAGATCTATTATTGAAACCCATAAAAATTGGAAAAATGGAGTTTTCCATGATGATCCAAAGTTATACTATGTGAGATCTATCACTGAACCCATAAAAATTGGAAAAAATGGTTTTCCTTGATGATCCACAGTTATACTATGTGAGATCAATCACTGAACAACATAAAAATTGGAAAAAATAGAGTTTTCCTTGATGATCCAGTTATATATTATGTGAGATCTATCACTGAAACCCATAAAAATTGGAAAAATGGAGTTTTCCTTGATGATCCAAAGTTATACTATGTGAGATCTATCACCAAAACCACAATATCTCTGGAAATTGTGGTTCTACCTTGGAGTCTTGGATAGATGGTTATATTTTGGAGACTTGAAATGTGGGTTCTGGCTTGATAACTCAAAATGTGATACATATTTTGGAAACTCAACAGAAATGTGTTATACCTTGGAGACTTGGAAAGTTGGGTTTATTTTGGAGACTTGAAATGTGGTTTCTACCACTCTGGGGATCTAAACCATATCGATGTGGTTCTTTGTTGGATGGTGCTTGATGAGAGCAATATCAAGAAAGTTCTTACTTCCCTTTCTACTTCATCAAACCTGAAAGCTTTAAAGACAGAATTGGAAGAAGAAAAAAAAAAACATAAAAAATATTGTTAGTTCTGGGAAGAAGATGCAGGAACGTTCTTACTTCCCCTTTTTACTTCATCAAACCTGAAAGCCTTAAAAGACAGAATTGGAAGAAGAGAAAAAAACATAAAAATATATTTTGTTGAAATACGTATTGAAAAAAAAGACATTGGGTTGGGGTTGAGATTTTGAATGTGAGGGTTGGGGTGGGGGTTGAGATTTTGAATGTGAGGATTGGGGTGAGGGTTGAGATTTTGAATGTGAGGGTTGGGTGGGGTTGAGATTTTAAATGTGAGGGTGGGTGGGGGTTTAGATTTTGAATGTGAGGGGATTCAGTTGAGGATTCTGTGTTTTGGGTTCACAGATCTAAGAACGTCCCATTGCACACACACTCAACAAACAAAAGTTAAGCCTTGACGTTCAGTTGAGGATTCTGTGTTTGGGGTTCACAGATCTAAGAACGTCCCCCTTGACACACATTATATACTGTTATACACCTCGGACTTGGCCCTCTAGTGTCCACAAAGGTGTATAGTAGGAGGGAGTGAAGGGACACCCCATTGCTCCCATGGTATTATCTGCTTAGTTTTGTCTTTTGTAATTCCTGTGAATAAAATGAACCTAAATCTCTTCCCTTCCAAATCATATATCTTATAAGTCCAAGGAGCCGTATCTATTACATAAACAATTTTAAAAAGTTCGTTCGTCCATCGTTTATATAACCTTTTTCAAAATGAGATTTCCACCTATATATTCTTACGATATCACCAACTTTGAACTTAGGTTTTCTGACATTAATCTCTTTTTCATATTTTAATTTTGTAAATGTTTCTGATGGTTTCATATTTGTTGACGTGTGACTCGTGTCATACTTATCCACAATATCCTGAATAAAAGATGACCATTGTTGTGAACCGAGTTGTGTGAATTTTTTATATAGTCTCTCTTTAAGGTACGATTAAAACGTTCAACAACAACGGCCTTCCTTCATTAAAGGTACTGTAATATGTAATACGTTATTTTTTAGAAAATTCATAAATGTCTTGTTATAAACTCTCTACCCTCATCAGTCACAATTTTTTAGGTTTTCTCTTACTTTTATTAAATATCTGTTGAAAGGCTAACATAAGAGTATTACCTGTTTTGTTTTTTAAAGGGAAACCATGCGTATCTACTCCTCAAATCAAATAACGGTTAAAGCATACTTGTATCTAACCTTTCTACTAGAGAGGAAATTCTGATTAAAGATGAAATTCTGATTAAAGAGGGAATTCTAACTAGAGAGGAAATTCAAACAAGGAATGAAATTCAAAGTAAAGAGAAAATTCTTACAAGTAAGGGAATTTATCCTTATGATTATATGGATTCATTTATGAGATTTAAAGAAACACAACTTCCTTCAAAAGAAAGTTTCTATATAACCTTTATGAAGAAGAGATAAGTGATAAGGAATATAAACACGCACAAGAAATTTGGAAAATATTTAAGATAGAACCTTGGAGAATTATCATGATTTGTATCTAAAACAGATGTTTTATTGTTAGCTGATGTGTTTGAAGCTTTTAGATACTCTGTCATAATAAAAATTGTTATGGATTAGATCCTGCCCACTATTTCACAGCTCCTGTTTTTGCTTGGAGTGCAATGTTGAAAATGACAAAACAAGATATAGATTTAATCAGTGATGTAGATATGCTTTTGATGATTGAGAAGTCTAAGAGAGGTGGAATATCACAAGTATGTTCAAAAAGATAGCTAAAGCAATAATAAATATCTTCCAAATTATGATAGTGAAAAAGATAGTAATTATTTGATGTATTTTGATGCATAATATTTTGTATGGATGGGCAATGTCTCAATCTCTGCCTTATGGTAAATTAGAGTGGGTGAAAGAAAAGGATTATGAAAAGGCTTTGATGAATATTGTTATCTTTCTCGAGGAATTGAATGAGGAAGAAGAAGGTTATTATTTGTGAAGTTGATTTGAGGTAACTGAGTGATCTTCATAATAAGCATAAAGACCTTCCTTTTGCATGTGAGAAAGAAACCCCAAAGAAAGAATGGTTAAGTGATTATAAAAAGTTTTAATATTAAAGGTAAATCAACAGAAAAGTTATTAACAATATCTATGATAGAGAGGAATATGTTTTGGCATCAGAGAAGCTTGAAACAGTTTTTGAGAGAAGGATTGAGAGTAGCTAAAATTCATAGAGTTTAAAATTTAAACAAAGTCTTGGATGAAAAAGTATATTAATTTCAATACAGATATGAGAACAAATACAAAAGTAAAATTTGAAGGGGAATTCTATAAATTGATGAATAATGCTGTCTTTGGAAAGACAATGGAGAATGTTAGAAACAGGCAACACATTAGATTTGCAACATCTTGGAAAGAAGCTTCTGGATTGATAATAAACCAAATTTTAAGAGAGAAGAGGTTTTTTCAGAGAACTTTTCTGCTATCATATGTAAAAGGAAAGTATTGTAATGGATAAACCAATTTATATTGGAACAGCAGTTCTTGATTTATCAAAGATATTGATGTATGATTATTTGTATAATGGCTTAAAGAAAGAGTATGGTGAAAATGTTTCATTGTTGTATATGGACACTGATAGTTTTATCCTAGATATAAAACTGATGATGTTTATAAAGATATGAAGAAAAATATTGGAGTATATGATACAGTAATTTTAGTAAGAGAGCGAGTTATTGTTCAAAAAAGAATGAAAAGGTTATTGGTAAGTTTAAGGATGAGTTGGGTGAAAAGTAATGAGTGAGTTTATTGAATTGAGAGCAAAGGCATATGCTTATAAGTATGGTGATCAGATTGATAAGAGTTTAAAGGGAATAAAGAAATATGTAATAAGAAATCAATAACTTTTAGAAATTATTATAATTGTTTGATGAATAGAAGAGTATAGGAAAATGAATACAACAAGAAGTTATAAACATAAGATATATAGTGAAGAAGTAAATAAAAAGGCATTAGGAGCCTTTGATGATAAGAGATTTTTTTAGATAATGGAATAGATTGTGTTCCATATGGATATTATATGATAGAGTGAATAGAATAGATTGTGTTTTAACGATGGGAAGATGGGAAGATGGGTTCGGGTTTTAAGGGCTACCGCGCGTTTTTCACAATATATAAATGGTCAAACCAGTATTAATCAAACTAAAGAGTGGAGAAAATCTCAGTCTTGGTATATAAATGGAAAACATAATAAATGTGAAAAATATCAAATAAGTCTTATTGAAAAAATAACTAAAACAAAGGTAATAAAACAAATAAGCAAATCAATTTAAAAACTAGTAAGTTCAGGATGTAAGAAAAAAATTTATATCTTGAATGGACTGAAAACTTTAATGGTTATCAATTGAACAATGGAAAAACAATTTACTATAATCTCAAAATGATATGTGGCTCAGGAGGTAGTCAGACGAGAGCATTAAGAGAAGTTTATCATTTCATAATGACAAAAAGGGGTATCTTGAAAAATATAAAGATTTAAATGTTTTATTTTAAATATTTAGATGGGGATTATTGTGCAAGAAAATTAAACTATTGAAGGAATTTGAGAATGAACAAATCTTTATAGGTCAATGAGTGGCTAACAATATGCATTGGTTATTTGAAAAAGAGTGCCCTAGGCTTACATGTTTCAGATATTTCTTTAGAATCACCTTTAACAAATCACATATACTTTACTCCTTGAACAAATCTTTATTTATTGCATTGGTTATTTGAAAAGAGTGCCCTAGGTTAAAAGGGGAGACAAATAAATATACCTTGGGATAAAAAGGGGGTTTATTTTTTAGGGAAAAAAAATGAATCGCTGAGAATCCCCCATTCATTAACATGGGGAAAGTGAGCCAGAATCAGTATATTCACCTACTGATAGACGCACTGATATTGGTTCTCATTTAAATTGACTCATGGCATTCATGGAGCAAATCTCCAGCTTTTGTGACTCACACCAATTATGTAATCGGTGTGTGTGGTCGGAGGGCCCATGGTTACAACATATTTAATGCCAAAAAAAAAAAATACCTTTCACCTTCACTTCCCGCACAACCACAGCCCTCCCTCCCCCAAACTCCCCCCCCCCCCCCCACTATGTTTCTGAATGCATCAAAATCATAACATGAAGGAAAGGAAAGACTTAAAGAAGGTGTAAAACATTGTTTGCATCTCGTCTTCACTTTTTATTTTCTCCTTTCAGACAATATTTATTATCTTGCCAAAACGAATTTTTGCAAGATGATTCGTCAGCTTGTATGTTTTTTTTTGTTGTTTGTCTGTAATCACGTATAAATAATTCTGTAGAGCACAGTTATCATTGGAAATTTTTGTACTTCGAATCAGCAAGGCCTATAGAGGTCCCTTTCAGGCATAAAATTTGAAGGTCAAGGTCAAAGGTCAAGGTCACTTGTCGCAAATCAGGGGAGTCGACGAAACCCTTATTTTTTGAGTAATTTTGATCGGATGTCTCAAACTTCATGGGAATATAGTTCATGGTCTGGGCCTCAGCTGATTAATTTTTGGTGGCGATTGGCCTTGACCTTCATGGTTAGCGCCTCAGGTCAAACTTTCAAGTTTTAGGACCCATATCGTGTAGTACTCAAATTGAACACCTCGATGAGTGCTTTCTAGATATGTCAAGCTTGAGACATTATGACGTATTTGGTGACGTTATGAGCAAACGCATATTTTTCATGGTTACTCTGTAGAACGATTCTCATCGGAATCTCTCGTAGCAGATATTCCTCAAGGAGTCGCTCCTGGTGGATAGCAGCTCTGTTCACCTCAGTGACCTTAAAGAAGTC
>CM068952.1:184796884-184831117 GCA_035128595.1 Eptatretus atami
AAGGATAAGATTAAATAAGGCCATTAATTACCTTCAAAACAGGTGTTTTAATCAACCCAAATACCCAGGTTTCACTCATGCACGCCCTTGTGTAGTTATCTTAGTTTGGATGCAAAATTTCAGGCTGCTAGGTTTCATGGTTTTGGCATTATGGAGGAGACACACTGACTGACTGACACACACCGACATATTATTGTAGATTCTTCGTTTGTGTCACTCACTCTGCATCTCCTTCAGAATGTTCTTGTTGAGTTTGATAAGCAAGTCCAGATTCTTCTCCTCCTGAGAGATTCCCAACAATGTGAATGGTGTCATCCTCACATATTGAAACTGTGACGACTCAAATCTGAGCAAGAATAGAAAAGAAACAAAACAAACAAACAAACAAACAAACAAACACAAAAAAACACGATTTAAAGGATGGATGCATTTGATCAAAAATTATTTTCTTCAAGATTCAACAACTTCCTCACTCTCAAGTAATCTCACACAATATAGGAAATCAAATCAGCATTTGGGCAGGAGGGGACACAGTTTGTGAATGCCATTAAAAAAATTTGTTGGGGTGGGGGGGGGGGGGGGGGGGGAGGAAGAGGAGGAGGAATCAATAATTTAAGAAAAGGAATTAGAATATCAAAAAAATTTGGAAGTTTGAAATGAGTAAAAACATCACGATGTGCCAGACATGTACGTGATGGACACAATCACCGTCCTACCTTTTTACAAGATCCGTGTGACCCTAAAGAGCAAAAAATAAATAAAGGGTTACCTCAATTTTTGAATCACTTAATATTTAATTTCATTTATATGAATAATGCAAGCAATGTTTAATTTGCAGTTCAAAGGATAAATGCAATTGTGTTTAGTCAAGTCAGTACATGAGAGCCATTCTGTGTTCGTCCTTCCAAGTCCCAATGAACAATCCAAGGAGAAAACAAGTACAGGTACAAAGTACACCGCACCATGCCAAATAAATAAATAAATAATCCTCCAGCGTGTGACATCACCGCAGCACTTGGAGACTGAATTGGGAGGGAGCGGTGTAAAATAATTGATCGATTAATTGCATAATTAAAATAAATAAATAATAATTATTAAATAATTAATTTCTTAACCAATTTGCGAGTAGCAGACCTAAACCACCACCGTTTCATCTGAATCTAACTTTTTGAAAATCAACTTATCAAAAAAGTTAAATAATTAATTCATTAATCCATCCATCAGGATCATATTCTGTGTAGAGCGTTGGTGCTGCCTTAGCAGTCTCCTTGGCTATTGGGCACAATCCTGGACGGGTCACCAATCCGACACAATATACCAGCAAGCTGGCACTCATTTTGCCAAACCTCGGAAGGATGACAGGCAGAGTCAACTCCACCTGCTATTAATTCAACAGCTGAGCGGGATTTGAACTCAGGACCCTCGGATCCCAAGCCCACCACCCGAACCATTAAGCCAACACCAGGCATACAATTGATTAATCAATAAATCAAAAATACTCTTTGCAACCAAATCACTTGTTCACCGTCGTGTCCAAACATCAGCTTCCTTGCTCAAAAGGTGGCCGAGATATTGCCAGGATGAGAAATAAAATAAATACATAATTAATTATAATAGATTTATAATCAATTAATTGATTAATCAAATAGTAAAAAAAAATTAATTTTTTTGCCAAAGCACATCTTCACTTTTGTCCCAAATTTCAGCTTCCGAGCTCAAAGGATGGCCGAGATATCGCTTGGACAAACAAACAAGAAAACAGACAGAGTAAAATCTGAGTCCTAACTTTGTCGCTCGGAGATGACGTCATGCATCGCATGGATATGGAATTTGGAAGGAGTGGTGTAAAATTATTTAGTGCAATGTTTGGGAACCATAACCAGTTGTGAAACAGGGGTTTATCGTTGTGATGGAGCTCATGGTAAAAGGTGACTGTGATCACTAACCAGCAGTACGATGAAAACAATCTGGGTCGGACTTCATCTTCACACTTTTCACTCATTCACCAAGCATTGTAAATTACACTTTACCATTAATTCACTGCACATACATCTTAAACCTTCACATGGAAGACGCCCTCAAGTCGAGTCGGTTAAAGATTAAATACTGACATATTCCTACCGAACCATAACGATCAAACATTGCAACTTTTGTACCACATTTGCAAGAAAACACACCTGTAGAAAAGAAATGTCCTCCAGATGCTGGAGCGCTTTGTGTAGAGAGGATTTTGCTTCTCGGAGAGATGCAATCTGCTTCTTCAGCTTCTCCATCTGCTTCTCGAGCAGAGAAAGCTTCTCGTTTTGCCTTTTAATGACACGGCTCTTCACCACATCCACGGCTTCATCCACAAATTGGTACATTTGCGTTCTCTTCCCCTCTAGCCTGTCCACAGTATGTTTGTCTGAATGCTGGGAGGAATTATTGTTTGAAATGAGTTTTAAAGTCAAGAATAAAAGTTTCAGAGAAAACCAATTAATGCTGGCAGACGTGACGCCCAGTTCAACTTTCGTCCAAGGGATGGGACACACATTCATGAATCACTCTGCCTGCGAAACGCTGGGATGAGTTTCTAGCTGGGTCGAGATTCAAATCCAGGCTACACAGCTTCGGAGCGAGCGTGCGTACCTCTAAGCCATCCTGCCAGCCCAAGTGCCACTTATCAAAGAGATAAATTATATTACTTAAACAATAACAAAAAGCACTTTGACAAAAACCAAAACATTTGTTCATTTGGATAAAATAAAATTAGACTAAAATGGTGATGGAGTGCAATGGTCACGGATGGAGGTGGTTGGTGGCCAGTGTGGTAATGGGCAGAGGTGGTGTGAGATGCTCACTAGATGATGCAACTAGGGTTCAAGTAAAGAACACCAAAGGTTAAACATTATCCTTCTCAAAAAAATAAAAATAAAAATAAAATTGATAGCCATTCCATGGTGCTTCCCACCTGTGTTTGCTCGAACTCCTGCTGCAGCTCCTGGAGTTCGGCTACAAGTTCTTCCATCGGGTTTGGTACTTGAGGATACTTTGCGGCCAACACGCTCTGCACAGGATGAGGAAGCACCAGCAGGGAGTTAGACTTTTTTTCTTTTTTTTTGGTGAAACGATTCGGCAAACTCTGTTGGACGTTAATCACGTGGAGAGTGGAATGCTTGCCTGGTGACACACCTCTGGAGGTGTAACACCCAAACATAAAAGAAAATATTTCTATCCATCAAAAGTAACAAAAAAATTATTTTGTGAAGCTTTCAGTGACTGGGATTGGATTGCTCCAGGAAAACATGAATATGGGACTTTGGCCTTTCATGCAAAAACAGACGGTTGTCTTTCGTATGAGCAGGATTCAGCCCGAATAAAAGAACAGATGAGGTGGATGTATTGGGTAAGGAATACATTTGAAATAAGGCGATCGCCCCACAATGCATCGCCGCATAAGCGCAAAACCCCTACACAACAGTGGCAACCGGGGCATAATATATCCCGTTTCATTTTGGTTCATAAAGAGAGATAAACTCCGTCCCCATAAATATGTTGGTGGGATCATCCCGGAACATCGATAAACTTCTCTTTAAAAAAAAAACAAGACACAGGTTCCAAACAATTACATATTCATCTGACGTACACATCATCGACACGGTAAATGACGGCATACATCATGCACTCGATCTTTACAAATCAAGGTAACATTTTTTTCGTACGTTAGATATTTTGGTTCATAAAGGGAGTAAAAAGGGGTTCAGTTTTATACTTCACTTGCTCTTTCTTGCAGGGTTTTCTAAAGACAATAATCAATGACCATTCATCGTAGGTAGTAGACGAGTGCTCGGCTAGCTAGCTCAGTAAGTATTGCCATCGCACTATAGAACTCCAGCGATCACGCAGGATTTTTTACGTTGGCAGGGTGTGTAAAACAAACACACACACCATACACGTTGGTGTCGATAATTGGCACAGGCCTTCTGAAGCACACCCGATTCATATAACAATTGCTTTGCAATACATGTCCCCTACTGCTGTGACATCTTAAATAACCCGATGTACATGCGTGACCAAGGCCCTTCTGGAGGTTCAACCTTCGCTGCATAAACAAAGATGTCCTGCCCAAACCACTCCACTTTAAACAACCTCCACCAAGCTTCGAAACACGGTGGATCGTGCAGGCCACAGGTCGAAGGCTTTTGCGGCCGCGTGTATCGATCTGCCGTAAGAGCCTAACAAAAACGTACCGCTCGAACACAACGGACTGTTTATGGGATCCATTCGGCCTTACCAATGGTAGTATGGGCTCGGGTGGAACAGAGAGCTCCAAACTTTGCCATTGCCGCCGGAGAGTCAGTGAAGAAGCACAAAAAGGTTTGCTGCACTGCAAGACAAACCAGTGCATGATAGAAACGCCAGCCATTCGCTCTGGGAGCGATAGGTGGTCAACCTATCTGGTAAACGTCTCACAGATGCACAGATAAGCGTATTAAAAATAATAATGATTTTAAAAAATAAAAATAATTTAAAACTAGAGTAATTCGACTGCGCGCAGTCGACGGGTATGCCTCCGCTCTCCCGCACAAACACTTGAGTATTGACATATTTGGCCCTTGACCTTTATCATATCTGGGCCAAAATCTAATCAGTTAATTGCCTTGTCTAACTTTACCTTTGTACCAAGTTTGATGAAATTCTGTCCAATATTTGAGTCAGGGCGTAAACAGTAAAATTTCAGAGTTTGACCTTGACCTTTATCACATCTGGCCCAAAATCTAATCACTTAATTGCCCTGTCTTACTTTACCTTTTTACCAAGTTTGATGAAATTCTACAATTTGCTTCTTGAGTTATCGCGTAAACGAAAATCCGGACGGACGAACGGACAGACAACCCGGAAACATAATGCCTCCGGCACCCTTGGTGCGGAGGCATAAAAAAAGACAACTTCGCAGTCACTCCTAAAGGGATACCGACAGATGTGATCGTATCACGAATTGAGACTACAATCACGGAACTATCGGACAACACCAAGAACGAGGTTAGGTCACGTGTGGCGGAAGTCTTATTACACCCACTCCGTCTCAGCTGAAATGATTTCAACCAGAATTCTGTGCAAAGGACGAGCCTTGCAAAAGCTGCACATAATGGACAAAATTGCGGTTGCCCCGGCAGTCAAAGGCCGTGCAACAGTTATTGGACTGCTCCGCGTACAAGGACAAAATGCAGGGGTTACTGTACGATGCCAACACTGATGAACGTCTAACGAAGGATCGAACCAAGAAGGAAGAACACATGTTAAACGTGCTGCTTGCAAAGGATAAAATAAATAAATCAATAAATAAACAGGAAGATTGTTGAACACCAACGACCAGCATATATGTAGTAGCAACGGCGTCACTCCCAGAGTGTATGGGTTATGCAAAATTCGTCAAGACGACGTTCTATTACAGATCATAGTGTCATGTATCAATGAGCCATCATACGCATTGTCCAAGTTTGTGGCGAATATATAGGTACCTTGTGGGAGGTGGTGGTGGGGGGGGGGGGGGGGGGGGGAAGAGAAAATAAAATAAAATAAAAACCCGACCGATGATTTCACAACAGCTTCGATCGACCGAGTTCAAGTTTCATCAGAATCGTGTGTCGTTTTGAGAAGGAAGGAAATACCTATTTTGGGGGAGCAACTCCTCAAAAGACCTCCTTAGACCTCAATTTTTTTTAAAGCTGTGAACAAACTTGTGTGTAGTTTTAGAGAAGAAGAAAAAAAGTAAATACCTATTTTTATTTTTTTTAGGTGGGGGGAGGGGGGGCGGTCAAACCTGAACCTACTTTGACCCCCAGTAGAGCCCCTTAAACCCGATATTTTTATGCTGCTTGAGTTACAACATACCAAATATATATGCCTGGTGTTTGGATTAATGGTTCGGGTGGTGGGCTTGGGATCCCGGTGTTTGGATTAATGGTTCGGGTGGTGGGCTTGGGATCCCACTCGGCTGTTGAATTAATACCAGGTGGGGTTGACTCTGCCCGTCATCCTTCTAAGGTTGGCAAAATTAGTGCCAGCTTGCTGGCATCCTGTGTCGGAGTGGGGACCCGTCCAGGATTGTGCCCAATAGCTGAAGGATTGCCATTGCCTTGAGCAGCACCAACGCTCTGCACAGAGTATGGTTCCAATGGATGGATGGATGGATCCCAAATATCATTTTAGCCAAGTTTGGTCACAATCCCATCAGCAGTTTTGGAGGCGTATACAAACGGGACGGACGGATGGGACGGACGGACGTGCCATCCCACAAGCTCCCCGGAACTCCGTTCCAGGTGAACTAAACATTGGGGGGGGGGCAGCAATTGTAGAAACAAATCCCAACAGCAATAAGCGTTTCCCTCTGCTATTCGAGGAGGCTTAACGAGGACGGCAGTCGAGCGCAGACCTCCACCATGCTGAACAGTTTACGTTTTGTATACACCGATGGGGCAGATCTGGATCTGAATCTTAATCAAAATCTTTTCGGCTTGTTCTTGGCACATCACCAACTCGTCCACAATTTTTGAAATATCGAGCTATATATAATTTTCAGCTCCATCTGTCAAAGGTGAAGAATCACTTAAAAAAAAAAACATAAAATTCTAGTTTCTGGATCTTGATCCAGATCTTCACCAAAATCAATTCAATTGGTCCTCGTCACACACCCAACAACTCCACCAAGTTTAATCCCAATCCGTCCACAATGTTTAGCAGCGGCGAACGCTGCTCATAGAGAGCTCGGCGTTGTTGTTCTTCTTCTTCTTCTTCTTGTGAAGACAAAACGTTAATCTCTAGGACTCGGCTCTTGTATATACAAGATCCGGATCTCCTTAAATACTGAGCACATGTACACATCCTCACATAGACGGTGCCTTTTGAGAGCGTCTATCATGAACTTTTAAATATATTTGGACATTTGCTTTAAGGTTTCGAAAAGTTCACGTTACTATTTAAAGATTATTCCATTATCGTATTGTAATTTCGTAAATACATTATTTATTTCGTAAATACACGATATATCGTAAATACATTATGACGGGTTTCGCTATTGGCTTAATCAAGGCACGTGACGAAATATCGGAAGTTGTTTTTTTTTTGTTTTTTTTTTTAGCCGACAAAACCTTTAGGACGCTGCTCTTGGACACATTTGTCCTTGTTTTGAGATATCGTGCTATATAATCGGTTTAACCCCATCACTCAATGGTGACGATTCATTAAAAAAAAATTAAATAATCCTCCTATCTGGATCGCCATGGCAACGGCAAGTCAAAAGTTCCCGCGTCACTGAAAACGCACAAACTGCGCATGCGCGAAACGCCGCGTCAGCATTCATACGTCATTTCGAAAGCCCCGGATTGGAGGGAAAGATTCGGGGGGTCGTGACGTCACGGATTCGGAAGAGTCCAAGCACGTCGTACCTTGGAGCCTCAACTTTCAACACTCACATCAATGCAATGCAGACAATAAAACCAAACACGAGCAGTTTTAACGACACTTTTCACTCCACGGAGAACACAGAACGAGCACCTTACCCCGCGTGTCCTTGAGGAGACGGGAAGGCTCTTTGCAATTATTCCTTTGCGTTTGCGAGCACGATTGATCGCGTATTTGTTGGTGAAGCTCGCGTAGCAGGCGTGGTGGTAACCGTACGGAGCGGACGGATCGAACGGAACAGTCCAGAGCTGACGATGCTGCGACGAGACGCGTTTTTTGTCACCTTCGAGGTTTAGCCACTCGTTCGCGCAATCACAAACCTTCTGCCAACTCGTCTCGGAGAAACGGACGATCCTAGTACGATCTTTGAGGAAAAGATGCACTAAACATGAGACGGATTTCTTTCTGGCCGAATTTAGCAAGGACTTCTCATGACCGGCCGTTGCCATCTTATTTGAATCGGCTTTGTTCCCCCCGCCCCGAGAGCGCGAGCGGCGAATCTGATTGGTCGAAACGGCGTACCATTTTTGAAGGAGTTTGGAAGCGCAACAAAGGCGATTTATGTTCTAGCGTTGAAAATATATAATTAAATTGAAATAAAACGAAGGTTTTTAAAGGCTGTAGAAAAAAAAACAAAAAAAACATTGGAATCGGAAATTCACCGCCGTTGATGTACCGTCTTCTACACCGCCTAATTTAACACAAATTAGTTCTTCATCATGTCTGTTTGTGTCCGTTATGGCGTACCTAAAAACAGTAACTTTCTTGTTTGGAATTGTCGTCGTCACCCGGAGACAGAAACCGACGTGACTCAGGATCACCACCATGACACCACCTCCCCCACTTGAATCATTTCACATAATTAGGTACTCAAAACTCCTCAATCACAAATTCACAACGTTAAATCTAAAATCATAGTTCACCAATCTCCCTTTTTGCTGCAATTTTAACTGTGTTCCTCCTTAAAAGAGGGTTTTCAGAGTTTTCCCAGAATGCCGTGCGCGCCGCCATGTTGGTTGTATTTCACTTACCAAGCAACGACAGCAACATTTTCCCTAAAATCTCGCACGTTTATCTCGTTACTCTGACTTACTGCAATGGAAGGTTATGCTCATTATTTGGCCTTGTTGGGTCTTGTTTACCTTTTCTCGCTTGTTTAGCTTGACAACCAATATGGCGCCCGCGCACTGCATCATGGGTACTGAAAACCATCGCCGTGAAAACGTCACAAGATGTTGGCGTTCTCTAATCACGATGTGGTTTGCATGGAGCGTGAGGGAGCAACGTTGTATATTTTGACTTGTATAACTATGTAGATTTGACGATACTCTGTATATCAGCTTTACTACCATGTGAAGTTTCCCTCACCCTTGGTAAAATGTCATGATCATGGATTGTTGAGTCAGTAGTGCAGAAGAAAAACAGCAGCAGCACGCAGAAGACGAAACAGCAGCAGCAGCAGCAGAAGAAGAAACAGCAGCAGCAGCAGAAGAAGAAACAGCAGCAGCAGCAGCAGCAGAAGAAGAAGAAACAGCAGCAGCACAGCAGCAGAAGAAGAAACGACAGCAGCAGCAGAGAAGAAACAGCAGCAGCAGAAAGAAAAGCAGCAGCAGCAGCAGAAAAAAAAAAGAAACAGCAGCAGCAGAATCAGCAACAGCAACAAACCCACACCACCACCTAAGGTGGGTGATTAAACCTAAAATGAATAATGACAACGAATTCCTCCTCTTGCTGTGTTTCATTCACCTTGTGTGAGGCTTGCTGTGTTCCTCCCCCCCCCCTTTCCTGTGTCCATTCACCCCCACATGTCCTTCTCCCCCACCCCTTGATCTCACTCTCACTTCTACTCTGCTTGTTGGTGTTTCCATCGTTCCCTTCCCTTCTGCTATAGCATGTAGCGGCATCATTTTGCCTTGGATTTTGTAATACCAGGGTCGTGCCCGTACGTGCGTGGCCGTACGTGCAAAAACAAACAAAAAAACTTTCAAACGCGTGCCAAGAACAACAACCACACAGCCGTTCCTTCGCTCTCGCGTGCCCGTACGTGCGTGGCCGTACGTCAAAACAAACAAAAACTTTCAAACCGCGTGCCAGAAACAACACCACAACAGGCCGTTCCTTCGCTCTTGCATGCCCGTACGTGCGTGGCCGTACATGCAAAAAAAAATAAAAAAACTTTCAAACCGCGTGCCAGAAACAACAACCACACAGCCGTTCCTTCGCTCTCACGTGCCCGTACGTGCAAAAAAAAAATTCAAGCAACCACACAGGCCGTTCCTTCGCTCTCGTAAACAACGACTGGATGGGCATTGTGTTTATCTATAAATGCGCATAAGAAATCGAGAAATTATTAGAATACAGTAAGTCATCACTATCCGGAAGTCCGTACGTTGTAACCCGTAATGGGAACGCGGCTGAGGAATCTCCCTTCACCCCAACGGCCACGCCTACGCAGAAACGTGTCCTGTCATTGGTAACTAAATGGCGCCCTTTCCCCATCGGCCATGCCTACACAGCAACATGTCCCTTCATTGGTTTGGTAAATAAGTGGCCATAACTTGGGAACCACTTGTCCGATTAATATCGAACCTTGAAAAGGCACATACTCAGGTCCCCAGCAATATACCTGGCGAGTTTCAATTAGATCGAACCAGTGGTTGTCGAGAAACAGCGGTCACAGACAGACACACACACAGAGATTGCTGGAATTATAGATAGAATTTACTAAATGGTGTTTGAGCTCTGGTTTATTGGGGGATTTCCGGTCACAGTTGTCCTGGAAGAAGTATGAGGGGGTTGAACGGTGGCGGTTTGAAGAAAGAGAACTGACTCGGAATCTGGACGTCTTTTCTTCCAGGAGCCTCAATCATGGATACCAATGAATAGTTCCAAGTGGGACAGACGCTCGTCTCCCGATGGAGGATGGTCGTAGTCAGGAGATGCATTCGGTAATAAAGTGGGTATTAGAGGTCTTCAGGTTCTCATGGGTCTTGAGGGGTCTTGCAGGTCTTTCCTTAAAGAGTCTTAGGGTTAAAAGGTTTAAATTTTTTTAAAAAAACAACGAAACATCTCGAGAGATGACAGAATCTCCCGAAATGTGATGCACATACAAACATAGATTACATTTTGAGTTGATTATCTCACCACCTGGGTGGACATTTAAAAAGGGCTCCATTACTTTTTGCGCATTGATGTCATGAATCATCATGCGGAGTTTCAAAACAATCATTTGAGCAGCTTCGGAGGAGTAGGAAAAAAACAAAAAATGTTCATGGGTCCATTGACTGATGGAATGAAGAACTGACTGATTGAAGCACATCACATCGTTATGGCTTTAACAGCTCATCTCCACCCTGTTATAGATTAGCTAAAAATCCACAAGCTATGGTTGTGATCCCACGAATCTCTCCCGATCTGCGATCTCTACTGATCTTCACTGACGTCTCCACTCTGATCTCAGCGATCTGATCTGTAATCATGATGGTTTCTTTGTGTCTGAGGGATTACAACGTTGACAGGAATAATTTTCAGGTTTTTTATTTTTATTTTGCCAGATAGACAAACACTGAAGCAATTGCTTTACCTCTCTATGTACATGCTCGTGCAGGACAAGACTCAGTCCAATTTTACCAAATTCAGAGCCAAAGTATTGCCAAATGGCAGCCCATTTGTGTTCTACAATGTTCAAAATATGAAATTCAATTGAAATTAGAACAGCACTCTATGGAGCCTATACCTCCACCATGCTGAATAGTTTATGTTTTGTATCCCACGGATAGGCCGGATCTGGATCCAGACCTTAACCAAAATGGAATTGGCTTGTTCTTGTCACCTAACCAATTCATCCACCAAGTTTTGTCATAACTCGTCCACAGCTTTTTGAGATATTCTATACTGTATATCGTTTTGGCCCTATCTCTTAATGGTGAAGAATCGCTTAAAAATTATTGTATCTGTATCCTGATTCGGATCTTCCCCAAAATTGAATTAATTCTTCCTTGTCACACCGCACACCGTATCTCTGAAACCGCACCAAGGAAAAAATTGAAACTTAGCACATAGCAAGTACTCCTCATGGAGAATGAGGATTTTTTTTATGACATCACACATGCCCTCGATATGACGTCATAATTGCATATGTAGAATTAAGGGCGTAGCCAGGCTGAGGCAGACGAGGCAGTTGCCTCGTCGCTCATTTCCTGAAATATGATCTGGGCCTGAGCCCTCTGGCCATCTGAGCTCCCTGGGGAGAAACTATCAAAGCTACCCGGCAGTGCTCTGAATACTTTATCTCCATCCCTATCACAATACCTAAATTGGACAATACCCCCCCCCCCCCCCCCCGACAGTGACTGAAACACCCTCCTCCCAGTACACTGATCTCATGAGGCACCAGCTCGTGCACTTGGCTCTGTTGAATTCATGTTTTTGTAGAGAGTCTTTTATATATAATAGGGGGCAACCATTTGATATCCGGGGAGGGGGGAGGGTGAGGGTGTGGGGTGGGTTACCATGGAGGGCTAAAATGTTTTGACACAAACAAAATTTACTGTTTGACTGTATGGATATATATATATTTTTTCATGATTAATGTGGTTGAAATGAACATTAACATTTTTAAATTCTGAGCATTGAAATTAGCCAAGAATAGGTTTCTGGGCATCAAAAATGCATTGGCTTCTGGAGGCCTTGAGCAGCCCCCAGACCCCTCGCCGTAATGGCTTCGCGCCGTTGGCGCTCGCAACGCTGCGCTACGCGCACCGTCACATCAACCAAGTTCAACTCTTTTCACCTCATCGCTTTTGGACCTCTGGCTACGCCCATGAGAATACCACATCTGATCAGTAGGAAAATTTTTGAGGGTCATCTAGGGATAAAATGGTCCACAGAAAATAAAATTAATCACATCATCAGTCATGTGATTCAGCAGCCATATTGTTTTTGTTTTTTTTAAACCTTCAAAAATCTTCTTCTCTGAAGTGGCTGAACAGATCAAAGTGAAACTTTACACATATGACCACCTGTCCATGAGGAATAAAAAGGTTCACACGTATGATGTCATTGGTCACATGATTTGGCAGCTATATTGGATTTACCTTAAAAACCTATATAAAATCTTCTCCAGATCGGCTGGACAAATCGAGGGGAAACTTGTGCAAAGTTTCCAAGTGTTCCCCAAGCCATGGGTGTACAAGTGACACATAGCAAGCACTCCTCAATGGGAATGAGTGTGGTATTTTATGATGTCATAAGTGCTTGCCTTCATCATGACGTCATAATTGCATATGGAGAATGCTACATCCGATCAGTATAAACATTTTTGAGGGTCATCTAGGGATAAAATCGTCCACCAAAATTTTTGATGACGTCATAAATCACGTGATTCGGCAGCCATATTGTTTTTTTTGTTTTTTAAACCTTCAAAAATCTTCTCTGAAATGGCTGAAAAGATCGAGGCAAAACTTTACACATATGACCGCCTATCCATGAGGAAGAAAAGAGTCACACATTTGATGTCATAGGTCACATGGTTTGGCAGCCATATTGGAATTACCTGAAAAACTATAACAATACACCACTCAAAAGAAGTCCTGGTGAGGGTTCGCAATCTCCGATTGCTCTTTTTCTTGCTGTTGCTATATTGCTGTTTCATTACATTAAGTTTTTCTAATTTTCAATCTCCATTTTCAGGTTTCAATTCAACTGTGCTTCACACTCTTCTCTGACCCCAAGGAGATGGTTTCTTCTTCATCTGGTATTGTAGACACTTTGGATGAACTCACATGGCCGGTGTGCTTTGAACTCTACAAGGAGCCCATTACATTTTTCATGCGGCTACTCGTTTTGTTTTTTTCTGTTTTGAGAAATGCTGGGAGCACAGGGAAGAAGACAGGTTGTTTTTGTCCAAATTGCCGTGAGGTTTTTACACAAAACCCAAAACTCAAAAAAGAAACGTGATCATTGCAAATTTGGTAGAAAAGATGAAGTTGATAAAGAGAGAGGTTAGTTTGGGGGTTGAGGTCTGAGAAGCAGATCGTGGTTATGTGAATGTTAAGAAAGGAGTGAAATCAAGGGGGCACTGTGAGATATTGTGAAGTTTGTAATAGAGAGGCAGCCAAGAGATGTGTACCTTGTGAGCTTCTCTGCTGTGAGCAACACGTGAGGCCTCATCAAAAGAAAGGACACAAACTGGTGGATTCTGGAGTGAAGCTTGAGGAAATAAGATGCACTGAGCACAAAAAGGTAATCCAACTCTATTGCAAGGATGATGAGAGCTTGATGTGCACGACGGGAGAACAAGGTTGATGGTGTGGAAAATGCTCATGCTGAACTAAAGGTGAGTAGATCAGTGATAAAACTGGATACTGTATAGCATGTATTTTATTCATTTTTATTTTTACCTACGCCAATGAAGGTGGACGTTGGTTAAGTTTTCACCCCTGTCTGTCTGTCTGTCTGTCTGTCTGTCTGTCTGTCTGTCTGTCTGTCTGAGAGCAGAATGTCTCAAAAAGTTATGGAAAGATTTGGATGAAATTTTCTGGACAGGTTGGCTGTTCTCAAGGATTAATTTGTTAGATTTTGGTGAAGATTTGGATCTGGAAAGTCAAATTTTTTAAAAGTGACTTCACCATTGATATCGGATGGGGCCCAAAATGATCTATAGCAAGATATCTCAAAAAGTTGTTTATGGATTCGGATGAAAGTTGGTGGACACGGGTGCATGACAAAGATGAATCAATTCAATTTTAGTTCAGTTCCGGATCCAGATCTGGCCTATCAGTGGGATGCAAAACGTAAACTGTTCAACCTGGCGGAGGTATGCGCTCTACCGAGTGCCGTTCTGGTTGGATCTGACAGTGATCTGACTCCTCTGTTTAACTTCATCTTATATTGTATGCTCTTACTATAACCTGGTAAAATGATTCACTTTCATTGTGCTTTTGAAAGTATTTTGTTCCTTGTTGAAAAGTCGTTTTGAGTGATGGTCGGATAACCTAGAGGTATGTACACTTGCATCTGTGATGTTGAGCCTGGGTTTGAATCCTGGCCTAGCTCTCAACTGTCATTCTGATTTTTTCCCCCAGACAAGATGATTTATCACTCTGTGCACCCTCCCTTGCATGGACATTAAACTGGGAGTTCACAAGACCATGTGTATCATATCTTGGACAAGCCACAAAGGTATTCAAACCGAGAGAAAGGCTAAATGATCCATCTATCATCCAGACCCCAATCGAAAGTTTTTTTTCATCTTCCTCCCAATCAGAAAAATCCCTTGGATCTAATTATTATGTTTCTACCAAAGTAGCACACAGTATGAAAATCACATTTAAACAACATTCTGAAACCAGTTCAATAGCAGAGAAAACTCACAAAATATTTTGATGTTTCTTGTTGGACAAATTAGGTTTTCAAATATTTTCAAGCAATTTGAATTACAAAATATACCTATCTTTACCTTTATATCAACATGTTGCAATAACATTATATCTATACTAGTGTGTGTTGTGTGTGTGTGTGTGTGTGTGTGTGTGTGTGTTGTGTGTGTGTTGTGTGTGTGTGTGTGTGTGTGTGTGTGTGTGTCCTCCGTAACAAAAAAGCCATGAAAGCTCGCAGCCTGAAACTTTACATGAGTAATAAGGGAACTGCAAGAGTGAAAATTGGGTGTTTGGGTTAATTAAAACACCCCTTTTGAAGATAATTTTAGGCCTTATTTAATTATATCCTTTATCAGGCAAACCTCGGCCACCTCGCTCTACATGGGTTCTCAGGCATTTCCTGGGTTACCTTACTGGGGCCTGAAGCTGCCAGGTTTTTTGGCCTGTTCAACCTTGCCTTGACTTGGAAGAGGCCACAACGAATTCTTAACGATAAAGTTTATTTTTTTCATTTTCCTCCCTCATATTATCGCATGCATGTTCATCATCGCTACAAATCACTGGCTACATTGCAATGCATATAAACGCCTGGAGACGCCAGTGTTTGTGGCTTTATTTCATTTCCGCCCATGTCATAACCTCGAGAATATCTTAAACTAGGTAGAATTACAAAATTTAAGCTACAGAATCGAACTCAGCAGCAGTTCCGACTCCTACAAGATTGTTCATTTGTCCAATTCGGACATTGCTTTCCGGGTGCAGTTTTATTGACGGCAATTGGTCATCGCTTGACAATCCAGGTATTCCATTAAAGTGCTTGCTTGAGTGCTTAAGCCACTTACCAAGTGTCTGAAAGTCTAGCGGTACAGTTCGTGTCCCGATCGGGATGTACATTCGACAGTTACTACAAGGTAGAGGTATGTATACAGCGCACACGGACGTGGGACAAATGGGTATATTTTGATCTGTCTGGACTCTACGCCGGTATGTGGTCATGCCATGCCTGTTACAGGTACCGTGTTGGCAAAGTTTCATCCCGTATCTTATGGAGGTTTTATCAGGCTTTCTTTTGTCCTCACAACTGTTTCTCAAGCATTCGGTTATCGGGTTTGCATCACAAAGGTTATATTTCTCTTTGTGAGTTTCAAATCCTCTCCAAATTTCAAGTCAATGGGATGAAAATTGATAATTTTAGAAATACCAACTTACTTGGTGACCTTGGGCCTATGTTGATCTTTTGGTCAATGATGATTTCCAAAAGAATTCACCGGTTGAATTCAGTGTCCTGAAATATATATCCTCTTCAAATTTCAAGTCAATCATCCTCATCATGAAAATTGAGGATTTAACAAATTACATTTTCGTTGTTGACCTTGGGCCGATGTTGACCTTTTAGTCTAAGTCTATGTTGACCTCAAAAATAATTGGCTGGTTGAATTCAGTGTCCTGAAATATAAATCATCTTCAAATTTCAAGTCAATCGGATGAAAATTGAGGATTTTAAAAATACCACCTTTAGTTGATGACCTTGGGCCTATGTTGACCTTTTGATCGATGTTGACCTCAAAAACAATTGGCTAATTGAATTCAGTGATCGGAAATATAAATCATCTACAAATTTCAAGTCAATCGGATGGAAATTGAGGATTTTAGACATCTCACCAAAGTTGTTCACCTTTTCACCTCAAACACAATCATCTGAGCTCCAGCGCTTGAACATCAGTATTGCAGCACTCTCTGAGGTTCATAGACCGGATAGCGGCGAGATCATGGTGGGTGGTTACACCTACTACTCGTCTGGTCGTTCTCATGGTTACCATACCAAAGGGGTTGCTGCAGCTGTGTCCAATAAACTGATGACAATGATAATCGAGGTAACAACGATCAACAAGCGTATGATGAGACTGAGGATTTGTCACTCCACGGGTGTTGTTTCCCTGGTCTGTGTATATGCTCCGACTGAGGTGAGTGATCTCACTGTGAAGGAGGAATTCTCTGCCATGCTCAAGTCTGTGGTTGATCATTGCTCCAGGCACGATACTCTTCTTTGTCTTGAGGAATTTCAGTACATCCACTGGCACTGATAGGGATGTTATGAGACAGGTGTTGGTCCCCATGGGTCTGGAACTGTGAACCAGAGCGGCGTCACCTTGAGGTTGCAGAGCCTTGTGGTTGCAGCAGGTTGAGCGGCGTCTCCAGGAGATGGGGATGGGCCAGGCATCTGCCTGGGGGATGGCCAGATTGAGGCCACTGGAGTACTGGTGGAGAGTGGTCGCAGCAACACGCTGCTCCGGCATATGCTCCCACACCTGACCTGACCTATTATCCACCATGGCTCCCTCAACTCTTTTATTCCTCACTTCTCCTGTCTATGGAAACTCCTTCCAGAGTCTGTTCTGTCTCATTCTCTTCCCTCCAGGACTTCAAGCTGGCAGTGCACCTCCATCTCTGATCATCTCCAATTCTGTGGCATGATCTTTATTACCCCCATTAACCTTTCCTGTGTTATTCAAATAGTAATGCTATTATCTCCCATTGTTGATCACAATCTCCCTGTGAACAGTGTAAACAAACCCACCCTGAGTCCATGACAGTTCTGGTCACACCCAAACTGGAAATAACACAACACACCACAGGTTCTGTGTTCATCTCTTCTTTATCCCCCTCACTCGACTTTGTTCAACCTCAATATTCACACCTGGACTTTCAGATTGATTATTAAATGGATCAGAAGAGTACTTTGTAAACTTTAACAATAACAAAGTTGAAGTCCTGTTGTCTGAATGACTGTTCAGGTTGAGGTGAAGGTTAGATTCATAAAAGATAAAGAAACTTTATGTAATATTTTTATGATGATAATAATTTATACATAATTGCTACAATGTGAAGTGCAGAAGGTCTAAAAGTGTTGTGGAATTTCCAGAAAATCAGGTGGAAACAAACGATGGTGAATTTGTTGCTAGACATGCCAACAGTAACAGCAAAGTCAAATTGGCTGAAGTCGATGCCGTCATTACATTCTTGTGTGACGTCATGAAACTGACACACCTGTATTGATTCCTTGAAGGATCTCTTATCCGTGCAGTTTGAAATCAGCTTCATCAGGACAGGTAATGTAAATATGATTTAGTTACTGGTTTGTGGAATAACAGATTATTATATGATTTTATTTCCAAGGATTGATAAACATCTTCAGAACAACAAATGAGAATAAATCCATACTATAATATAAGAGAGCCGTGTGTGTGTGTGTTTTGTCGGTGTGTTTGTGTGTGTCACCATTGTTCTCAGAGATGTCTGAACGGATCTTCATCAAACTTTCAGCGGTTCATCAGTGAGTGCTCGGGAGTGTTTAAGGGAAAAGTTTAGAAAAAGAAGTTTGATTTTTTTTAAAAAATCTCCATCGTGCCTCAGCTTTGTAGCTCTGACGTCATATTAAATGATCCCCGGTCGCATTCCATTGTGGGTGTAGGGAAGTGTTTGAGGTCCCCACAAAAAATAGATGGGACAGTGCTGCGGGTACCCCTCTGCTAGTATTCCAATAAACGTGATTTCTTTCATGTGGTTCACAATTATGTTTAGTCCTGTTGTTTTTGTGTACCTGTTTGATATATACCTTATTTTATACTCACCTTTTTTTTGTTAATCAACTTTGTAACCTTTATAGGGAGGTGTGCATACATACAAGTTTTTCCTTTTTTCAACAAGATTTAGAACTAGAAACGTGACTTCTGTTCAAGGCTTTATTAGAATCATCCGGTACTGGGAATAAGTAGACACTGTTTAAAAACTGCACAGAAAAGGATGAACATCTGTGTCGAGTTTGTTGGTGTCGGGTCGTTAGTTGTGGTTAAGGGGTTGGGAATTGGGGATGAGGGGGGTAAATGGATTGACGACATTGAACGAACAAGACGTCACTTTAAAAAATAATCTAAAATCATATTGTGACCACTTCAACTTTTGACAATTTTGAACCAAAGTTGGTGTGCTAGCTGGGGAGCCGCAAACTCCAAGGAAGTACCTTGTTCATGTTGTTCCAACTGTATACCAATGATATTCTGTGTAAGAGTGCTCGTAGAGTGAAGTGAAGCGGTGTGAATGAAATACCCAGTTTATCTGGTTTTCCTTGTTTTGAGAGATAGGGCCAAAAACGTTTTATAGCACGATATCTCAAAAAAGTTGTGGACAGATTCAGATGACACTTGGTGGACAGGCTGGTTGCTTGACAAGGACAAATTGATCTGAATCCGGATATGATAACTTTTGAAAAAAATTTCAGCGATTCTTCACAATTTAGAGACGGAGCAAAAACAATGATGACACCAAATCAGTGGGAAACAAAATGTAAACTGTTCAGCCTGGCAGAGGTATGTACTCTACCAAGTGCCATTCTAGATTTATGTTAATATACTTATTTCAAACTTTAAGTTTTTCTCATTTTCAATCTCCATTTGCAGGTTTAAGTTCAACTCTGCCTCACACTCTTCTGTGACTCCCCCAAAATGGCTGCTTCGTCTCCTTCTCCTGATATGGGAGATGCTTTGGATGAATTCACATGCCATGTGTGCTCTGAACTCTACAAGGAGCCCATCACTTTGCCATGCAGCCACACGTTTTGCCATGTGTGTATAGAGAAATGCTGGGAGAGCAGGAGAAAAGGCACAGACTGTGTTTGTCCAAATTGTCATGAGGTTTTTCAAGAAAAACCAAAATTTAAGAAAAATATCATCATTGCCAACTTCGTAGAAAAGTTAAAGTTGAAAAAGAGAGAGGTTGGATTCGGGGTTGGGGTTCAAGATGCAGAACATGGTGGTGTGAAATCAGGAGGCACTACGAGTCACTGCGAGCTTTGTCATGAATCAGCAGCCAAGAGGTGTGTACCTTGTGAGATCCTCTGCTGTGAACAACACCTGAAGCCTCATCAACAGAAAGGGCACAGACTGATAGATCCAGGAGTGAATATTGAGGAACTAAGATGCATCAATCACAGAAAGCCAATCCTACTCTTTTGCAAAGACGATGGGAGCTTTATGTGCTCGAAGTGTACATTTGGACAACATCAGGACCACACAGTTATTCCTGTGGAGTTTGCTCATGCTGAATTAAAGGTGAGTAAATCAGTGACAAAAATGGTTGTTAACCCCACGCTTTTTGAACAAAGCGGGGGGATATTGTGATCGGCTCCGTCTGTCTGTCTGTCTCTTTGTCCGTCACATTGTCTCCTCCTAAACAGTTGGGCAGAAATTCACCAAACGTGGTAGTTATGATCACCACATGGCAAGAAGGTGCAAGAGCACTAACACCTTTGGCCCTGCCTCCTAGGATGGGGTCTAAAGTTTAAATACCAAAAAATGCAATTACAGGCACTTTTTTAGCTCATCTAGAATTTAAATTCCAGATAAGGTATTGTCATCACACACTGTCCATCCATCCGTCCATCTCCATTTTTGACATCTTCAGCCAAACCGCTGGACCGATCCGGCTGAAATTTGACAATAACGTTCCGCTTCTGACTCTAACAGGAATTGCTAAGCTCGTTCCAGTCACATGACTTTAAGTAGGTCAAAATGGCCGACATGGTAAAGTTCTTAAAAAATCTTCTCCAGACCCACCAGTCAGAATGCCACCAAATTTGGGTTACAATATTAGGACAGGATCCTGATGTTAAATTGTGGAGGCCATGCTGATCACATGACCTGAAGTGTATCAAAATAGCGGTCCCACAAATTCCTTCCAGAATCTTCTCCTGATCCACCAGTCAGAATGCTACTAAATTTGGGTTGCAACATTAGGCCTGGGTAGGGATATTAAATTGCCAAAGTGATTCCGATCACGTGACCAGAACTATGTCAAAATGGCCGACTTTGTCAGTTTTTTGTGAAAATCACGTAAATTCCTTCAAAAATCTTCTTCTCTAAACCAACCAGTCTGAGTGCCACCAAATTTGGGTTACAACATTATGATAGGAACCTGATGTTAAATCGCAGATGTCATGCAGATCACTGACCAGATATGAGTCAAAATGGCCGACTTACTCAACTTTTGGGAAAATCGCATTAATTATTATTTTTAAAAATCTTCTTCTCCAGACCCACGAGTCAGAATATTACCAAATTTGGGTTTCATCATCCAGATAGGGACATGGTGTTAAATTGATGATGCCAATCACATGACCAGAAGTGTGTGAAAATGGCGGACTTCGTAAATTTTTTGGGAAATCACATAAATTCTTTCAAAAATCTTCCTCTCCAGACCCACAAGTCAAAACACTATCAAATTTGGTTTACATCATTAGGCCAGGGCCCAGATAACTTGCAAGTCCAGTGGTCCTATTTTTAAACATCTTTAAATGCAACATTGTACAGTATATGCAAGCAATATGCGACGATTTTTTGGATTTGAACTCCTGTTCATGTTCCAGGAGGTGGGGGGGGGACTTGCGGTCACATGGATCAAAACAGAAAACAAAATTTACTCAAAATTAACATTGCTTCAACATTTTGTCGTCAACGTGACACAGCCAATGTAATTGTGTTTCTTAAGGTTAAGATGCCCTGATTACCTTCACAAAATGGCGTGAGAACGCCCCACCTCGGTATTAAAGTATCAAATATTTGTATCAAAGCAGCGTACAGCATTAAAATTCCAGTAAAACCACATCGTGAAAATAGTACAACACCAGAAAATTTTTTCAAAATGTTTTGATGTTTGTAGTTGGACATTTTAGGTTTTGAAACATTTTCTAGCAATTTAAATGATAAAATATATCTATCTTTACCTTCATGCCAACATGGTGCAATGCCATCATATTATCTCAGTTCAGCTACCTGTCACATAATTATATAATTATTTAAATAAAGAGGGATGTAAGCATGGCAGCCTCACCAACCATCGCCATAAAGATCAAGACAACTGACAATATGCAAGAGCAGTGGCATTTTTGACCCTGCCCCCTGCGGTGGGACTCCTCCTCCCTCCTCCTTCATGTGCAGCACAAGGCTGCAGGTAGCATCAGTGGCTGAGGGCACAACTGTGCTACTGATTCAATGCCCCTTTTACCAGTACAGTGGTACTCATTTTGCTAACAACAGAAGGATAACAAGCTGAGTCAACCCCACCTGGGGTTAATTAAACGGACAAGCAGGATTTGAACTCAGGACCCTAGGATTCCCAAGCTCACCACCCTAACAACAAAGGCAACACCAGGCTTAGGCAGGATCAAAAGGTCAGATCCCCCCAAAAATGCAGTTACAGGCACATTTTAAACCATTTTTAAGGGAAATTGTGTATGCAATCAACATTGGGAAATGCATGAAATATGTAACGATTTTTTTTTTATTACTTCTTTTTTTCTTTTTTTTTTTCTTCATGCCCCAGGGGATGGGGGATTTGGGGTTATAGGGGTCAAAATGGGGGGGAAATTTTATCTCAAAATTTTATATTAGGTCATTCCTGGTGAAACTTTTTGTGACATATCTTTCAACTTTGCTTGAAGTGAGAAGCATAGGGATTTGCAATGGCACGCCATCAACTTCACTCGAGTTATACAATTTGAAACAAATTCCCACCATTTTCATTTTGTCTTTTTTCACAAATATATATATTATTATTATTTTTTGTGCAGGATGTTCCTTTTTAATACACCACAGAGGTTCATGATTCTTCACTTCTGTTGTTTCTTTATTCTGTGCAGGGTGTTTTGGCTGCAAAGTGTTCTCATGTATCGGAGTCAATGCAGAGCCTTGAATCCCAACTACTGCAGGTTCAGGAAGAGAAAAAGCAAACAGAGGTGGGAATTACCAAAGAATGGGTGTTCTTGGAAAAGGGTATGCCACCACCCCTTCCCTATTAAAATAAATGGAATGCACTCGAGGGACGTGTTCACTCATGCCGTTATGTTTGTCTTCTAAAATAACTTCTGGTTCTTTTGTGATGGGTTGTACGATAACAATTTTTTTTTTTTAGAAGTGAAGTAATTCTGCAAAACCAAATGAAGCAAATAACAATTAATGAGTTAGTTAATGAAATAAATTAATAAATAAACAATCTGACAATTGTATGTATGTATGCATGTTTGTATGTGTACGTCTGAGCTAACAACTTAGCTAATGTGTTACTGCGGCAATTTTCGCACACATTCTCAGATATCCCATGGGCAGGTCATGTGGAGAAAATAATTTCCCCAGCATTCTTCTCCACCGCCAACCACACCCTGAGACTCAGGGACAATACCTAAGTTAGACTGCATATTATTATTTGTTTAGCTTTGTTGGTACCTTTGTAAATACGGTCACTTCTGGCTAAAAAAAAAAAATACGTCCTGTAATAACCAACCAAAGAGAAAGACGTCATTTGCTGTGGTTGGTGAAACTGAATCTGACCTTGGTGAGGCAGTTTCCAGCTCTACAGTCTCCTCATTAGCCCCCCCCCTTGCATTTACCCTCTCTCTGCAGCGGTGTGTGTGTCTGTCTGTTTGTCTGTCTGTCCAGGCCATAACCTTTTTTTTTTTTTAACCATTTGAGCTTTTGTCACCAATTTTCAACAACCTTTTTCATAAGAAAGAGGTACTTTGCGAACTTGTATGGAGAACACAAATTAATAATTTGGTGAAAATATCAATGGGAGAGTCACGGTAAGTACAAGTTTGTCTTAGCACATCTGCCATGTAGCGCAAGACGACAGGTTTTTTTTTTTTTAAATCACTTCCGTGTTTCTTTACTTTGTCCCTTCCATTTTGAGATTCTATCGAGTTTAGCATTAGAGAATATTGTCAGGTAATTATCAACAAACCTTTATCATGAGAATATTCTGATTTTGATGTACCGTACTCTTTACAGACCATTGGTTCTGCTGAAACAAATTATTGGCAAGGGTTTAAATTGGGTGCTTTGCCATGCCATTGCCTTCCCAGCTTTGTGTCCATGATGTAGTCTTTTAAATGCTGAGCATCAAGCAAGGAAACAGCACGTACCATTGCAAAATTTTAAAATAGTCTTTCGTATGGCTCAGCTGGGATTTGAACCACCAATTTCACAGACTCAGAGCAGACGCTCCTACATGACACCAAAGAGTCTAGTTGTGAGAATATGGAGAACACTAATTAATAAATTTAACATTGTTTTATTACCTCCACCACCAAAGGTGGAAGGATGTGATGTTTTCACCCCTGTCTGTTTTTTGTCTGTTTGTGTGCAGGATAGGTTGGGTGTGTGACGAGGACGAACTGATTAGATTTTAGTGAAGATCCGGATCTGGATCTGGATCTGGCTACTATAATTTTTTCAGTGATTCTTCTTGAGAGATAGGGCCAAAAAAACTATATAGCATGATATCTCAAAAAGTTGATGGATTCGGCTGAAACTTTGTGAGTGGACATGTTAGGTCTGTGACAAGGAAGAATGGATTCAATTTTGGTGAAGGTCCAAATGTGGATCTGATAATTTTTTCAGTAATTCTTCACCTTTGAGAGACGGAGCTAAACTGATATATAGCACAATATCTCAAAAAGTTGTTGACGGATTTGGATGAAACTTGGTAGACAGGTTGGGTGTGTGTGACCACGATGAATTCCTTCGATTTTGGTGAAGATCCGAATCCGGATCCGACTACGAGAAATTTTAAAGTCATTCTTCACCATTGAGTGATGGGGCCAAAAACAATATATATCATGATATTTCAAAAATGTATTGGGCCCGATATGTTCTCGTGCATCAGACATTGCATGTTGGAGGTATGCGCTCTACAAGTGCCCTTCTAATTTTTACCTGTTGTGTTCAAGTGTAGTTTAGTTTGAGTGCAAAGTGGATGCAGACAGGCTTTGCATTTTGAAATGCTTTCTAGTTTACTCTGCATTCTGACTTTGATTTTCTAACCCTGGTTAGTATCAGCTGTTCCTTCTCCTTGGTCACTGCTGTTGTTGATCTGAATAGAGATCGACTGACCGATGAAAGTGACCTCTCCCCCTCACGTGGAGTCTCTTGAGCTATTTATTTCTCTTTCAATGTGCTGTTCAGCCTGTGAGTATTGTGATCGACACGTCTGTGTGTTTGTCTGCTTGTCTGCAGAATAACTACACAACATGAGAAGCTCCAATTTCCAAGTTTGGTGCAGAGATTCATATTTTATACACAGACCTGATGATCCAATATTCAAGTGCCTATAGCCTCGGCATGAGTAAATATAGTCCTGCAGTAAAATTTCATTCGATATTATTCCTTGTGAGCTCAAAGTTGAACTCGTCCGAGGTATTTACATTATGAAGCTCCGGATCAAACTTGATATTTTAAGCATTCCTCGTTGTCCAGTTATTCTGGAGAAAAACAAACACACAGACGGTTTCATTCCGATACTCACACGCTCTCCCTACGGACATAATTCACCACGAACAAACAGTTTTGATACGATATGTGAACAACAGAGGTTGTGGACGTCACTTAAGGTTTTGAAATGTTTTTGAAATATTTTCATTGTTTTTAAAACTCTCCACTTTAACGTTATGAAAACATTTATATAATGGTTATCTAATGTGATTGTGTAACTTGGGGTGCCGAGTGGGTTCATATGTTGAACAGTTTCCCTGTTTGAATAAGAACTGGTCGAGTGAATGAAAATAATTAACAATATTCATCTTTAAACATTCCCTTTTTTGGATATGTAAACTTGCATTGAAGAACAGTATGATGATCAACCAGCACACGGAATGTGGTGCAAGCCTGGGGTATGAAAGGGCTGGCGGACAGTACACAGTTAAGTCCAGAGACTGGACAGTATGCAGCACAGCACAGTTCAGTGACGCCCGCATTGGAGACCGGAGAAGGGTAGAAGAGAAATGGCTCACTGATCAGGGAGGAGGGGGAAGCATCTCCCACCATTGCACCATCTGCTCCTCCCCCACCCAGGCTGTACCCCAGCATCGTGCCAGGCCTCTCTTCTGACCTGCATGACCATGTTCCCTGCCTGCCTCTTGTCGCTCCAGACAAACCTTGCTGGACTTACAGTGCCCGCAACAGGGTATTCCCTGTCTTCTCTATCTCTCTGGTCTTCTACTCCAGTATGCTTGATGCCTTAAAGTTGATGAGTAAGATATTTCTGTTCAGCCGAAACCCAAATCGAGCTAGATGTAGGAGTGTAAAGGGCATTGATACAGCTCAAAGTGTCTTGACCGATTGGCAGACATTATCCCCTTAACAATATGATGTGCAGTACTGCATGGAATCATTTTCGTGTTTTTTTAGAGCACTGGAAACACCTGCTCCCGATGGGAGCATCATACACCCTCCTTTTAGCAGAGGTCAATAAAGCACTTTTACTATGCCAGGTATGCAGTGCAAAATTGCAAGACATCCCCACAACAGCAGACTTGTATCACCATCTCCAATCACCGTAGGGTGGCGATACACAATATACATTTATATGGAGAACTTGCCTCCCCATCACACCCCCCCCCCCTCGTGAACCCAGGGAGGAGGACTATTTAATACTGATGATCTGACCCTGGGTACCGTGAGCACGTATGCAAAGAATTGGTGGAGATTGGCCAAGCCGTTCTTGATTCTATAATTATCAGACATACACACACATATACAGATAATTGTTATATTTGATTTAGCGAGTAAATACCCTCTCCCTCTGGGAACGTGATTCGGTGAAGAAAGAAGCTGAGCTGTGCAACAAAGTACATTGTTGTGAGCTTCGGGTATGTTTTCTTGAAGAAAATAAATTCCACTTTTGTCGTTTTACATCAAACTTTCTTTATAGACGATATTGCTGATAGGCAGTTTCTTGTCCTTGCCATCAAGTGCCAATATTTTCATTCCATTGATGTCACCAAGTTGACTTGTAGCTGTGTAGCACTGACCATGATGGAAGAAGTCTGATGATATGAAAACACCAACCTTGCAAAGTGTTTGTCCCTGTGACTGATTGACTGTCATTGCGAAGCATGGCCGAATAGGGAATTGCCTTTGTACCACATTGAATGGGAAGGTGTGGTCGGAGGGAGAAATGGGAATGCGAGGTACGTAAAGTTTCCCTCTGTGTGTCTCTGTGACCAGCACAGCAACAATAACATTGGCAGTAATTGTGTACCTGGATCCATTGCAACGACCAGTCAGTCATTGAGTCAATGTTTCATCGTAGCATCATCACAATCCTGATTTTCAATATCAGTACATGCGGTGGCATTCCAGAAGGGAGTATGTTCAAGAATTCTGTTTGGTACAGGTAGGCATTGGTGTCATCAAGAATGTGATCAGAGCTCTTGTACATGTGGGCTTCGACAGGAAATTGACATGTCATGTACAGATTCACTTTGTCTACTTCTACATTTGTTGGACAGAGGATAGCACATTGGCATAACCAATCTTTTTTTCTGTTATGTCGATGGCAATATCGGGATACACCCATTCACAAAAAGCTTCCATGGCACTGCCTGAGAATGTGAGTTAAGTTTAACTTGAATTCTCCTTATGCTTTGAAAATCATCCTGGTGACAGTTTTTAAAAAAACATCTCACAAATCTCAAGGTTGAACTGTTCAACGTCTCCTTCCTGAATATTTATATGGGGCCTTGTGAAGTCTGTCTCTATTCTCTGCCTAACCTCAACTCACATCACTGCAGACTCTGCTTGAGACAAAGCAGAATGTCTCAACTTGGCAGTTGTCTCCAAATCTCGTATATTGTACTCAATCTATCCCATTCTGTCCCCATCTTAACCCTCGAACGCACTGCCAACTGGACTTTGTATATTTTTCACTCGAAGGTCGAGAAAGTTCTCTCCTACCCATCTCCTACATTGTTGATATAGCCCACATGATAAGTGTTCCTGTTCTCAAATCCTACTCTGCTATTCTTGCTTCTCCTATTTCTGTGCTCCTGGGCCTTTCCTTCTCCTTTGATCACCTCCTGCTCTGTTTGTCAAGCTCACTTTGCACCTCAATTTCTGACTTTCTCCACTTGTAATGCCACTTAGGACTTCAAAACATTGTTATAAATGGATCCCTCTCTGTTGGTCTCACACTGTGGACAGGTGGGTGGCCTCTTGGCTTTTTTTTTTTTTTACTGACTCTCCTTTGTTCTTTCTCATTCCTCTGTTTCAGCCTGCTGTCCCTCCCCAGCTCCTCTAAGAAGCATGTTTTCTTACTTTTCACCACTCACGAACTGAGAGCAGATAGAGCAATATTGGAGAAGAGACGGTCAAAAAGAAGAGAGACCACCGATCTACCTGCAATGTGAGAGCAGCAGACCTTGTGCTACAGCTTTACCATAAGAGATTCCAATAATTCTGAGAGCTGAGGTTTCCATGGAATCCAGGAGAGACAGATCTATCTGATGTTGGGGTGCCAGCTAAACTCCCAAAATGAACCTTCTGCACTTTTGAAAACTTACAAGGACATCTTTCGCAGCTTGATGGAAAACTTCTCACCCCTTTGGCCTGGCACACCTTGCCCTTCTTGAGGCCGATGAACTGATTTAATTTTTGGGATCAGCAGGTCAAAGGTCACCTGCTCTTTTAGAATAATTTTATAGATCGTAAGTCAAGTTAGAAACATCAAATGTTGTCACTCTTTTAATTTTCTCTTTTCACTATCTCTCTCTTTCTCTCTGTTCTGTGACCTTCTTTGACCTCCCCCTACAGAATAAGCTTATAACTGTTGTAGGGCTTGTTTCTACAATTGGTGTCCCCATATTAAGAGTACCTCGAAGTTTTTTTGGACCCCTTGGAGTACTAAACCACAATTGAGGTTTGTTTGTTTTTTTCTTCCTTTGTTTTTTTCTGCCAATGTCCGAGCTGTTTCTCAGATCTGGCTGGGACTTTCGGAATGAAATGTTGCATCAATAATGGGAATAAAAACTATACAGGGTTCACAATTTTTTTGACCTTGACATAACTTTTAACCCAATTATAGACATTTTTACGTTTATCACCATAACTCAACTAAGAACGAAATTGCCATCTCTAGATAGCCTAGACAGAGCAAGAGGCATTTGCGCTTAATTTTCATCATACCCCTCCAGGTTAAAGGTCAACATCTTACACACCTAGGAGTATGAAACCACAATTTAGGTTCTTCTCCCTTCTTTTCTGCCAATATCTGAGGACTTTCAGAATGAAATTTTGCATCAATAATGGCAATAAAAAGTATACACGGTTGACGCAATTTTTTTTGACCATGACCTAATTTTAAGGTCATGACCCAAATATAGACATGTTATCATTTTTCACCAAAACTCGTGTGAAGTTTATCTGATCAGAATGAAATCGCCCTCTCTAGATAGCGTAGAGCAAGGCACATTTGTGATTATGTACATCATACCCAAGTCAAGGTCAAATTGCAGTCCTCAGATAAAAAACGCATTTTTTTGCCAACGTAGAATCTCAAAGACTGTTTCGCCTTCCAAGATGTTCTTGCATCATAATAGTGTACTTGCACTGATGTTGTGCACCTGATACTTGATTATTGTCCTTGACCGACTTTTTTCGGATTGTGACGTAATTACCAAAAAACACCTTTTTGATGATCAATTGAGGAATTTTTTTTCGATTTTCATGATGTTGAGTTTTCGGGATAGATTGTGGATGAAGACACATTTTATTAATTCACACTCTATCCCTAAATGTTGAAGATCAAGGTCAGATGGCAGTGCAAAAAAAAAATTGGCCATCATTGGGTCGCAGGGAAGGCTTTCCCTTGATGATCACTTTGTGATCACAAATATCTGGTTATCTCCGCCACCGAAGGTGAAGGAGGTTATGTTTTCACCCCTTTCTGTCTGTTTGTCTGTTTGGGTACAGGATATCTCAAAAAAGTGGTGGACTGATCCGGATGAAATTTTGTAGAGAGGTTCAATGTGTGACAAGGATGAACGGATTAAATTTTGGTGAAGATCCTGATCCGGATCCAGATGCGATTATTGAAATTTTTTAAGGTGATTCTTCACCATTGAGAGATTGTGCTAACTCGATATATAGCACGATATCTCAAAATGTTGTGGACGGATTCGGACGAAACTTCGTGGACATGTTAGGTGTGTGGCAAGGAAGAATTAATTCGATTTTGGTGAAGATCCAAATCCAGATCTGAATACGAGAATTATTTAATTTTTAAAGTGATTCTTCACCATTGAGAGATCGGGCCAAAAACGATATAGTACTGTGCAGCATGATATTTCAAAAATGTATTGGGCCCGATATGTTCTCGTGGATCAGGCATTACGTGGCGGAGGTACGCGTTCTACCGCGTGCCCTTACAGTTTTCTAAGCAACCTTTGAGATCAAACATAACAGCGGGTTTACATCTAACATGGACAGAGGTATATCCCCAAACACATTTGCTTCAAATTATGTTTTCTAATTTCACTTTGTGCTTCCATGTGCATCAATTAAAAAAATAATACTTAATTGAAATCCTTAAATGTTAATTTGGACTGGTTGGAGGTTGAAATCTCCCATTGGATTCCTGGATTCAACAAGGTTTGCAGATAAGAGTGCCCACTTCATTATACCTTCAAAACCCACTTCTAGAATCAATGATCTGATCCTATCCAGCCATAATCTAATGTACCTTTTGTTAGTTTATACATTTTCTCTGAAAGTTTATTCTTGATTTTTCAATAATTCAACCAATGATTCCTCCCAGCATTCAGGCAGAGATGCTGAGGACATGTTGGAGGAGAAGCGAAGGGAGGTGTGCCAACTTGTGAATGAATATGTAGATCTGATGAAGAGTCAAATCAATAAAAGGAAAATGGAGAAGCTTTCTCTTCTTGAGAAGCAGAGAGAGAAACTGGAGCAGCAGATCGAGGCTCTACGTCAAGGAAAATCTGCAATGGAAACAGCACTCCAAGACCTGGAGGCCATTTCTTTTTTGCAGGTGTGGCTCATTGTAACCATTTTACAAAAGTTATAATTTTTAAAATATATCGTTCAGGGGTAGTCTGTCACTGTTTAAATATTAGCCTTCATGACAAGTCATTATCGATAGGAAAGGTACAGTGTACGTCACAATGCTTCAAAAATGAATAATGCAATGGATTAGAAAGGTAAGTGAATGCATTTCCATGGGTGTTTATGTCATGCATGATGTGATGTATATGTATGTATTTGTATATATATTATATATATATATATATATATGTATATAGTATTATATATATGTATATATGTATATATATTATATATATATATATATATATATATTATATTATGTATTATTATATATAAATATATATATGTATATATATATATGTATATATAATATATTATATATATGTTATATATATATATGTATATATATATATTTATATGTAATATATATATGTATATATTATATATATATATATATATATATATATATATAATATATGTATATGTATATATATATATATGTATATATTATATATATATGTATATGTATATTATATGTATATATGTATAATGTATACATGTATAATATTGTATATATGTATATTGTATATATATATATATATATATATATATATAGTATATATGTATATTGTTTTTTTTCATGAAACTGATTGTTTGGGATGAGAGTGACAACTGGTACACTTCACCATAGGACTGAGTTCAATTCCTGGTCTGGGTATGTAATTTTCCCACATATATATTATGTATGTTTGTCTGTTCATTTATACAATTGTATGTAATAGATGTGAAGAAACATTCATTCATTCAAATATCTTGATATTGTGCTTTGTTCTTTGCCTTTTCAGAGTTCCAAGGACCTGCTTAAAAGGTTTGACTGCAATAGTGTCCAACACATTATCAGGAGTATCCATGATGTTTTTGACCCAATCATGCTTTAAACATTTGAAGATATTTATAATCGTTTTCACTTCACAAAAAAGATATTCACAAAAATGCCAAATTTAGTCCCCATGATGTTTTTATGTCCCACTTTATGTGAGTGTACCTGGAATAGTCACTGGAGCGTGAAGGAAAGTAAGGTTATTCTGATCTTCCCGTTTACACCCATTCACTATTAATATATTTATTTAATATATACATTCTCCATGAAAGAGCTTTCAGTTCTGGCTTCTCACAAGGCTTGCTTTGCTCCTGCAAGGCTAAAAGATTGACTTCAGATTACACTCAGTCCATTTGTTGTTGGTGTTGCTGCTGTTGATAGATTTTTTTTTTTTGCTTCATGTCATGTTCATTGCTCTTATTGTGAGTCCTGAATGACTTCATATATTTGTTTTTATTTTGAATTAGCAGAGTACCCACACGCTGGGTGGGTCGAGTTTGCGCATTATCTGCTGAAAAAGTGTAGTCTGTATTTTGCAAGAAGACAAAATATGTTTGCGTGGTGTATGCATCAAAGGTTTGAGATGGTCTCATACTCTAAAGGGTATGTTCCAATAGTACTTACGGTTTAAGGGGTCGTAAGGGTCCAATTTCTCAAGCATCTAAGTAGGTCTAAAGCTCGAAATGGTTAAGGGACCAAGCTGTCTGACCTGTGTAAAGGGTGTAACGGATCTAAATGGTGTTAAGGTCTAAATGGTGAAGGAGTCTAAATGTGTCTAAAGTGTCAAAAGGGCCTTAAAAGGTAAAAGGTGTCTTCGGGGGTCTTGGGGGGACTTCGGGTCTTAGGGCGACTTAGAGGGTCTTGGGTGTGTAAAGGGTCTTGGGGGTCTTAAGGGTCATGAGGGGTCTTGGGAGTCTTAAGCATCTTAAGGGGTCTTGGGGGTCTTCATGGATCTTCGGGGAATTATGGGGTCTTAAGGGTATTTGAGGGTCTTTAAGGATCTTATGGTTATTGGGGGTCTTTATGGGTCTCTCGGGTCTTCGGGGTATTAAAGGGTATTGGGGTCTTGGTGGTCTTTGGGGGTTTTAGGCATCTTCGGGAACTTAAGGGTCTTAGGGTTAAGGGGTCTTAAAGGGTCTTGAGTTCTTAATGGTCGTGAGTGTCTTAAAAGGTCTTAGTTCGGGGTGTTAAGATTTTAGAGGGCCTTAGTGGGTCTCAAGGTATAGAGGGGTTAAAGGGGTCGAAATGATGTAAATGTCTAACGGTGTCTTCAAAGGTCTAAGCCCAAAGGAGTCTCATCAGTCTAAGGGGTCAAAAGGGTTAAAATGTGCATTCAAATAGTACGTAATTAATAGGCGGTACGTTATATTCAGGGTGAAACTGATGTTGATACAGGACATAATAATTAAGAAACATGTACTCACACGGCTTCACCGTGTTTTTTGTTTTATTCTTATTACTTTTTTTATTATATATATAATATATATATATATATTATAGATACATACAAATCCTGGCTCATCAGGGAGCATAAATTGAACGGATCATAAAAAAGAGAACAGGAGAAGAGAGAGAGGAGTAGGGGCAGAACACACCGACAGCAGGATGAGGGACAAAATAGAGGGAGATATAGAGAAATGAGGGATAAGGGGAAGAATGAGGGTTAGGAGGACACCGGGGTTAAACAAAATGTTCCATATTCAGGTTACTCAGTTGCCCTCGTGTGTGCTTGACTCCTCTCCTCCCTCGATTTCCTTCTCCATTTCTGATCTATAAATGAACAGTTTTGGGTTGAGGGAGGAGGGTCATTATAAATGTCCTTTGTATTTTTAATTGGGCACAAACTTCAATCTTTACAAATTCTGTTTTGTTCATCGTTCTTGTTCCTCATGGTCTGTTTCCTTTCTCCAGATCTCAAATCTCAATCTTTGTTCCTTTTTAATTTTCTTCATCGTTTCTCAAGTAGCCTTACACCTCACTTCCTCACCCCTCCACATTTTGTTCCCTCCTTTGTGATCCTCATTTGAGTTTATCTTGTTGAGTTCATTCCTTCCTGTCCTTATCCTTGCTCTTTCCCATACTCCTCACCCTAAAACGCTCTCTCTCTCTTCCTCATCTCCTCCTCCTCCTTCTCACCTCTCTCCCATCTTCCTCACCCTCATATTCCCTTCAAAACCATTTCAAACTAAAACAGCACTCGTTGGAGCGCATACCTCTGCCAGGTTGAACAGTTTAACTTTTGTATCTCACCGATAGGCTGGATCTGGATCTGGACCTAAACCAAAATCGAATCAAGTTGTTCTTATCACCAAAGCAACCCATCCACCTCGGTTTGTCACAACCCGTCCACAACTTTTTGAGATATCATGCAATATATCGCTTTTGGCCCCATTTCTCAATGGTAAAGAATCATTTTTAAAATTCTCGTATCCAGATGCGGATCTTCACCAAAATCGAACCAATTTTTCCTCGTCACACACACAACCTGCCCATCAAGTTTCGTCTGAATCCATCTGTAACTTTTTGAGATATCTGACTCACAAACAGAGACAAAGGGGGGCTGAGTCCTGGGTCTCCTTTCTGTCCACTGTAAACAAGTTGTTAGATCATTCTCACCCATGTCTTGCACACTGCAGACAGACAG
>CM068952.1:184838015-184849864 GCA_035128595.1 Eptatretus atami
GGGAACACAACACAAGCAAGCATGCACGACAATGTTAAAATCATTCTATAACCCGTTCTTAACTAGGGAGCTACGGATTACGGGTTTCGAAGGGGACCCTAGCGAGATACACCTTAGACAACATGCAGACAAGACACGGACAGCATGCAGACAAGACACAGAGTAATTTGTGATGCCTCATGGACGAGAGGAAAATGTCGAAGGCACGAATGCAGCTTGTGACAAGCCGATGTCAACGGATTCGAGTGCCCAAGCTCAAACATGCCGCGTGGCAAAATGGCGGCGTCGTCCTTCTTCTTCTCCCGGCACCGCCCGCGCACGCAGCCTCTGCGTCTGCGCTCCCAGACCCCGCGAAAAGGTCGACGGCCCAAGACGAAAGATCTATGGTATGCTCCAGCTTGGCTTTTCACAAGGTCCAGCATACAAGTCCAGGCCTTGGTCTGTTCACTAACAGGTTAGGCCGAATCGGGGTGTTGGGCTCCGCAGGCGATCGACACGTGTCGAGCCATGTCGAGCCGTGAAGTGAGTAAGACAGAGGCTGCCGTGGTTTAGACACGAGGTTGAAACCTGTCAATGATCTCCACATAAAGTCGATTGCCGACTCCAAGCAGATCGCCGACTCTAACCCTCAGCTTCAAGTTCCTCCTACTGCCGATTCGCCGCCAACAAAAACCTCGAAAACCTCCAGGCAGATCCATCCTGCCCTTCCGGCGCTCGCATCGCCCCCAGCCGAGGCAACTGACTCATTTCCCCAGTTCCCCTTTTCCCCCTGCTTTCTTTCGGCTTCGCTCCTGCATGCCCGAATCGCAAACAGACGCAGTCCCTGTACGGCCGATCGCGCCACCTACGGTTTCAACCACGCCTTCACGGCCGTCCTGCAGTTTCACTCCTTTTTTATTTTTGGGGGCGCGCGCCCTTTTCCTCGGCCACACCCTCTCCAGCCGACTGGGCGGGGCCTCGTCCGAGAGGGGAAGAAGAAAAAGAACCTCTCGGTACACCACACCGCAACGAAAACAATGAACAGCCTGCTACGCCTCCCCGACACAGCATGTATACGTCCAATACGCGAACAAACCTGCTTAAACGTGCATTTAATGGGGATCTGGGCTATCCTATATTTATTAACACACTAAGGGCCCTTTTCCGCAACAATATATACATACATACACCATTGGGACGCATACTTAACTCGTTGGCAGTGTTGTGCTGCCAAAGCAGTCTCCTTGGCCTATTGTGCGCAATCCTCGGACAGGTCATTCAACTCCAAACCACCAAAATACCAGAAGCTGGCACTCATTTTGCCGACCTCAGAAGGATGAAGGCTAGAGTCAAACTCCACCTGGTATTAATTCAACAGAAAAACAGGATTTAAAACTCAGGATCCTAGGAATACCAAAGCCGACCTTCAAAACTATTAGGTTCACCACTCGGCATGTATATGTGTATACTGTATATGTAATATATATAATATATATATATATATTATATATATATATATATATATATATATATATATATATAATATATAATACGTGTTCTGAGGTCGTATTGCTGGCAGAACCTTCCGGCGTGTGTCTACACATGATTTCGTCCTCAATACCACTGAGCCACTTTACTTTGTCTTCTTCATCACTGTCAATGTGCATAGTTGAAGCTAGGAGCTTAAAATTCCCAGGGAGCAAATACCACAATAACACAACCAAACACTGAAAAGGAAAAGGTATAGGTCAAAAAAAAAGAAGTAATGCAGGAAGTCAAAGTTGTATCAATCTTTCTGAAACACCCTGTATGAAAAGATATCGAGTTGATGAAAGGGAATTTTAAAATTGTAATTTTTTTCCAGGTGCGCTGAACTTAACCTGTAGCTTACAAACATATTAATATCACCAAAAGAAAACGATCTGCAGAATCCACTATAACACATTTACATGTTCCGAGATCAATGTTGTTCATTCATTGTTTGTGTTTTCTTTTGGATTCAAACTTAACAGGAACTTTGAGTTTTAATCTCTGGTTCTGGTTGCAGTTAAGAAAGGTTCATGACTATCTTGTGGAGAAAACAAACGAGAGAATCACTCAAATTCAGTGCAGTAAAAGGGAAGTGTAAGAATAATGATACATAAAATACGCAATTGGGAATTTTATCTGACGGCGTCTTTTTCACCCACATATCATTTTGGGGTTATACTTAATGCCAATGCTCAAACCATTCCTTGACAGGAGAAACTTAAGGGTCACACGATGGAGGTTGTGGCAACTTCAATCCCCGCCCTCTTTCTCCAGGGGCTTTTCACCTTGAGTGAAATCCGTGTTTAGGTAAATAGCTTTATCCGTGGCAATTTTTTTCTGAGGTCGCTTGCAATAACAAAATTAATTAACAAACAATAATAATAAATCATATAAATCATCATAATATTGACATGCTGCATCCATACATCATGTGAAGAAGAGAATAAGAAAGCAGGACACAAGCCATTTAATCTTCGGAGGAACATTTTCCCAATTCAAAATGGTACGTCAGCATAAAATGAATAAGAGGCAAAATAATAAATAATAATCAACGTATTCCAAAATAACAATATTAATCAATAAATAATATCAACAAAATATTTAGTAAGGATAATAACAAACCCCTTAATCAAACCCCCGGCCTGAGTCTAAAGCGTCATTTTCACACATCATAGTGTGAGAAAATGTTATAATTAAGGTAAAAGACTGAAAAGCACACAACTCACCTCTGTCGCTCTGAATGAGCGTGTTCCAAATGCAGTATAATTTGATTACTGCATGAATGAAAATAAAAATTTTACTTTAATACAAAAATGGAATCCATTTTGTCCCCCCACGCCCTCCGCCCTAATGTTTGCTGTAGATTTTCACTAAAAGGCAAAAAAGTCTTTAATAACATAGAAATCAAGGGAAAAATTTCACATGTTTGTAATAATTTGTGTTTATATTATCATTTCACCACAGAAAGGGCCGGAGGAGCATGCGGCGATGGTTGAGTTGGAATCCTAAACAACTTGAAGAAAGTCTTATGTAAGTGAAGTAAAGGGAAATGGGGAGGGAGTTCTTCTCCCTATTTTCAAAGATCATTTCAGAATTCCGTATTACTTATTTTTTATTCTTTCGCCCCCTTTCTTTATTTTTATTTCCTTCTTTATATTTTCTTTTCACTCCCATTACACTTAATTATTTTCCTAACTCCATTTGCCCTCTGTCAAGTATCCAAGACCCAAAGGTTATTTAATTGAACGATGTCCAATTTGGAGGTGGTTCAAACTTGTGTTTATTTCAAGAGTAAAGTAAAAGTGATAAACACAGCACTGTGGTTCGGCATTGTACAAAATAAAACAAATAAACAACTAAGAAATGGCTTTTCTTCTCCCCCCCCCCCCACGTCCCTCCACTCGGTCATACCCAGTATTCGCTCTGCCAAAGGACAAACCAAGACCCAAATAACTTTCATGAACGATTACAACATTTGTTCTACAAACAAAAAGCCCGGTCAAAATTGCTCGTTTATACGAGATAGTTCACAAATGCCAGAAAGGAACAAGATATTTCCCAGTCTCTGCCAATAAAAAATCTCGCCTTGACAAACATTCAGTCATATACAGTATATAATAAATAAAAATCAATTCAAATCGAATCACAATCAGGTGTTGATTAAACTATGCACTGAAGACTCAATACATTGCCAACCATCACCCGGAAATAAATTTATTGTTTTGTCTTCTGTCAACTTTGATTCCTCGGTACACAGCTCAGTATTATGTACACATATTTATCTGCACTAATTTTTTTGCTTTTCACCTTTTGTATTTTTCACGTAGTGAAGTGTAGTTGAAAGGTGAAAAATCCAAAAATTTCTATACTAGATGAATCTGTATCAGACCGGCGGCATTAATGGTTTAGAGATCCCAGCTCTGAGTTCTGAGGGGGTCTGTGAAGAATACAAAGTGAATGGAAACGCATCTAAAATGCAAGTCCCTTCATTTCTACTTTGGAGTCGAAATCTAAACTTGAGACGAAACAACCAGTTTTAAAAAATTGTATATTTTATTTATTTGTGTTCTCCAAATTCACAAAATAAAGGTTTATTGAAGATTTGATGATAAAAATGCTGAAATGTTAAAAAGTTTATGGCCTGGACAGACTGACAGACAGACAAACAGACACATGACTCCAAGACCGCAGCCTCCTAGATGCGCTGGCAACGGGCAATTTAATTTATTATAATAACAACAGACACTCCGCTGCCATCCGGTGTGAGTATCCTTCTTGGCCCACCTCAGTGAGAATGTGCTGTGACATTCATGGAGATTGCATTTTTTATTTGGTCAATTTAAGCTACCACCAAAAGGTGGCACTGTTTCCGCCATATGTCAATTTTGGAGTTTCGGTGACATTCAGTTTGCTCCATTATAGTAAAGTTTGAAAATACAAGATTACTTCTTGTTGGTTCAGTGATATCGATAAAATTCACCCTTCGATCCCTCACGGTTCCTCCCCTTGAATTTCGTAAATCTCCTCTGGAGTGATCTTTAAACCTCAGACATACACCCCTCCAAAAATCATGTTTAACCACCACTCCACCCCCCCCTTCCCCACATCCTTATAATCCACACCAATCTTCGTTCCTAAGTTTTATTTCTTTACCCATCTCCTGTTTGATCTCTGGAGGTGTTTTTGGTTGTTTTTTTTTTTATCAAAGTGGAGAGAAAATCAAGTTGTAACTTTCAACAAATCTTTCATTTTTAAACTAAACTGTCCCATCAACTATTACACAAATGGTTCATATTTGTAAACCTACTCCAGAAGAGAGTTACCACATGGTGATCAATGGAGGGGTTTAAGAGAAAAAGTTTCATTTGCATGTTTACTTCTGCGCTGAATGATTCTGATTTTTGAGTAACTTAAGCCCGCAATGTTCATATTTCTATAACATCGAAGCTGCGTAGAAGAGCAAGCTCGAGAATAAATGGGAAGTTCAATAATATACAAAAGGTAATAAAAGACAATTAAAGGTTGTGTTTCTGTCCATTTGTCCTAAAATGTCCGCGACCCCGTCCGTTCTGACCCGGCAGTTGGACGGAACCTGAATCTGGACCAAAACTCTGCAAATCCATCGCCACATCTCCAAGGACCTCAGGACTCGACTCTTACTGAGACCAAGCAACATACCAGGAACACCCTGATCGGGTTTGATTGTTACCCACAAGTTCTTTCCTCTGAGAGTTTCTCTTCGGGCCTCACTACTGGGAGGTTCGATGCGAAGTTTGAGTCCGTTTTGTGCAGAATCGGAAATCTCGTTAAACCCAATGGGGAGGAAAGGGAGGAGAAAAAGAGTGTGGTTTGGGAAGGAAATCCTCAGTCCTTGGTGTTTAGGAAATATAATAATAAATACACAGCATTGCACAACAATGAAAGATCCCCTGCCCATGTCAGGCGACGCCTAAACGGTTTGGATTCCTTCTTGGATTGTCGAAGGCGGGAGAGTTGACGTGTTCGGCGGACTCCGCGGGTCTGCACGTATTTCAGGGGGGAACTTCACGGACCCCGTTAAACCCGCTATTGGGGGTTTATGATGTTCATATTCCGTTTGATTTTGCTAGTTTTTGATGATTTTTGTTTCATTCATTCAGTTCGTGATGAAAGTTTATTTCAACGAAAACGTCAAAGTGAAGGTTACTTTTGGTTTCAAATCAATAAAATCATTTATTTGTGCATGATATGTTTATACGTGATGAATGTTTATCTTTGGGTGTCACATCTGCCGGAATATCCCCCGCCAACCCCTCTCATTTCCCCCTCTGCACTCCCCCACCCTTCTTGCCTCCCAAACTATCCCCTGTCACCCATCCATCCCCCCTCTCTCCCTCCTATCCCCCTTCCTACCCCCTTCATATTCTATCAGCAAGGTGACGGGTTGTAATTTTGGCGAGTCTATAATAATAATAATAATAAGGTCAAGTGTGTCTCCTCCATAACTCCAACCTAGCAGCAAAACCGTGAAACAGTAGCAGCCCCAAATCTTTGCTTGCATACTAACGGAACTCCAGGGATGCGCACAGCAATAAAATTGGGTGTTTGGGTAAAATGTAAACACCCCTTTTGAAGAAATTTAGGGGAGCTCATCAACAAAAAAAAAATCAACAAAAGAAGCCTTTATGAAGATGGCGGCACGCCAATTTTGGTCAGCTCGTTGGGGGTTCTTCAGCCGCCATTTTGTTTCAAGCCTGCTCAACAATGCCAAGGACCGAGAACAACTGGCAAACAGTTTCTTACGATAAAGTGCTCAATCTTTTTTTCAAAACACTTTCCTCAACTCATATCCATTGAAATGCCTGATCTACCATAACTAATGATTGCTGGATACATCACTTTTGTAGGTGCTATCGTTTTCAAATTAGGAAGCTTGAGCAATTATGCATTTATATGATGTCATTTTCCACAACGAACTGTCATGGGATAATTAAAGTCTATAATCGATATATGATTTCAGCTTTGAGAATCGGATCTCGTGGACTAAAATAAGTGTCCAAAAATCTGGAGTGAAATCCTGAGAATGTTTAATCCAATTTAGTGATGTTTTTGTTTTTTGCCGGTGTTGTCCTCATTTCCAATCACCTTGTTATCGCTTGCCAGCCAGATGTCCAAGCAAAGAAGGTGTATTTATCCGCATCAAAATCTGCGCTCATTACCGAGTTGAAATTCTGGATTAAAACACTGATTGGCTGTGTGAGGAGGCTCGGCGCAATTTTACTGTCCTCCTGGCAAGATTGAAAAAAAAAAATCTCGGACTGCTTGTCCTGAAGCTCACCTGGATCAAGGAGAAACAGTCACTCAACCCCGCAGACGCCTTAAGACCCTGAATTTCCTTTAATGCCGTGAACAAACTTTGGTACCGCACGGGTGATGAAAGTTTGTGATTCAAGTTTCATGTGAAATTGTGTGTGAGTTTCGGAGAGAAAGCAAACACCTAAATTTTAGAGGTCAACTCCTCCTCCCGCCCACACCACGTAGACCCCTTTAAAGGACGCAGACAAGATGCAGATTTTGATATGGTCGATACGCTTTTGGTAACGTCATGGGTGATAAGGTTGTGGTCAACTTTCATCGAGAATTGTGCGGTGGTAGTTTTGGAAGAAGAGAGCAAAATACCTATTTTTGGGAGGTCAAACCCCCCCCCCCCCGGAGACCTCTTCTAATGAGCACAGATTTTGATGCGGCTAAACGAAGTGCATTAGCATCGATATGAGTGTGGGCCATTCATCAAAAATCGGGGTGTTTGGTACCAAGCGATAATGACTGAAATGTTTACGGACTCACTCACTGACTTCACTGCACTTACACACACTGTTCCATCCGCGTAAGCCTCAACTGACTAAAGTCCAGTTGAGTAATAATATATCATATAAGGCTGTATTAAAAACTGTTATTCAAAAATCTGATTCCATATTTGAACGATCAGAACCATGGCCGGAAGGGTGGTTGCGGGATAATGGCAGACAGAAATATATCAAGAAAATTGAAAGGGAAATGTTCTGATGGTAAATGCCTACCATACCTTTACAGCCCTGGAGATGGTGGCACTGAACGAAGAGAACAACAGAGGCTGCAGGTTTGCCCAAAACAACGGTCAGGAGATTGTGTGAGGTGAAGCAGTCCATCTTTCCAAAATCTAATCACACCGTCCTTATCACACACCTGTCCACCAATTTTTCGTCGAATCCGTCCACAAACTTTTTGAGATATCGTGCCATAATATCATTTTCAGCCGCGATCTCTAAATGGGAAGGATCCTACAAATTCCTAGTAGTCGGATCCGATCCGGATCTTCCACCAAAATCTAAATCATTCATCCTTCTCACACACCCAACCTGCCCACCAATTTCATCCAACCATCCACACCTTCTAAGATATCTCCTGCACACAGACAGCAAACAGAGAAAGGGGTGAAAAACATAACCGTCCTTCACCGGTCTGTGGCGGAGTTAAAAATAATCACAAAAAAGTTTCCAGGTGTCCCACATGACTCATCTGAAGAATGCCCAGGTATCTACATTTCCACAGCACCATCTTTGCTGCACACGTGTTCCCTACCAAGTACATTGATTTCTCTACAACAAAGGAAATATAGTCCATCATAAACAACTTTATATGTTATTGGACATTTTGGGAACAAATGGAGAGCCCAATACACGTTTATATAGCTCAAGACCTTGTGCAAATACACATGACCACATGTTAATATGAAAACAGACTATGGATGACTGCACCTGGAATATGGACATTCCATTGTTCAGTAAGGCCACGTGTGAAGGAGGTAAACCCTTAACATGTAAACAATGCCAGGTTCACCATGATGACCAGGCATAGACAATGATGTGAATAGATAGGCAAAATGAAGAACTCCATCATGACCGAGGTTCTCCTAAATAATACAAATTTCTTCAACCAGTGGAGATTTGAACCTTCCAGAGCTAAAAACCCAAAACCTCTTTCAACCTCCTCAGATCATAATCTACGATAACTCGCCTTCATCAGTCAGACAGATATGTGGGAAACCAAATTATAGGGAACAACAATCTCAGGTCAAACAAGTCCCAAGCCAACGAATAAAGTCCCATGTTGGATGAAAGAGCACCCAACCCCCACAGCTCTCCTTCAATGACCTCATATGACACCCAAGAGAACTATAGAAAAAAAAAAACAGCAAAATGAAGATCAGGGCAGCCCTCCCCCGAGACAACCTTGTTTTTTATACACTGTTTGATCCAACGAGGTTTAGAAGATCCATGAATGTGCAAAATAATCTACAAAACAATACAATTTAATCTATGGACAATACCAAGGTAAGGGAGGCAACACCTCAGCTAAAGTCCTCAATACGGAAAATGCCCCTTGACCCATCAATGCCTTGTCCCACGACATGAACGCTTCCATTCGTTATAAGCTTTCCAACCTGGGACAACTTTCTCCCCCCAGTTTACTACTCTGAGTTTTGCCCACCTACCCACAGAAACACTCCAAAAATGGGAAACAATCCTAAAACGCGTCACCTGATCATCAAAGGCCCTCAATATCCTTGTATCCTGGCTGATCAAATCTTTCCCAAAAAACGAAAACCCCTACTTTTGTTAAAAGTTCAATATGGACCCCGAGACGCATTCTAAAATAAAGACCCACCGGCTCCCCATAAAGAAAGTAGTCATTTCTGGCAAATAAAGCAATGTAATCAATGCATGCCAGGGAGGCGACACCCTCCTACAAGCCATCCCTGGATCCTGAAGCCAATACACTTTATCCTGTAAAAGCCAAAAGAAGAGGGAGAGTTGTCAAATAATAAAGCAAGGGTGTCAGGGACAACCTGGTGTGATCCCTTTTTCCACTTTAAATCCACTTTCATTCCATTATTTATCACTTCCATTGAGATTAATTCTCATAGAGACACTGCAAAGCAACCAGCTTCAACGTGCAGGACACACCCTTAATAAAAATCCCACAATCCAAGACTGCAAAGTTCTACAACTTTCTGTTTTCTGCTTGGGAACAGTATGTTCCCTCAGATGAGTAAAATATCTAAGCTTTCCCTGGCTTTTTGTGCCATACCTCTTAGTGCATGTGTAGTAACACTACCGACCTCACCCTGGTACCATAGCAAATTGATGCTAATCTATACATCCGAGTTAAGCGAGATGTCTACCAATTTTGGGATATTCTCAAAGCTCCCATTCTTTTGGAAGCAAAAATCAATACCCGATTCTGAACCGGGACTTCAGCACATGACTTGAATACCAACAACATTACAGACTTCCAAAAGAGGCCCTTTTCATTTTCAGTAGGATACTTGGTAATATTTGATTGGAAAATGCCATCATTTCCAGAGGTTTTACCTTTTTTATTGAGGTCCCCACCACGCTCTCAGCTCCACTGAATAAAAGAGTGGCTACTTCCTGAAATTCGGCCTGAAACCTCGCATAGGAGAGCAGGTGGTCCTGTCTATCTGCAGAAACCTCTCCCTCAGAAAAACTCCTGAGCATATGAGACTTTCTGACATTCCGTCTGAAAACGCGGTCAACAGTTTTCCATCAGGGTCGGACTGCGGGCTTCCCGATGGCTCAGACGGGACAATCTTCAGGCTCACACCACCCAAATGGCTAGACCATTGTCTCATACAAGAAGGGAAAAACCTAAACCTTGGATTGCACTTTTTCCTCGACACTTTATGTCAAAAATCACACATTAACATACAACAGCCTCAAATGGGCTGGAAGCGGCCGCCACCGATGCAGAAGTTCTGAAAACGCATAAATACGCCGACCTCAGCCAAAACTATTTATTCAACTGAATCGCCATCCGAAACACCGGAGTGTATGGCCGATCTACGTCCAACATCTAAGTGATATCGGTAGAAGGCTCGTTGCATCCACTGGTGATATAAGGCAAACTGGTCTGGTTCAAGCAGTGTCTTACTTGGTCGCCCAGCGGAAATGCCATTGGCATTCTGGCTTCGGCGTGGAAGAAAACAAATTTAACACCATTTTAAAGTCTATCCTTTTTAATGGGGTGTGTGGGGGTTTTATTCATTTTTTTTTGGTTTTTTTAAAATTCTTTTAAAAACAAATGCAATGAAATCAAGAATGGCAGTTCTGAATCCCACCTTTTATTTTTGAGGAAATCAATATTGCCCAAAATGTCAAAACATTATTAAACCATCTACACAACTAACAATTCATCGACCAATCTCTACGTCCGACTGGAGCAGTTTCCAAGTTATTATTGAGCACGAAGGTTGCGTTTGCACTCGACGTTTTACCAAATCCCCCCAAAAATGGAGGAGAACCACTGTTCTTGAATGCCGCACTGGGCATAAGGGGCCTGGAAAACAATTCTGGTCTTCTGACTCAGGAAGTATACAACTGTGCCGCTTTTTTTAACCATGACATATCCTGCCCCACTTCAAAACGCATTAAACTGAATGGCAAAAAGAACGGTGCAATTCAAGAGACAAGCAATAACAATTTATATTCTCGCATCAAAACCTCATTCCCTTACCGAAACAAAGCAACAGCTTCTTTAAATCTAAATTTGAAAATCTTTCCCACCAGTCGCAAAATTTTCCCCACATTCGAGATTGGGGTAAACCAACAAGGGAATTTTGTCTTCCATAATGTTATCGGACCAATAGAGACATTTAAACAACATAATTATGACCTTTCCATTGACCCTCGACCAAAGGAACTTGAAATGGGCAATGAAACGGTCGACCTCATACCATAAGATCCCGAGGAAGTGGTCCCAGATCCTCCCGGAAGCCCCAAATCCCAACATTTCTCGAATAAAAAAATAATCAATACACTAGCATAACCGCGCTCTGCGCGACATGTTTGGGGTGGGTGTGTTTGAGAAAGGAAACTGATGCAGAGTATCATAGTAAATTTTACTTTAACTAGCATAACCCGCGCTCTGCGCCGACATGTTGGGGTGGGATGTTTGAGAAAGGAATCTGTGCATAAGGGGAAGTAATCAGTAGTAATTTTACTTTAAATCAGTAAGTGGAATACGATTTCACTGTTTCAAAACCCATTTTATTTACTTTTTTTGTAACCCAAATGCACCTCAATATGGTCTTGAGATACGTAAGCCGAATATCACGTACTCCTCGAGCGCAGAACAAAGTCGAAGATCCAGCGCGACAACGGAAACCACAAACTCGGAAATAATATAATAATCTACGGATGTACGATTTCACTGTTTCAGAATCATTTTATTTACTTTTTTTTTGTAGCCAATGCACCTCATATGGTTTTGAGATAATGTAAGCGAATATCAACGTTACT
>CM068952.1:184852599-184870204 GCA_035128595.1 Eptatretus atami
CACTCGGTCATCCCCTCTCGCTCTGCCAAAGGACAACCAGACCAATAACTTTCATGACGATTACAACATTGTTCTACAAACAAAAGCCGGTCAAAATTGCTCGTTTATCCGAGATAGTTCACAATCCAGAAGGAACAAGATATTTCCCAGTCTCTCACATAAAAAAATCTCGCCTTGACAAACATTTCAGTCATATACAGTATATAATAAATAAAAAAAATCATTGCAAATCGAATCACAATCAGGTGTGTATTAACTATGCACTGAACTCATACATTGCCAAACCATCACCCGGAAATAAATTTATTGGTTTTGTCTTCTGTCAACTTTGATTCCTCGTACACAGCTCGTATTATGTACACATATTTATCTGCACTATATTTTTGCTTTTCACCTTTGTATTTTTCACGTAGTGAAGTAGTTGAAAGTGAAAAAATCCAAAATTTCTATACTATGAATCTGTATCAGACTCGGCGGCATAATGGTTAGAGCATCCACTCTGAGTCTGAGGGGTCTGGAAGAATACAAAGTGAATTGGAAACCATCTTAAAATGCAAAGTCCCTTCATGTCTACTTTGGAGTCGAACTAAACTTGACGAAAACACCAGTTTTAAAAAAAATTGTATATTTTATTTATTTGTGTTCTCCAAATTCACAAAATAAAGGTTTATTGAAGATTTGATGATAAATGCTGAAATGTTAAAAAGTTTATGGCCTGGACAGACAGAGACAAACAGACACTGCTCCAAGACCCACAGCTCCCTGATGCGCTGGCAGACGGCAATTTATTTATTATAATAACAAAGCGACACTCCGCCCTCCGGGTGTGAGTATCCTTCTTGGCCCACTTCAGTGAGCAATGTGCTGTGGACATGTCATGGAGATGTTTGTCATTTTAGCTACCACCAAAGGTGGCACTGTTTCCGCCATATGTCAATTTTGGAGTTTCGGTGACATTCATGTTTGCTCCATTATAGTAAGATTTGAATACAAGATACTTCCTTGTTGGTTTTCAGTGATATCGATAAAATTCACCCTTCGATCCCTCACGGTTCCTCCCCTTGTTTCGATTAAATCTCCCATCATGAGTGATCTTTAACCTCAGACATACACCCCCTCCAAAAAAAAAATCATGTTTAACACCACTCCCCCCCCCCTTCCCCACATCCTTATAATCCACACCATCTTCGTTCCTAAGTTTTATTTCTTTACCCATTCCTTGTTTGATCTCTTGGAGTGTTTTGGTTGTTTTTTTTTTATCAAAGTGGAGAGAAAATCAGTTGTAACTTTCAACATCTTCATTTTAAACTAAACTGTCCCATCACTTATTACACAATGGTTCATATTTGTAAACCTCTCCAGAAGAGAGTTATCCACATGGTGATCAATGGAGGGGTTTAAGAGAAAAAGTTCATTTGCATGTTTACTCTGCTGGAATGATTCTGATTTTGAGTACTTAAGCCGCATGTTCATATTTTCTATAACATCGAAGCTCGTAGAAGAGCAAGCTCGAGAATAATGGGAAGTTCAATAATATACAAAAAGGTAATAAAAAGACATTAATAGGTTTGTGTTTCTGTCCATTTGTCTAACAATGTCCGCGACCCCGTCTCGTTCTGACCGCAGTTGGACGGAACCTGAATCTGGACCAAAACTCTGCAAATCCATGGATCATAATCTCCAAGGACCTCAGGACTGCGACTCTTACTGAGACCAAGCAACCATACCAGGAACACCCTGATCGGTTTGATTGTTACCCACAAGTTCTTTCCTCTGAGAGTTTCTCTTCGGGCCGTCACTACTGGGAGGTCGATGCGAGTTTGAGTCGTTTGTGCAGAATCGGAATCTCGTTAAACCCAATGGGGAGGAAAGGGAGAGAAAAAGAGTGTGGTTTGGGAAGGAATCCTCAGTCTTGGTGTTTATGGAAATATAATAATAAATACACAGCATTGCACAACAATGAAGAGATCCCCCTGCCCATGTCAGGCGACCCTAAACGGTTTGGATTCTTCTTGGATTGCGAGGCGGGAGAGTTGACGTGTTTCGGGGACTCGCGGGTCCTGCACGTATTCAGGGGGAACTTCACGGACCCCGTTAAACCCGCTATTGGGGTTTATGATGTTCATAATTCCGTTGGATTTTGCTAGTTTTGATGATTTTGTTCATTCCATTCAGTTCGTGATGAAAGTTTATTTCACGAAACGTACAAAGTGAAGGTTACTTTGGGTTCAAATCAATAAAATCATTTATTTGTGCATGATATGTTTATTACTGATGAATGTTTATCTATTGGGTGTCACATCTGCCGGAATTCCCCCCCAACCCTCTCATTTCCCCCTCTGCACTCTCCCCACCCTTCTGCCTCCCAAACTATCCCCTGTCACCCATCCCTATCCCCCTCTCTCCCTCCTATCCCCTCTTTACCCCCTTCATATTCCTATCAGCAAGGTGACGGTTGTATTTGCGAGTCTATAATAATAATAATAATAAAGGTCAGTGTGTCTCCTCCATAACTCCAACCTAGCAGCAAAACCGTGAAACATAGCAGCCCAAATCTTTGCTTGCATACTAACGGAACTCCAAGGGAGCGCACGCAATAAAATTGGGTGTTTGGGTAAATGTAAACACCCCTTTTGAAGATAATTTAGGGGAGCTCATCACAAAAAAAAATCAACAAAAGAAGCCTTATGAAGATGGCGGCACGCCATTTTGGTCAGCTCGTTGGGGGTCTTCAGCCGCCATTTTGTTCAGCCTGCTCAACAATGCCAGGACCGAGAACAACTGGCAACAGTTTCTTAACGATAAAGTGCTCAATCTTTTTTTCACTTTCCTCACTCATATCCATTGAATGCCTGATCTACATAACTATGAATTGCTGGATACATCACTTTTGTAGGTGCTATCGTTTTCAAATTAGGAGCTTGGAGCAATTTCATGCATTTATATGATGTCATTTTCCACAACGGACTGTCATGGACTAATTAAAGTCTATAATCGATATATGATTTCAGCTTTGAGAATCGGATCTCGTGGACTAAATAAGTGTCAAAATCTGGAGTGAAATCTGAGAATGTTATCCAATTAGTGATGTTTTTGTTTTTGCCGGTGTGTCTCATTTCCAATCACCTTGTTATCGCTTGCCAAGCCAGATGTTCCAAGCCAAACGAAGGTGTATTTATCGCATCAAAATCTGCGCTCATTACCGAGTTGAAATCTGGATTAAAACACTGATTGGCTGTGTGAGGAGGCTCGGTGCAATTTTACTGTCTCCTGGCAAGATTGAAAAAAAAAAATCGGACTGCTGGTCCTGAAGCTCACCTGGATCAGGAGAAACAGTCACTCAAACCCCCCGCAGACCCCTTAGACCCTGAATTCTTTAATGCCGTGAACAAACTTTGGTACCGCACGGGTGATGAAGGTTGTGATCAAGTTTCATTGAAATTGTGTGTGTAGTTTCGGAGAAGAAAGCAAACACCTATTTTAGGGGGTCAACTCCTCCTCCCGCCCACACCACGTAGACCCCTTTAAGGAGCGCAGACAAGATGCAGATTTTGATATGGTCGATACGCTTTGGTACGTCATGGGTGATAAAGGTTGTGGTCAACTTTCATCGAAATTGTGCGTGTAGTTTTGGAGAAGAGAGCAAATACCTATTTTGGGGGAGGTCAAACCCCCCCCCCCCCGGAGACTCTTCTAATGAGCACAGATTTTGATGCGGCCTAACGAAGGTGCATTAGCATCAGATATGAAGCTGTGGGCCAAGTTTCATCAAAATCGGGTGTTTGGTCCAAGCGATAATGACTGAAATGTTTACGGACTCACTCACTGACTCACTCACTTACACACACTGTTCCATCGCGTAAGCTCACTGACTAAAGTCCAGTTGAGCTAATAATATATCATATAGGCTTATTAAAAACTGTTATTCAAAATCTGATTCCATATTTGACGATCAGAACCCATGGCCGGAGGGTGGTTGCGGGAGTAATGGCAGACAGAAATATATCAAGGAAATTGAAAGGGAATGTTCTGATGTAATGCCTACCTACCTTTACAGCCTGGAGATGGTGGCACTGACAGAGAGACAACAGAGGCTGCAGGTTTGCCAAAACAACTGGGTCAGGAGGATTGTGTGAGTGAAGCAGTCCATCTTTCCAAAATCTAATCACACCGTCCTTATCACACACCTGTCCACCAAATTTCGTCCGAATCCGTCCACAACTTTTTGAGATATCGTGCCATATATCATTTTCAGCCCGATCTCTTAATGGTGAAGGATCACTTACAAAATCCTAGTAGTCGGATCCGGATCCGGATCTTCACCAAAATCTAATCAGTTCATCCTTCTCACACACCCAACCTGCCCACCAAATTTCATCCAACCATCCACACCTTTCTAAGATATCTCCTGCACACAGACAGACAAACAGAGAAAGGGGTGAAAACATAACCTCCTTCACCGTCTGTGGCGGAGGTAAAAATATCCACAAAAAGTTCCGGGTCCCACATGACTCATCTGAAGATGCCCAGGTATCTACATTTCCACAGCACCATCTTTGCTGCACACGTGTTCCTCCAATACATTGATTTCTACAACAAAGGAATATAGTCCATTCATAACAACTTTATATGTTATGGACATTTTGGGAACAAAGTGGAGAGCCAATACACGTTTATAATAGCTCAAGACCTTTGTGCAAATACACATGACCACATGTAATATGAAACAGACTATGGATGACTGCACCTGGAATATGGACATTCCATTGTTCAGGTAAGGCCACGTGTGAAGGAGGTAAACCCTTAACATGTAACAATGCCAGGTCACCATGATGACCAGGCATAGACAATGATGTGATAGATAGGCAAAATGAAGAACTCCATCTGACCGAGGTTCTCCTAATAATACAAATTTCTTCACCAGTGGAGATTTGAACCTTCAGAGCTAAAAACCCAAACTCTTTCAACCTCCTCAGATCATAATCTACGATAACTCGCTTCAGTCAGTCAGACAGATATGTGGGAAACCAATTATAGGGACCCAACAATCTCAGGTCAAACAAGTCCCAACCACACAGAATAAGTCCCATGTTGGAGTGAAAGAGCCACCCAACCCCCACAGCTCTCCCTTCAATGACCTCAAGTGACACCCAAGAGAAACTATAGAAAAAAAAACAACAGCAAATGAAGATCAGGGCAGCCCCTGCCCCGAGACACCTTGTTTTTTATACACTGTTTGATCCAACGAGGTTTAAAGATCCATGATGTGCAAAATAATCTACAAACAATACAATTTAATCTATGGACAATACCAGGTAAGGGAGGCAACACCTCAGCTAAAGTCCTCAATACAGGAAAAAAATGCCCCTTGACCATCAATGCCTTGTCACGACATGAACCTTCCATTCGTTACTAAGCTTTCCAACCTGGGACAACTTCTCCCCCAGTTGTACTACTCTGAGTTTGCCACCTACCCCAGAAACACTCCAAAAATGGGAAACAATCCTAAAACCGTCACCTGATCATCAAGGCCCTCAAATATCCCTTGTATCCTGGGCTGATCAAATCTTTCGCCAAAAACGAAAACCCTACTTTTGTTAAAGTTCATATGGAACCCCGACGCTTTAAAAAATAAAGACCCCACCGCCTCCCATAAAGAGTAGTCATTTCTGGCAAATATAGCAATGTAATCAATGCATGCCAGGGAGGCGACACCCTCCACAGCCATCCCTGGGATCCTGAAGCCATACACTTTATCCTGTAAAGCCAAAAGAAGAGGGAGAGTTGTCAAAATAAAAGCAAAGGGTGTCAGGGACAACCTGGTGTGATCCCTTTTTCCACTTTAAATCCACTTTTCATTCCATTATTTATCACTTCCATTGAAGATTAATTCTCATAGAGACACTGCAAAGCACCAGCTTCACGTGCAGGACAACACCCTTAATAAATCCCACAATCAAGACTGCAAGTTCTAACTTTCTGTTTTCTGCTTGGGACAGTATGTCCCTCACGATGAGTAAAATATCTCAAGCTTTCCTGGCTTTTGTGCCATACCTCTAGTGCATGTGTAGAACACTACCGACCTCACCCTGTACCAATAGCATTGATGCTAAAATCTTATAATCCGAGTTTAGCAGCGAGATCGTTCTCCAATTTTGGATATCTCTCAAAGCTCCCTCTTTTGGAAGCAAAATCAATACCGATTCTGACCGGGACTTCAGCACCATACTTGATAACCAAACAACATTACAGACTTCCAAAAGAGGCCCTTTCATTTCCAGTAGGAATACTTGGTAATATTTGATTGGAATGCCATCACTCCAGAGGTTTTACCTTTTTATTGAGGTCCCAACCACCTTCTCAAGCTCCACTGATATAAAAGAGTGGCTACTTCCTGAACCATTCGCCTGAACCTCGCAATAGGAGAGCAGGTGGTCCTTGTCTACTGCAGAAACCTCTCCCTCAGAAACCCCTGAGCATATGAGACTTTCTGAGCATTCCGTCTGAAACGCGGTCAACAGTTTTCCATCAGGGTCGGCTGCGGGCTCCGATGGGCTCAGACCGGGACATCTTCAGGCTCACCCACCCAAATGGCTAGACCATTGTCTCATACAAGAATGGGAAAAACCTAACCTTGGATTGCACTTTTCTCGACACTTTTGTCAAATCACACATTTACAACACAGCCTCAATGGCTGGAGCGGCCGCCACCGATGCAGAAGTTCTGAAACGCAATAAATACGCCGACCTCAGCCAAACTTATTTATTCAACTGAATCGCCATCGAAACAACCGGAGTGTATGGCCGATCTACGTCCAACATCATAAGTGATATCGGTAGAAGGCTCGTTGCATCCACTGGTGATATAAGGCAACTGGTCTGGTTCAAGCAGTGTCTTAGCTTGGTCGCCCAGCAGGGAAATGCCATTGGCATTCTGGCTTCGGCGTGGGAAGAACAAATTTAACACCATTTTAAAGTCTATCCTTTTTAATGGGGTGTGGGGGTTTTATTCATTTTTTTTGTTTTTTAAAATCTTTTTAAAAACAAATGCATGAAATCAAGATGGCAGTTCTGAACCACCTTTTATTTTTGAGATCAATATTGGCCAAAATGTCAACATTATTAAACCATCTACACAACTAACAATTCATCGACCATCTCTACGTCCGACTGAGCAGTTCCAAGTTATTAATTGAGCACGAAGGTTGCGTTGCACTCGACGTTTTACCAATCCCCCCAAAAATGGAGGAGAACACTGTTCTTGATGCCGCACTGGGCATAAGGGGCTCTGGAAAACAATCTGGTCTTCTTGACTCAGGAAGTATACAACTGTGCCGCTTTTAACCAATGACATATCCTGCCCCACTTCAAAACCATTAAACTGAATGGCAAAAAGACGGTGCAATTCAAGAGACAAGCAATAACAATTTATATTCTCGCATCACCTCATTCCCTTACCGAAACAAAGCAACAGCTTCTTTAATCTAAATTTGAAATCTTCCCACCAGTCGCAAATTTTCCCACATTCTGAGATTGGGGTAAACCACAAGGAAATTTTGTCCTTCATAATGTTATCGGACCAAGAGACATTAAACAACATATTATGACCTTTCCATTGACCCTCGACCAAAGGAACTTGAATTGGCAATGAAACGTCGACCTCAATACCATAATGATCCGAGAAGTGGTCCCAGATCCTCCGGAAGCCCCAAATCCCAACATTTCTCGAAATAAATAAATAATCAATACACTAGCATAACCCGCGCTCTGCGCGACATGTTGGGGTGGGTGTGTTTGAGAAAGGAACTGATGCAGAGTATCAGTAGTAATTTTACTTTAACTAGCATAACCCGCGCTCTGCGCGACATGTTGGGGTGGGAGTGTTTGAGAAAGGAACTGATGCAGAGTATCAGTAGTAATTTTACTTTAATGCAGTAAGTGGAATACGATTTCACTGTTTCAGAACCATTTTATTTACTTTTTTTTGTACCATGCACCTCATATGGTCTTTGAGATAACGTAAGCCGAATATCACGTTACTCGAGCGCAGAACAAAGTCGAAGATAGCGCGACACGAAACCACAAACTCGGAAATAATATATAATCTACGATGTACGATTTCACTGTTTCAGAATCATTTTATTTACTTTTTTTTGTACCATGCACCTCATATGGTCTTTGAGATAATGTAAGCCGAATATCACGTTACTCGAGCGCAGAACAAAGTCGAAGATAGTGCGACACGAAAACACAAACTCGGAAATAATATATAAGATGATTGCACGTAATTTTCGCGACCCACCGATGTGTGGCCAGGACTATACAGATGTAGCTCCAGATATGGATCCCTCAGATCAAAAAGAAAGCAACATACAAGGCAAATCATACAAGTCAACGTCCATCACACATATTCTCCCAGGAAATACATCGACAACACTCTTAATGACCTGAGGGAACTTGTGGCTAAGAAGTGCAGCCATTCCATCTTTCTTGCAGACATTGCTACCAGCAAAATGTGAGGGACCTGACCAATTGTTGTATCATAAAGTACTCCAAGAATGAGGAATCCAAAAATCTCCAACGGTTTTATTTGCCGGAACTTCGGAACATAACAAGCTTTGTACTGCACACCTCCTGACCGCTCACCCCAAACTCCTTCCTCACCGCACCCTCTAGCATCCAGTCTATGCACAACACCACATATCCCCCTTCCTTTAACCACATGCATACCGTACCTCAATGGACAACAATAATATCAATTAACTAGAAGTTGAAATGTAGTAATTGCCACAGCATGGATTAACCATAAAACAAGTAGTAATCAACATGGTGAACAGTTTAAATTAGCCTCATTTTCTTATTCTCAAAGGACTTTACATTACTTCATCACATAATCTTGAGTCCAGACTGGAGGTTTGCGAATTATGGCATCCCAGCCGACCGGCACATGTTCTGATGTGTTTTGCGTTGGTGGTGCGGTGATGTCAGGAAGGAGTGGGAGCTCGGCATCATCTCTTGCATTCCTTTGACAGGCAGATGCTACATGAGACGTGTTCCAGATCCGTCCATCGGACAGTTTGTACGTGTGAGATCCTCTTTGCACCATAACTTGGAGAGGCGCTGAAAATTTGGATTGTCCTTTTCGGAGGATGCCAGGTTTCCTCAATCGGATGAAGGAACCACATTCAAAGTTCACATCCTTTGCTCCACGGCGTTTGTCAGTGTACACCTTTTGCTTGTTCTGCTCCTCTTGTAAACCAAGCGCCGTGTCTTTGTGTGACGGTGTGTTGGGCTTTAGCATCTGCAAACCAGATACATGTAGTCTGGTGTGCATCTCTGTCCCATGAAGCAGTTCAGCAGGTGATCGCTGTGTTGTGGCATGTCGAGTTGCCTGGTATGTTTGAAAAAAAGACCGTTATAAATGTTTTCCAGTCTTTCCCTTCAATGTTAGCAGTGAGCAAGCTTTCCTTTAAACTTTTATTGAATCGCTCAATTTCCCCATTCGCTTGCGGATCGTACACTTCTGACTTCCTGTGGGTAATGTCTCTGTCTTTCAGAAAGGTCTCAAATTCCTGAGATGTGAATTGTGAACCATTGTCAGACATCATCTCTTTTGGGTTACCTTCTCTGCTAAAGACAGTTGACAGGAACTTGATCACTGTCGTGGAAGTGACCTGAGAGATGAAGGCAATTTCTGGCCATTTGCTAAAGTAATCAATGAGCGTGAGAGGGAAATGACAATCCAGTGGCACAGAATCGAAGGGCTCCACTCTGTCGATTGCCAATTTCTCCCAAGCAGCATCGTGACAAGGAATCGCCTGTAGCGGTGATGCGTGTGTCTCAGCTGTCTTGTCGTGATGCTGGCAAGTAATGCAAGCTTTGATTGTGGACTCGACGTGCGCGTCCATTCCTGGCCACCAATACAGATCTCTTAACCGCTGCGTTGTCCTCACTATGCCCTGGTGCGTACCATGTGCTAATTTGATGAAATGTGGTTGTAACGCCTCTGGGACAAGAAGGCGGTGAGTACCTCTCATCACGCAGTCCTCTTGTAGTGACAGTTCAATTTGCAATCTGAAGTAAGGAAGGAAATCAGGATCCAGGCCTTTAAAGTTTTCGGCCAGCGCTTTTTAAGCAATTTACGCAATTTTGTTTGAATGGGGCAGGAAATACAGGCAGTGTTTAATTATTCAGCTGTCACCGCAGTGAGGGTCGACGTGAGCACAACAACCTCAACATCATCCTCCAGACTGGGCTCTGAAGTAGGTAGTGGAAGGCGAGACAAACAATCAGCTGTAACGTTTTCAGACTGAATGTCATAATTAAATGCCAGAAGCCGCGTGGTCCATCTAGCCACGCGCATTCCAGCTCTTCCCAATCCTTTCGTGGAAAGCAGTGTAGTGAGAGGACCGTGGTCAGTGCGTAAAGTGAAATGTCCACCCCAGAGATAAGTTCTTCACTTCTCTGTAGCCCACACGCATCCAAGTGCTTCCTTTTCCCCAGTGGAATATTTTTATTTCCGTGGAGCAGAGCAAGGTGTGAGGCAGGGGCGCCAGCCCAGAGGGGAGAGATGTATTCCATCAACCTGCAGATGAAGGCCTTGTCAGTGGATAATAATTCAGGCGTGTGAAGGAAGGACCTTGTTGGATGGAGCATGCTTATCGGTGACGTAGAATTAGGCTGGGGAAGTGTACAAGGTCACCCGCTGTTCCATGGCAATTTAGCAGTTGAAGTTCCGGCTGAAGTACCTTGATGCTGTCATTCAGCCGGTTGATGAGTTGCCCATTTCCTTGCAGTTGCAAATTCAGATTATTGCGCTGAACAGTAATCTCGACAAGAAAAGTGAGGTCAGAGAGCCATTTCTCAAAAATGTTTGAGCACTTTCCCTCGACTGGGCCAACGAACCTCCTGGTGGTTCAACACGTCCTCATGTTGTGCATTCATTTCTTCCAACATTGATCTGAACTGTCAATGATTAAGTGTTTTTAATTAATAAAGTTTAACCTTTTAATCATGTCACCTCTCAAAAACTGGCTGATATTGCATGTAGCTGTTCCTGTATTTTGCAGTGTTATTTTACAACCTTCCCTTTGCTCTCCTCCATTTTATGATTATATAATCCATCCATCCATTGGGACCATACTCTGTGCAGAGTGTCGGTGCTGCCTAAGCAGTCTTCTTGGCTATTGGGTACAATCCTGAACAGGTCGCCACTCCGACACAGGATACCAGCAAGCTGGTACTCATTTTGCCTACCTCGGAATGATGACAGGCAGAGTCAACCCCAGCTGGTATTAATTGAACAGCCAAGTGGCATTTGAACTTGGGATCCTAAGATCCCAAACCCACCAGTCTAACCATTAAGCCAACACCAGGCATATTTCATAATGTCGTCAGCCCATGTCTGCATCCAACCAGTGGCGGTTCCCTGTTGGTTGTAATTCGTGTTGTGCCACTTTCTCCCAAGGTAACCTGCACTGATTCAACACCTCAGTTAAACATTAAAACACATCAGCCCCATTATTATGTGAAGTGACTTCATGCCACCAATTGTTGTCAGTTCAAAATTTTCACTGAACCCCTTCGGAAAATCAAATGCTTCACAGAATCTGACGTATGTCAAACACTGTCAAACACTTTAGCTTTTGTACACACCTGCCCAGAAATGTCCTGAGACATGTCTTCAATGTGACATGGTATTGTATTTCGATAGAGACTGATGCTGGAGAACAGATCCTTCAGAAATGTCCTGATACAGAAATGGCTTGAGAAAATGTGTGAATGGCATACATTGGCAAACATTTCCAGCGGTCTTTGACATCTTCATTGATGGGAAACGGTTTTCCACTCATACCGATGACTTAGGTGATGCTGGAGCTCATGCGCAGCCGTGACGGTTTCTTGAACAGTTGAGCTTCTTACAAGTGTGTTTTGCTTCATACAAGTCATGTTGGCACCTTGTCAAGTCTCCCACTGCTGTATGCTCCCCCAAAATCCCATCCCTCAACTCAAACTGTGTTACTACGACTCTGCCAAAGACAAGGCAGAATCTCTAAACTCTGTGTATGCCTCTCATGTACCCAAACCATCCCACTCTGTTCTTAAAGTACCCTCATCTAACTGCAAGGATGAGAACAGCTGTACTTCCCTTTGCTGATCTGGAAACTATTACACAATGGTTTGGTACATGGAACATGTCCTTTAATCATGTAAAGTCTCACATTCTTACCCAATTGCTGTTGAAGGATTGTCAAACTAGCTCAGCTCTCTATTTCCATGGCCATCCATTGTAAGAGGTTCAATGTGTTGAACTTCTCAATTCACCATAAAACCATGCCCTGTCCTTGGCTGACTACGCACCTCAACTCTTTTATTCCTCACTTCTCCTGTCTTTGGAAACTCCTTCCAGAGTCTTTTCTGTCTCACTCTCTTCCCCCAGGACTTTAAGCTAACAGTGCACCTCCATCTCTTATCAACTCACATTATATACCATGATCTTTATTACCCCTTTAGCCTTTCCTGTGTTTTTCAAATGTTAATGATATTATCTCCCATCGATGAACACGTCACTTCCCTGTAAAATGATGTAAACAAACCCACCCTGAGTCCATGACAGTTCTGGTCACACCCAAACTGGAAATATCACAACACACCGCAGGTTCTGTGTTCATCTCTTCTTTACCCCCTCACTCGACTTTGTTCTACTCAATATCCACACCTGGACTTTCGGATTGATTATTATCAAATGGACCAGAAGAGTACTTTGTAAACTTAAACAACAACAAGGTTGAAGACCTGTGGTCTGAATTTCTCTGTTCAGGGTGAGTTAAAGGTTTGGTTCATAAAAGATAAAGAAACTTTATGTAATATTTTTGTGATGATGATAATTTATACATCATTGTGACAATGTGAAGTGAAGAAGGTCTAAAAGTGTTGTGGAATTTCCAGAAAATCAGGTGAAAACAAAGGATGGAGAATTTGTTGCTAGATATGACAACAGTAACAACAAGGTGAAATCGGCACAGCAAGTCTGACGTCATGACATTCCTGTGTGATGTCATGAAACTGACACACCTGTATTACTTCCTTGAAGGGCCCAATATCCGTGCAGTTTGAAAACACCTTCATCGGAAGAGGTAATGCCAGTCACTGGTTGTGGGATAACAGATTATTATATGATTTTATTACAAGAATTGACATTACAACATCTTCACAATAACAAAGGAGGATAAATATTAAATAAATGTGACGGTTATATTATGTGGTCAACACGAGGTTTCAGAAGATCACGTGAAAACAAGGGAAGGTGAGTGTCACAGGATGTGGCAACAGTAACAACAAAGTCAATTCAGCACAGCAAGACAAACCTACCTACCTTCCTACCTTCCTTCCTTCCTCCTTCCTTCCTTCTCTCCTTCTTCCTTCTTTCCTTCCTTCCTACCTTCCTTCCTCCTTCCTTCCTACCTTCCTACCTTCCTTCCTCCTTCCTTCCTTCCTTCCTGCCTTCCTTCCTTCTTTCTTTCTTACTTTCTGTCCTTCCTTCTTTCCTTCTTTCTTTCCTTTCTTCTTTCCTTCTTTCTTTCCTTCCTTAATTCTTTCCTTCTTTCCTTCCATCTTTCTTTCTTTCTTTCTTTCCTTCCTTCCTTCTTTCCTTCCTTTTTTCCTTCCTTCCTTCCTCCTTCCTTCCTTCCTTCTCTCCTTCCTTCTCTCCTTCTTCCTTCTTTCCTTCCTTCCTCCTTCCTTCCTTCTTTCCTACCTTCCTTCCTCCTTCCTTCCTACCTTCCTTCCTCCTTCCTTCCTTCTTTCCTGCCTTCCTTCCTTCTTTCTTTCTTACTTTCTGTCCTTCCTTCTTTCCTTCTTTCTTTCCTTCCTTATTTCCTTCTTTCCTTCCTTCCTTCTTTCCTTCCTTCCTTCTTTCTTTCTTTCTTTCTTTCCTTCCTTCCTTCTTTCCTTCCTTCTTTCCTTCCTTCTTTCTTTCCTTCTTTCCTTCTTTCCTTCCTTCTTTCCATATAAGTGCTGCTTCATCGGTATTACTTCATTGAAGGATCTAATATCCGTGCAGTTTGAAAACAGCTTCATCAGGACAGGTAATGTAAATATGATTCAGTTCCTGGTTATGGGATAATAGATTATTATATGATTTTATTTCAAGGATTGATATTAAAACATCTTCAGAATAACAAAGGAGGATAAATATTAAATAAATGTGACAGTTACATGTGGTTCACACTTGTGTTTGGTCCCGAAGTGTTTGTGTACCTATGTTTGATATCTTCCTTATTTTACAATAAGTTTACATTTACCTGTTTTACCAAGTTTTAACCAGTACAGATGCATGACGGAAAGTTAAAAAAGTTTTTCCTCTTTCAACTAGTTGGAACCAGAACCATGATTTATATTCATGGCTTCAATATAATCACCCAGTTCTGGGAATAAGGTGACACTGTTTTAGAAAGTGCACAGAAAAGGATGAACACCTGTGTCGAGTTTCTTGGTGTAGGCTCGTTAGTTATGGTTTAGGGGTTGGGGGGTGAGGGGCTAAATGTATTAACTACGTTGAACGAACAAGATGTCACTTTTATCGACGTCCAACATGGGAAATCCTATTGGGACCATTTCAACTTTTCCCAACATTGAGCCAACGTGAGTGTGCATTTTATTGGCTGGAGAGTATTTTATTGTTCCAGAAAAAAGAACAACACTACAAGGAGGTACCTCAAGTGTAACGAATATCCCATGTTTCTTATTCTTAGAGACTTGTTCGTGTTGTTCCAACTTTAAACAATGATGTTGTGTGTAAGAGTGCTTGGAGGGTGAAGAAGGTCTTTTAAATCCACACTGTGAAGAGCAAGGCTCTTCTGTGCAGAGTGTTGGTGCAGAGTGTTTATTGGTGGTGTATATAAATCCACACTCTACCAAATTGTTAGTGTAGGTGAAGGCATGCCCCTCCCCACCACCCACCCAACCACTCCATCGGGCTACTCCAGTGAGCAAGATAAGGCCACACCGCCTCATCATTGCTATGATCCGTGCCTTTATCTTCCTCCTGGGAGATAGATTGGTTTAAATGGATTTCATGGCCTGGGAGGGATAGCTCAGCTTAGAGAGGTTTAAAGGAGCAGTTAGGTGTGGGATAGTACAGGGCTGAAGCTGTCCACCAAAACTGCCACCACCACATGCACCTGCCAACCACTGTAGCGACCATCTGCCATCCCATACCATTGCAGCCATTTACCTGCCTTCCCAGTTCTGCCTGTCAGCCATGACTTGCCATTTGCTATTGTCAACTATGTCAGTTTGCTACCTGCCATATGCTGCACACTTGCTGTGCGACATTGTACCTATATCTGCTGTATCATTTTGTTAGGCCACAAAGGCCAGAAGACTCCACACCCTGGTTCAACACCAAATAGCCACGTTTCCTTTACTTATTGGACCACAAGAGCCATCTGCTTTTGTGTATTGGGCCACGTGGGCTGAGGACTCACCGCTTCTTCAGAGGCCACATGGGCCCTTTGTGCATTTCTGGAGACCCTCCAGGCCGGTCAAAAAACTCCAGTTATGGAGAGCTCATTTGGTCCAGTGGAGCACCAGGTGCTGACAGGCCCTGTGGTCACTGAGGACAATTGTAGTGCCATGACTCAGGGCCCTAATAGACAGTATTGGGAGAGGGGTCTGATACCGGGTCGGAGAGTGGAAAGACTTCATGAGCTTCAATAGACTCTTTGGAGAAAGAAGAAGTAGATGTCCTCCTGTTAAATCCACTCTAATCCCAACCACAAGATTTTTTTTTATTACATCTTGATGTAGAACTGGTTAAGTGCATGCCATAGTGGGTGGATGCATCGGATTAGCAGAACTATGTATTAGATGAGGATGAACACTTGTTTTGAATTCTTGCATTGGGGACTTCATACGTTGGCTCCTCCTATTTGGTTAAAGTTGTTTAATATCTCTTACTTATTTCCTCATGAATGTCTCAACATAATCGTGAAGTATTTAAATGTGCTATTAGATGTGGATCACTTATGCAATAGTTGGACAACATCTCCCTTTCCAATTATCTGTTTCTAAAATTATCAATCCTTTTGACCACGTTTTTGCCATTTTTACCTTTGTAATCTGTCCTCGATGTTCTTTTAGCATTTTGGTGGGCCTTGAAATCCTAGTTTTGGCAGAAAACACCATCAAGGGGCCTGAGCCGGTGGCAGTAGTTTGGGGTGAGAGTTCAGGATGGGATTGCTCTATCCATAGGACCAGGCAGCAGCCAATAGTAAGTGAGAGGGGAGGGGCGTAGAGCATCATTGGTGAGATGCGTGGCCAAGCTGACAAAAAGTGAGGGCGAGGATGATCGGGGAGGAGAAACTGGGAGACGCCAAGCCACACCTCACCCAGCCGAGCCATGCCTCACCCAGCCAGAGTCGCACTTCTCTCCCTCTCCTCTTTAGGGGCACAGGAGTGGCCAGGACTTCCCTCCACAAAACTTGCTCGGATTTCTGCCAACTCTCTCTTCTGTCTTTGCAAAAGCCCTCTGTCTTCTCTACCATGGTATGAATGTGGCCCCAGTTAAGGACATGGATAATAGTTGAGGAATTCTGTTTGTTTGGTATCGTTGGTGCATATGACTGGTTAGTGGGTTGAGGGACTTTTTTTATTATTGAGTACATTGCTTCTTGTATATTCCTTCCCCTGCATCATCATTATTTCTTTATTAAGTATACCTAGTTGCAGGGGTGAATTCTTGCTGTAGTGGCACTTTAATTGTTGGTATGACAGACCTGTTAAGGGAAATAATTGTCTGCGGCCTCCACAACGCTTAAAAGACCCCGTCATAGTACTTAGGTTGCTCAGCCAAAATTATATGCAGCCACATGATGCCTATCGGCATGATGCTGGACTACTTTCAGACTTCCAGTTCACATGGTATTGTGGCCTTTAGACATGTGATCAGTGAAATAGTCTGTGAAGCGGTCGGCTGTTGCAGTAAGGCCTGGTGTTGGTTTAATGGTTGGTGGCTGCTTAAGACCTAGGTCTTGAGTTCAAGCCCTTGTTTGGCTGTTGAATTAAACCAGGTATGATTGACTCAGCCAGTCATCCTTCTGAGGATGGCAAAATGAATACCAGTGTACTGGAAACGGGGGCATTGCGTCAATGGCAAATGGCTGAGATTCTAAGTGATTCTTCACCATTTGAGAGATAGGACTCAAAAAACGATATATATATATATATATAATATATATAATATATATATATATATATATATATATATATATATATATATATATATATTTAATATATAAATCTTATCTATGAGTGTTTCAAAAATGTATTGGGCCAGATATGTTCTCTTGGATCAGGCATTACAGGGCGGAGGTATGTGCTCTCCCGAGTACCCTTCTAGTTTATATATTTTGTCCTAAAATCTCAGGCTCGGTTAGAATGTATTAACTGTTATGACTCTCCAACCGGCCGAGTAAGATGACAGAGTCAGATGAGGATCCTCAAATTACACGTTTTATTTCTGAAGACCACACTCATGCGGAATGTGGCGCAAAGGCCCTTCAGTCAGGTGCCCCCGGACCACATTGAGATTCTTACTTCAAAA
>CM068952.1:184880599-184900298 GCA_035128595.1 Eptatretus atami
AGGAGAAAAAGAAAGAGAAAGAGAAGACGCCTTGTCTTGCCTGCTGGCGTTCTCGTTTACCTGCGGGTGCTCGTCTCGTCTGGTCCGTTCCTGTGCTGGCTGGCGTCCGTTACATCGTTCCTGGTCCCTGGTGCTTGGTGCTGCTTTGTTGGTGGCGGGTCCGAGTCCCGCCACCGGACAAGCTCGACCAGACCGCACGAGGCAGACAGGTGCAAGAATAGGCCCCTGCCTCACTCGCCTTTCCCTCCCGAGCTGAAGGACCAAATAAAGGCCGCGGCCACCATTTCTTTGGGTGTGGTGTGTGTGTGTGTGTGTGTGTGTGTGTGTGTGTGTGTGTGTGGTGCCAGTCTGTTAAGTAGAACTGTTAAGTGCTTTTCGCTCACTGTACATTGCCTGCATTTCTTTTATTCGGATAACTCTGCTCTTTGTGTGCTCCCTCCCCGATTATTGTTTATAAATAAACCCCCGTGTTAAATGTTCCAGCTCGTTTTCTGTGTTTTCTCCATTGACCCAGCACGGTACGTATTGAGAATTAGTGAGGCAGTCGGTGCCGTAAATCATTAATTTGGTCCGGCGCGGCTTTGGTAACTTCCGCTCCATTACACCGGATCCGAGTCGTTTACAGTGACTCGGTTCGGACAAAGTCGGCCGAGGGTGTGGTTTCCCCGGTAGCTAGACCGCGTGGTTATGTAGGTATATCGGAGATCGAGACAATTAACCCTACGCCACGCGGTCAAAATATTGGCGTCCACGGTCCGCTAAGGGATCCGTGACCTTTCGGAGTTGTCCAAGGGTCACGACCTAAATTCCGGGTGTTCGGTGGGAGACGGCTCTACTGCTCCACCAGTGGTCGTTTGTTGCAACTGAACCCCGGCCCACAACAATATTGTTACTCCTCTTTCCAAGTAAATACACATCTCTTTCCACTTCATGGATGCCTCATCGTGACCTGGACTTTATTCATGCTCAGATACTTGAGGTTTTAAATTCCTCCACTTGTTAAATCCCTCGTTCTTGGCAATGGAGCTACTACGAGGGTTTAAAGGCAGAAGCAGAAGCAATAGAGGGTGTCCACCGAACATGAATAGAACAACCATTGGCGTCGGGCTTTTTCTCTATTCTTTAGATTTTTGATAAACCATTCCACAGATATATTATGGTTCTCAACATTTTTGGGAAGAGGCCATCTCTGTTCTGAATGCTCAGAGGGCCTTTCATCCCCAGATCCACTCTTATAGGGTGTAACCTTGTTGCAAAATCACGGAAGATATCCTATCAATCAAACTTGGATATAATTGAGGTAGATGTATAGCTTGAGCCTTGAGGTAGCTCAGGCACTTAAATTACCTCAGTGGATTCATGCTCTGATGTGTCCCTTCTTTCTTGTTCTTGAATTTCAGGTAAGGTCTCCTCAGTCTCTGGTCCATGATCGAACGTCTTCCCATCCACTCCATCTGGAGCCTATAGAAACTTTTGTGGGGCAGCTCTGCCTTTCTTGTTCTCTTGTTGTCGAGCCTGACGAAGGAAGGTACTTGTAGGTGGCCCCACTTTGACAAGGTGTAAGCCACTTGCTTACACGATGTCACGGAAGAAAGGGTTCGTCTGAAAAAAGTAAAGGCAAGAATAATTAAGCACTGTCGTAATGTTGCGGTAGTAAAGTAGAAAGCAAATAAGAAATAACAAAAAAAAAGACAACAACAATTGATGATGTGGCCATTTTTTGTGCCATCACTCCACATCATATTCCATAATCTATACACTGCACTATAAAAGTGATTTGCATAGATAAGCATGTTGGTCTGCAGCATTTGGCTGTCTGTCTGTTTGTCACACGTTTTTTTTTGTCCACAGTTTTGAAGCAAACATTCTCCATTTCTGTGTGTTTATGGGTGACTGGCCAAGGAAAGCAACATACACTTTTGGGCACACGCCCGCATGCACACACAGACACAAGCTTTAATACCCTGAATGATTATTCTGAATCTAATATTCTTTTGTGTCAATCTACTTGCTGTTGCATTGCTTGAAGTTTTTCTCATTTTCAATCTTCATTTTCAGGTTTCAATTCAACTCTGCTTCGCACTCTTCTCTTCCCACAAGGACATGGCTTCTTCCTTTGATATTGGAGTTAGTTTGGATGAACTTACATGCTCAGTTTGCTTTGAACTCTATAAGGAGCCAATTGCTTTCCCATGTGGCCACTCGTTTTGTCGTGTCTGTGTAGAGAAATACTGTAAGACCAGAGAAGGAGACACACGTTGTGTTTGTCCAAATTGCCATGAGGTTTTTCTACAAAAAACAAAACTCAAGAAGAATGTGATCATTGCCAACTTCGTGGAAAAGATCAAGTTGAAAAAGCGAGAGGTTGGGTTTGGGGTTGAGGTCCGAAATGTAGAACATGGTGGTGTGTATATTAATAAGGGGGTGAAATCAGGGGGCACTGATAGTTCCTGTGAGCTTTGTCATGGAGAGGCGGCCAAGAGGTGTGTACCTTGTGAGCTCCTCTGCTGTGAGCAACACCTGAAGCCTCATCAACATAAAGGGCATAAACTGGTGGATCCTGGAGTGAAGATTGAGGAATTTATATGCATTGAGCATGGAAAGCCAATCCAACTCTATTGCAAGGATGATGAGAGCTTAATGTGCTTGATGTGCATGGATGGACAACATCAGGACCAGAAAGTTGTTGCAGTGGAGATTGCTCATGCTGAACTAAAGGTGAGTAAATCAGTGAAAAATGGTTATTGTTTGTATTATCTTCATACTATTTTACCTCTGCCACCTAAGGTGGACTGAGGTTATGCTTTCACCCACGTCAGTCTGTTTGTCTGTGAGCAGGATATCTTAAAAATTATGGGTAGATTTGGACGAACCTTGGTGGACAGGTTGGTTGTCTACAAAAGAAGAATTGTTTTGATTTTGGTGAAGATCCGGATCCGGATCTAGATTCGATAATTTTTAATTTTTTTTAACTGATTCCCCACTGATGAGAGATGTGGACAAAAACGACATCTTGCATGATATTTCAAAAAGTTATGTACACATTATGAGAAAACTTGGTGGATAAGCTGAAAAGGTCACGTGAGCTGGATAGTTGACAAGCCGATTAGATTTTGATTCTGGTCCGGATGCTGAGCTTGCCCATCAGTGGGATACAAAACATAAACTGTTTAGTTTGGTGGAGGTATGCAATCTACCGAGTGCCGTCCTAGTTATTATATTTGGTGGGTTTGTACAAATTCCTGCTCTGACTTCACAAGGCACTGCATTCGTGACAGATGCAACCCCAGCAAATGATACGACCAGCAGTCATGCACTGCATATGAAAGAACCAAAATGATTAATCTTGAACTTGAAGGGCACTCGGTAGAGCACATACCTCCGCCACGTAATGCCTGATCCACGAGAACATATCGGGCCAAATACATTTTGAAATATCATGCTATACAATACTATATCGTTTTTAGCCCCGTCTCTCAATGGTGAAGAATCACTTTACAAATTAAATAATTGCTGTATCCAGATCCGGATTCGGATCTTCACCAAAATCTAATCAGTTCGTCCTTGTCACACACCCACGCAACCTGTCCACAAAATTTCATCCAGAGTAGTCCACAACTTTTTGAGATATCCTGTACACAAACAAACAGACAAACAGGCAGAAAGGTGTGAAAACATAAGCTCTGCCACCGAATGTGAAGGAGGTAATAACTTGTTTCTAAACTCTATACCTTTCATCATCTTTCCTCTACATGACAAGACTTAGTGTGGCATATCTTGGCTAAGCCACAAATGTATTCAAACCCAGGTAGCAGGTCATCCATCTGTCATCCAGACCACAATTGAGGAGTTTTTCATCTTCTTCCCAATCAGAAAAAGGTCTTGTATTGATTTTTTTTTTTTAAACCAAAACAGGGTACATACAGTTTAAGAATCCCATTAAAACCCACATCATGAAAACAGTTCAATAACAGAGAAAACTCTCAAAATGTTTTGATGTTTATTATTGAACATTTTAGGTTTTCAAGCATTTTCTTGCAATTTAAATTACAAAATATATTTCTATCTTTAGGTTCATAACAAGATGTTGCAATGACATGATATATAATCTTAGTTCCGGTACCTGTCACATAGTTATATAATTATATTATTATGTATGGTGATGTAATCATGGCAGCCTCACCAACCATCAACCTTCAACACAGTTGATAAACAGTTTTAGCAGTTAATGTCATTCTGGGACTTTTTCTTATCCAGTTGCGGAATTAAAGAGAAGAGGTTATTATAAATCTTGAAACGAATTCCCATCATCTTCACTGTGACTTTTCTCACAAATGTATATATTTATATAATTCTGTGCAAGATGGCCATTTTTAATCCACCACAGAGGTTCACGATTATTTATTTCTGTCGTTTCATTATTCCGTGCAGGGTGTTTTGGCTGCAAAGTATCCTCATGTATCATGGTCAATGCAGAGCGTTGCATCCCAACTACAGCAGGTTCAGGAAGAAGAAGAACAAACAGAGGTGAGAATCACCAAGGAATGGGTGTTCTTGGAAAAGGGTCATGCCCCCACCACTTGCTCCCTTCCCCATTTAAAAAAGGGAATGCATTCGAGTGAGGTGCTCACTCATACCATTATGTTTCTCTTCTAATACGTCATGGTTGATTTATGAAGGGATGAACGACATTGAACTGCATATCAGTGGAAGGATTATGGCTATTGACGTTGCACACGCCATTGTGTCGCCGTCGCACCGCCCTTTTTCTATTAACATGCCGCCATGTTGCTAGTCAAAGTGAATGATTCACCATGGCCTGCGTTGCATTATGTTTATGTGAGAAAGTGTTCACATCGACTTTGACTTTCAGCTCAAAACTAACATTCAATATTCAAGATCTCCCTGGAATTTATCACGCGAGTCAAAATATATCTGCTACAAGTGGACATCCCAAGACGGCGCTTGGTGGCGACAAATTTGCACTGCTTATAATCTCTCCAATCTTATATACTGTTCAATGATGTACAGTAACAAGATTTTTAGAAGTGAACCAACTGTAAAACTGCAAACTTTAAAATCTGCTAAAAAAAATGAAGCAAGCAGTAATAACTTCGATTAATTATTTATTAATTAAATAAACAAACAAAGAAGGAATCCCAGTGCCGAGGATCAGGAGACAACACCTAAGTTAGGGTGTAGTATATTATTATTAGGGCAAAACAAACACCACTAACCTTTTAAATACCTCAAATGAATGGTGATTCCGCCTGTGAATTTTAGAGGCGTTAACGTTTCAGGCTTCATCCATCACCATCTATCTTCCATCTTCTATACTAATAAAAGGCAACATTGTGTGTGTATGTGTGTGTGTGTGTGTGTGTGTGTGTGTGTGTGTGTGTGTGTGTGTGTGTGTGTGTGTGTCCTCCATAACTCCAAAACCATAAAACCTATCAACCTGAAACTTTGCCACGCATACGGAGAAAACTCCAAAGAAGTGCAAGAGTGAAAATTTCATGTTTGGGTTAATTAAAACACTCATTTTGAAGATAATTAACGGCCTTTTAAAATTATGTCCTTCATCAGGTGTTCCTCGGCCACCTCGCTGTCTGTGGTCTTAAGGCGTTTCCTGGGTAACCTCGCTGGGGTATGAAGCCACCATGTTTTTTGGCCTGCTCAACTATGCTTTGATTTGGAACAGGCCGCAACGATTTCTTAATGATAAAGTTCTTTTTCACTTTCCTTACTCATATTATTATCGAATGCCTGTTCATCAAAGCTATGAATCGCTGGATATATTGCAGTGCTTATAAATGCCTGGAGACACCAGCATTCGTGGCTTTATATAATTTGCGCATATGAATAACCAAGATAATTTCCTAAACTAGGCATTATTACAAAATGTAAGCTCCAGATTTGAAAGTATTAACCGTTCCGACTCTGAAAAAAGTGTTGATTTGTCAATTTCGGGCATTGCATCGGGGTTTCTGGGTGCATAGTTGGTTCGACAATTGGTAATTGCTTGCCAAGCCAGGCATTCTGTTAGAGTGCTTAAGCCACTTACTGAGCTGTACAGTGCAGTTCGTGTCCCGATTGGAATGTACAGTCGACTTTTACTACAAGGTAAAGGCACGTGTACAGCACACATGGACGTGGTACATATGGGTAGACTTGGATCTGTACAGACTCTCCATGGGTGTGTGGACATGCCTTGCCTGTTACGGGTGCCGTGGTGGCAAAGTTTCGTCCCGCATCTTATGGAGGTTCTTTGAGGTTTTCCTTTCTCCTCGTGACTGTTTCTAAAGCATTTGGATATCAGATTTGCTTTACAAAGGTTATATGTTTCTCTTTGTGAGTTTCAAAGCAAAATATATTTGATAACACCCGATTTCTGAGCTGTTTGCCTTATTAACGTGTTGTCTAAATTACCGAGCCAAATTTTTTTCTACCCATCACATGCAGCTGTTTATAAAGAATAATGTTTGTGAGCATATAAATGTTTCCTTATTAATGTAAATGTCCCTGAAACGGGTATGACTGGGAAGGCTGTGTACAGAGAGTGAGGGGTTGGTGACATAAGATTTGGAAGCTCACACACAATTGAGGCATTCGGCCTTCTCATGAGTGGAGTGGGCTCTGGTGCCATTTGAAGAGAAGGAAGGGATGGAAGGGGAGCATACACCAGAGACAGACTTAACTCGGTGCCACCAGGTTTTAGAGGAGGGAGACAAGTTTGAAAGTTCAATCTTGAGGTTGAACACTGTTGTTTTCTGGTTCTCCTAAGAGTGAACATCACTTGTTTGTGGACTTTTTGGAATCCACTGGTTTTGCCTTTGGTAGGATTTGCCATCCAGGAAGAGAAGTAAGTTGTTTCAGAACAACTAATTCATCACAGGATTCAGTGTACCATGGACGGGAAGAAGGGTATGATAACTGAAGATGAGATGGTATGAATGTGCTTGAGAGTGAGCAAGTTTCTGTGGAAGAATTCCCAGGCAGAGTTAACACCAGGGTCAATGGATATGGGAGACCAGTCCTGAAGTGTGATGGCTGCTTGCAGTCCCTGCCAATCTGCTTGAGTGAAATGACAGACTCAACTGCATTGAGGCGGCTCTTTGAGAATAGCCAGAGATGTTGATTTTCGTAAACATATGATCAGATGAACCAATTAAGGCAGAGGAAGAGCAGGAGATATTTGTGGTAAAGTTAATCATCACCACGTACAAAAGGGAGGATTTACCATTGGGATAAATCCATGTGGTGGGAAAGTTCACAGATTGAGTCAGTCCCATGGAGTCACAGAAGTCCTTTGCTGAAGTTCCATAGCTGGAGAGAGGTACCAATTTGCATGGTGACAATTGAAATTGCCACATATGAGGAATTTTGAGTTGGGATGAGTGGTTAAAAGTTTGTCCATGTTGAGAGAGAGGTAGAGAGAGAGAGAGGTAGAGGTAGAGGGAGTCATCACTGTTTGGAGGATAGTACAATACACAGACAAACAAGAGGTTGGAGTGGAAGGGAAGTAACATCTCAAGGTACTCCAGGGGGTTGTGAGGTGTAAGAGCAGTACATGGAGAGTGAGAAATAGAGATCTTGATGTACAGTGTGACTCCGCCATCAGGACAGGGTTCAAGTCAATCAAACCAGTGGATACAATAGCTAGGGAGAGACACCAAGGGGTCAGGGATGTCCTGTGGGAGGAAGGATTCTGTTAAACAGATGGTGTTGGGGCTGTCAGCAGAAGCCTGGATTGAGAGATGTCAGGTTGGAGTGGAGGATTCGGATGTTTGAGGTCTACACCATGAGGGACAGGGGAGGAGGTTTTGGGAGGGTGCAGGAAAGGTCTGAGGGTAGGGTAAAGATGGGAGTTGGTAGGATGGGGGTGAAGATGGGATGGGGCGGGACGAGAGGGGAGATGGGATGGGGAGGGACGTGTGGGTGGTTAAGAGGCAGGAACGAGGAGCAAGCTGAGAGAGGCAGGATGATGAGGGGGAAGCCAAGATAGTGCAGGATGAGGGAGAAGCCGAGAGGCATGGAATGGGGGAGATAGCTTTGAAGAAGTGGTGGGGTGAGTGGGAGACTTTGAAGGGGTTGGGGGAGAGCTCTTGAGCGTGTGGGGTGAGGGGGAGACTTGAGAAGGTGGGATGAGGGGGAAGATTGGAGAGGGTGGGTGAGGGGGACGCAGAAAGGGAGGACATGGAATGGAGTGATGCTGAAGAAGGGTACACGTAGGAGGGTTACAGTTGGAATGAACCGGGCTTGAAGGAGATGTGGGGGAAGGTCCTGACATGGAGGGGTTTGACACTGTAAAATAACATTAAGTGGATTTGATTGATGGGGGAGACAACCTCTGCAAACTGGATTTCTCAAGATATCAATTTTTAATATTTTGAGATATAGATCATTGGAAGGGTGAAGGGAGTTGTGGAAGGAACGCATGCTGATGCCAGAGAGATAATGGATTTTCAACCATTTTAATGCATTTTCAAAAGCTTTTAAAGGAAGAAGGAAGAAGCGTTTTCTTCATTGAATGTTGTTGTTGTTTGTCTTTCGGCTGCTCCCATTAGGGGTCGCCACAGTGGATCATCCGTTATGATCCGCATACTGATTTGGCATAGGTTTTACGCCGGATGCCCTTCCTGACGCAACCCTGGTCGCCTCTTACGACACAGGGATAAGGATTGGGTTTCGCCATGATTCCGGGCTGCCGTACACCCTCTCATAGCGCGGCCCAGTGCATAGCTCCCGTCCTGAAGCGATCCTCCAACCCAAGCCTCCGAGTAGCCGGATTACAGGCGCACGCCACTACGCCTGGTGTTTTCTTCATTGAATATTATTAGAAAATGATTGAGGAACAGGAAGTACAAGTGGAAGGCAGAATAAGATTGTGTCCAAGTGAAAGTTTGTTTGTTTGTTTTTAACCAAGGGGGAATAGGATCGCATTGAAAAGGTAGAAAGAACAACATTTTTGGAAAAAAGAAAAGAGAAGCATTACAACAAAACAACCTCAAAGTTGAGACTATTAAGTTCCATCTATCCGAGAAGTCCAAAGACTGCATGAAAAAAAAACGAATACAACAAATATTGACAAAGTACTATTTATCACAGAAAATTTTTGATGAAAATCGAAACACAAAGAGAAGAAAATCTAACAGAAGAACAATACGGATCCGTTTCGGAAAACTTAACTTTGATTCAGATTTGATTCAGGTAGAAGGAGTAGTTGTGGAACTGACCTACATGTGGAGAAATTCCAAACCGGAAGTGGGGGGAAAAAGTCTGATCCGATCAATACGAAAACAGTGAATTATATTGTGGAAAACAGTGAATTATATGATACACCACACCACAACACCGATATTGATGACAACATCTTTATTGTGATATGGCAGCCCAATTCCACTTCATTTTCCCTTAATTTCCCACTTCTGGTACCACTGATCTTAATCTATCCAACCACAATCCATTTGTTAGTTTCTACATTTTCTCTGAAATGCTCTTCTAGATTTTTTAAAATAATTTAATAAATGATTCCTTCCAGCAATCTGGCAGAGATGCTGAGAACATGTTGGAGGAGAAGCGAAGGGGAGTGTGCCAATTTGTGAATGAATATGTGGATCTGATGAAGAGTCAAATCAACGAAAGGAAAATGGAGAAGCTTTCTCTTCTTGGGAAGCAGAGAGAGAAACTGGAGCAGCAGATGGAGTTTCTACGTCAAGGAAAATTGGCGATGCAAACAGCACTCCAAGACCTGGAGGCCATTTCTTTTATTCAGGTGTGGTTTATCATAAACATGTCACAGAAGCTGTAATGTTTAAAATACGCAGTTCTGGGGGAGTTTGTCACTATAAATGTATCAACCTTTGATGATTTGAGGGCCTGTTACAAGTCATGGTTGATGGCAAAGGTATAGTGTACATTACAATGCTTCAAAAAATGATAAATGAAATAGAGTAAAAAGTTGAGTGAATGCATTTCCACGTGTGTTTACGTCGTGCAAAAATGAGATTTGGCTTTTTAGTTTTTATCACACTGATGGTTTGGGATGACAGCAAGTTCACGTCATGTGCTCCAAAGCAGTGATACAGCACGACTACCAGGACACTTTTAAGGGTTTCCAATCGTTCCATTCAAGGATACTAGCAGGGACACATGAACCAGAGTTCCATGGAAAAACCTTCCTTTATTTGGGTGGTCTTTGAGCAACGATGTGCCGCCTTGCATGCTTCTGGAAGTTTATCTTTACTGCTAACAACCCAGGGTTAATTTTAGTCATCCACACAGTTATTGCCAAAAAATAATGCAATTAACTTGTTTTATTTTCCCAGAGATCAGACGTTGAAGTGAAAATTGAGGACAAATCACAAAATGAAAGTGTCAATGATCGTGAATGAAAGTGACGATGAGGAAAAAAATTTTTTGTTGTTTTATACATCTCATGAAAACAAACATTGTGGATTAGCATTCTCGGGGCATCGGCTTTGTTACCATTGGCATTATGACCCTAGACAGAGGAGAGGGTATTGCATTTGGGTCTGTTTGTCTGTTACTTTCGAAAATCGAAGATTTTTAAAGTATTGTTGCGGGCCGGAGGTCCGGTGGCGAGAACGACCACGAGGTGGGGGAGGTTACGTCGATCCCCACTGGACTCTCCGAAATTGTAGGCCGTCGCTCGGATAACTCTGCGAGCCGGCGGGTCGTTTAACCGACCGTGGAACGCCAACATCATGACCGCATGGTGTAGGGTTATTTTGTCTAGATCCAATGTACCTAAGTAACCACGCGGTCTCGGCTACCGGGGATCCATGCCCTCGGAACGCCTGGCCAAACCGGATTCACTCTACCGGTAGCGGTAAAATTACACCCACCGACTACCACTCTGCCACCCACCTTTCCGGCTCGGATGCAGTCGAGCGGGCCTGCCCAGGACGTCCCGGCTACAATTGTCCGATTATCGGGGATAAAACACTGCCTAAACTCAGATCCGAACCATGCTGGACCAATGCAAGAAGGGACGGAAATGGACTAGGAACATTTATGTGATGATTTATTTGCAGTAAATGAAGACACAAAGCAAGACAATGCGAATATGCAAGAAGTATTTACAATGTTCCAAAAACACTTGTTCAGTTCTACTTAAAAGACGGGCCCACACGCAAACACACACACACCAATGAAAATAAACCCAGAGTTCTTTATTGGACCCTCGCAGCTGAGGAGAGAGACGAGCTGGGGGTCAGAGTCCAGCTGGGTACCTGACCGTCAGAGGAAGGGGGTGCTCCGCAATGCGGCACCTGGAAAGGGCATTGCTTTGGTCCCCAGTCACACGTGTGGGACTCATGGTTCGTGGCGTAGCTCGGGTGGTGAATAGCGGGGTCCACGGAGGGGGGTCAGGGTTGCTCTTTCCTTTCCTTGTAGAGGGCCAGCAGAGACACACTCGCCGCCTTCAGGACCTTCTGCTCAACCCTCCGCTTTTCAAAAGAACTGCACGCTCAACAACAACCCCGTCGAAAACCTCCAAACAACCTTCGTAACAACCCTTTCGTAACAACCCTTCGTAACAACCCTTCGTAACAACCCCTTCGTAACAACCCTTCGTAACAACCCAAGAAAAACCACTGCCTCAAAGAGTGCTCGGGAATTTATGAACCTCCCTCAACGGCAGCGGCCGCTCAAACAGACGTCACTCCCCGCCCTGATTGGGCAGGCTCACATGGACTCGCCCTTCCTGGGCAGGGTTTCGGCCCCTGCGCGAAACCCACCCCACTCTTCCACGCGGGTTCGTACTTGTCGAGCAACAGTATCAATGTTGCAAAGGTCGTCGTGAAAGAGATACAACCTTTGTGGGAGCCGAGAAACCGGAACCGCGAGATCTTGCCTTGGCACGTCAGGGTGCGAGAAGGCAGCTGGTTGGTGGTGGATTGTGATGGGCCGAGGGTCATGCAGATGGGATGGTTGTTAGATGGCTTGTTGGATGTAATAACCTAACTAAAAGAAATCGCAACGCACGCCTTTGATTCTCCCACGAGACAAAAGGAAGGGGATCTGACTACACACATACTTAACGACATAACTGACTTTTGGGACATCTGTATGTTGAATGCATATGGTTTCCAGATCCGTAACAGTATATTGGTAGGTTGCATGCTTTATTCTGTTTGTGTTTGTCTGTTTTTATCCCCTGCCACGTGGCGGAAGGGGGATATTCGTCCGGCCGGCTGGCTGGCATGGCGTCAACATTTATAGCTGTGAGTGCGATAACTCATAAACTGTTCGCCATATCGATTTGAAATTTGGGTCACACATGTACCACCTGAAATGGAAGAACCCTATTGATTTTGGGCGTGGCCGGATCCAAGATGGCCGCCCCAATTGTTTCAATGGCGGGGGATTCCCCATCTCTGATGGGTATATTTTTTATCCCCCGCCGCGTGGCGGAAGGGGGATATTGTTGTCGTCCGTCCATCCGTCCGTCCGGCTGTCCGTCCGTCCGTCCGGCTGGCTGGGCATCAACATTTATAGCTGTGAGTGCGATAACTTATAAACTGTTCGCCATATCGTTTGGAAATTTGGGTCACACATGTACCACCTGAAAAGGAAGAACCCTATTGATTTTGGGTGTGGCCGGATCCAAGCTGGCCGACTGGGGCGGCCATCTTGAAAAAAGTTTCAATGGCTGGGGATTCCCCATCTCTGCTGGGTATATTTTTATACTTATCACCATGAGGTCACAATTTCAAACCTATCTTCACAAAACTTCACCACATGGTAGAGTTCATCATAAGCAAGAAGCCTATTGTTTTTGACGCCAAATGGTCAACATAGGCCAAAGATCAACAAATTTCTAAAATCCTCAATTTTCATCTGATTGACGAGAAATTTGAACAGGATTTGCACATCAGGTCAATGAATTCAACCACCAATTATTTTTGAGGTTATGATAGGCCCAAAAAAGGTCAACATCGGCAGAATTTCTAAAATTGTCAATTTTCATCTGATTGACTTGAAATTTGAAGAGGTGTTGCATATTTGGTCATTTAATTTAACCACCAATCATTTTTGAGGTCAAAATAGGCCAAGAGTTAAAAATAGGCCAAAGGTCAACAATTTAGGTGGGATTTCTAAAATCCTCAATTTCTATCCCATTGCCTTGAATTTTGAAGAGGATTTGCATATCAGGTCACTGAATTCAATGGACAAGTATTTTTTAGGTCAACATTGGCCAAAAAGTCGACATGGTCATTTCTAAAGTCAATTTTCATGCATTTGACTTGAAATTGGAAGAGGATTTGTGTATTTTGTCATTGAATTCAACCACCAATTATTTTTTGAAGGTCAAATTTGTTTTCTCCATTTTGCAAGTATCATGCGATGCACGACATCTTTCTTATTCTGTTTGTCTGTTTTTATGTTTATCGCCTGGAGGTCACAATTTTAAACCGACCTTCATGAAACTTAACCACTTGGTAGAGTTCGTCATAATCAAAAAGCCTTTTGTTTTTGAGGTCAAAATATCAAAAGGTCAACATAGGCCAAAGGGCAACTAATTTGTCAGATTTCTAAGATCCTCAATTTTTATCCGATTGACTTGAAATTTGCAGAGGATTTGCATATCAGGTCACTGAATTCAACGAATAATTATTTTTCAGGTCAAAATTTTTTTTTATGGATTTCACAAGTATTGTGCGATGCGTGACATCTTTTATGTTTGTTACTTACAAAATCGAAGATTTTTCAACTATATTGGTCAGTCGATTTTGTTGTTCTGTCTGTTTGTTTGTCAATCGCCTTCAGGCCATGAAACTAAACTTCAGGTCATGATTCTAAACTGATCGTCATGAAACTTTACCAAGTTGTAGATGTCATCTCAACTGAGAAGCCTATTGATTTTTAGGTCAAAGGTCATCTTGAGGTCAAATTTCTAAAATCGAAATTTTTCATCTGATTGACTTGAAAGTTGAACAGGATTTGCATATTGTGTCATTGAATTGGGAAACCAATTATTTGAGGTCAAAAGGTCAAAGGTCAACTCAAGGTCAAACATCTAAAATCAACTTTTATCCGATTGACCTGAGCTTTGATAAAGATTGTCAATTTTAATCTTAATGAAATGAACAATTTGATGTATCCTTGGCATCCTTTGGAGAGGGGGGTGGATTTTGCAAGTACCATACTCTGCATGACATCTTTTTCTTGTTTGTTACTTGGCAAAAAATATTTTTTGGCAAGTAACAAACAAGGGTCGGGCCTGGGGAGTCAGGAATCACTGGATGTGTTGTTGCTGTGTGTTGCTGTCGGTACTGATGCAGAAGAACGAAAGTCTTAGTCTTCAATTCCTTGATGCTTCCAGTCTTGCTCTATGGATGTAAGACTTGGACTCGAACCAAGGATCTGAGATGAAGACTTAACTCCTTCGGTATCAGGTCTCTTCGGAGAATCCTTCGCTATGGCTGGTCAGACTTGGTGTCCAACAAGCGGTTGCTGAGGGAGACTCTAATGAGATTTGTTACCTGTATTGTCCGTGAGCATCAGCTGCCACTGTATGGACATGTGGCTCGATTTCCTGACGCTGATCCTGCTCACCAGATTCTCTCAGCGAGGGAGTCTCATGAGTGGAGGAGGCCAACAGGATGACCATGTGCCTCGTGGTTGCAGCAGGTTGATCGGCAACTCATGGAGATGGGGATGGACCAGACATCTGCCTGGGGGGTCATCAGACAGAGGTCCATGGAGTACCAAAGAAAATTGGATGCAGCGACACGCTGCTCCGGCACATGCTCGCATACCTAACCTAACCTATTCATAGCGATTGTGAATATGACAGGTTTGATGATATGTTAGGCCTGAACTGCATGAAAATATCAATGGCGGATGTTATAGTCAGCCGTCGTGCGCCGTAATGACGTCACAGATGTAATGATGTAGCATGATAGATGGACTGAAAACTGCCGCTGCCTTAATACTAAATTATCCAAGGGATGCTCATGGTGACCTCCAAGTACCATGTCAGCATGGCTTTCATCAAGTGCTGGATCATTGTGAAGATTTTAGTTTATCCGGTGCCATGTTTATCGAGGTGTTCAAATGACCCGTGGTAGTCAAAATGACCTGTGTGGAACCACCTTGAGAATATTAATATGAATGATGTTCAACCAACTGTTCCACACACTTTCTTCCTCAATCATTGAATGTTATTCATTTGAATACTGTTTGGGTTACAGATTTATCTTGTCAGCTATTTTCGCCAAAGGAAATGCAGTCCAACTTGCAAAATTAAAATTAAATTGATCATTTTCTTACTAAATTGAAAACGTCTTCCTTTATATTTAATTAATAAAATTAATCTTGATCCATCCTTTGTTTTCTGCCTTTTCAGGGTTCCAAGGACCTGCTGAAAAGGTTTGACTGCACTGGTGTACAACACATTATCAGGCACATCCTGATGTTTTTGCCACAGTAATGCTCTTAACATTTAAAGATATATGCACTTCTCACCTTCTCGATCGTTTTTCATTTCACAAAAAATATATTTACCAAAATGTCGAACTTATCTGAAAATGTCAAACAAAAACATCATCTCCCACTCAGAAATGAAGTGGGACATGATGTTTTTGTATGTCCCACTTCATTCCTGAGATAGTCACTGGAGCTTGAAGGAAAGAAAGGTTCTTTGAATGTTATGATTTAAACCACCTCTCTATTGGTATATTTATATATGATACAAATTCTCAATAAAAGAGCTTCTGTTTCTGGTTTCCAACAAGTCAGACAAGACCCGTTTTGCTCCTTCAAGGCTAAAATATTCCCGTCAGATTATTCTCCATCCATCTGTTGTGTTTTTGTTGTTGCTGCTGCTGTTGTTGAGTTTTTTTTATTTGCTTAATGTTGTGTTAATTGCTGTTCTTATGGGTCCTGAATGTTTTCATATATTTGGGGTTTTTTTGTATTAATTTGAGGCTCATGGAAGAGCTATAACAGAATGGATCAGGATGAAACAGAACAAAAGGAATAGTAGAAACAAGGGAAGGGGACTCACCAACAGCAGGGATGAGGGACAAAATAGAGGAAGACTTGGAGAAATGAGGGATGTTGGGAAGAATGAGGGCTCGGGGAGGACACCGGAGGTGAACAAGATGTTACTTATTCAGGTTACTCAGTTGTCCTCGTGTGCTTGACTCTTTTCCATCCTTAATTTATTTTCCCATTTCTGAAATATAAATTAACATTTTTGGGTTGAGGGAGGAGGGACATTTTAAATGACCATTGTATTATTAATTGGACACAAAATCAACTTAGTTTTTAAATCATTACAAATCCTGTTTTGTAAATAGTTTCTGCTTCCCATGGTCTGGTTCCTTTCTCCAGATCTCAAATCTCAATATTTGCTCCCTTCTCACTTTCCTCTCTGTACAACTCCTTCCATTTCCCTCCACTGTTCATTAATATACTCAAGGTCCTGAACATCCTTGAATATTCTGTTCTGCTAATTTCTCGTGTTTCACATGCTCTTTCCCATTATACCTCATATTCCCTTCAAAACCATGACAAACTAGAACGGCACACGGGAGAGTGCATACCTCTACCAGGCTGAACAATTTACGTTTTATATCCCACTGATAGACCGGATCTGCATCCGGACTTGAACAAAATTCGAATTGGCTTGTTCTCGTCAACTAACAAAATCATCCATCTCGGTTTGTTATAACTCATCCAGAACTTTTTGAAATAGCATGTAAAATATAGTTTTTTTCCCCATCTCTCAATGGTGAAGAATCACTTTAAAAATTCTAGGATCTGGATTCAGATCTTCAACAAAATTAAATAACTCTTCCTTGTGACACACACAATCTGTCCACCAAGTTTTGTCTGAATCTGTCCATAACTTTTTGAGATATCTTGTTATATATCGTTTTTGTCCCCATCTCTCAATGTTGAAGAATCATTAAAAAAAATTCCAGTATCCGGGTCTGGATTTTCCCCAAAATGTAATCACCTTGGCCTTGTCAAAAAAAACCGACCTGCCCACCAAATTTCATCCAAATCCATCGACAACTTTTTGAGATATCCTGCACATGAACAAACAAAACAAAAAAATATCCTGCACACAAACACAAGAAAGATGTCGTGCATAGTACGATGCTTGCAAAATCCATAAAACAAATTTGTCCTTAAAAATAATTGGTGGTTGAATTCAGTGACCAAATATGCAATTGTCTTCAAATTTCAAAATCACATGAAAATTCACTATTTTAGAAATTTGGCCTATGTCGACTTTTTGGCCTATGTTGACCAAAAAATACTTGTTCATTGAATTCAGTGACCGAATATGTAAATGCTCTGCAAATTTCAAGTCAATGGGATGAAAATTGAGGATTTTAGAAATTTGACAAATTCGTTGCCCTTTGGCCTATGTTGACATTTTGGTTGATGGTTACCTCAAAAATAATTGGTGGTTGAATTCACTGACATGATATCTAAATTATGTTCAGATTACGAGTTAATCGGATGAAAATTGAGGATTTCAGAAATTTGGCAAAGTTGTTGACCTTTGACCTATGTTGACCTTTCGACCACAAAAACAATAGGCTTCTTGGTTATGACGAACTCAACAATGTGGTGTAGTTTCGTGAAGATTGGTTTAATATTGTGACCTCTAGGCAATTAGCATACAAATGAAACATAGGACCACCTGTCCTGACGCTCACCTGGATTAGGAGCAAGTCACTCAAACCCCCCTGCAGACCTCCTTAGACCCTGTATTTTTTGATGCCATGAACAAACTTAGGTACATCACAGGTGATGAAGGTTGTGGTCAAGTTTCATCAAAATTGTGTGTGTAGTTTCGGAGAAGAGAGCAAATACAGTGCCTATTTTGGGGAGTCAAAAAAACCCCTGTAGGCCTATGTTGACCTTTTTGCCTACAGTGACCTTAAAAATAATATGTGGTTGAAATCAGTGACCTGATAAGCAAATGCTCTTCAAATTTCAAGGTAATCTTATTAAAATTGAGGATTTTAGAAATTTGGCATGTGTTGACCTTTTGCCCTATGTTGACCTGTTGGTTAATGTTGACCTCAAAAATAATAGGGGGTTGAATTCAGTGAGCTGATTTGAAAATACTGTTCAAATTGCAAGTCAATCGGATGAAAATTGACAATTTTAGAAAATTGGCCCATATTTACCTTTTGGCCTATGTTGACCCAAAAATAATAGGTGGTTGAAGTCATTGAGATCATCTGCAAATCCTGTTCAAATTTCAAGTCAATTGGATGTAAATTGAGGATTTTATAAATTGCACCTTAGTTGTTGACCTGTAGCCGATCTTGACCTTTTGGAGTATGCTGACCTCAAAAAAATAGGTGATTGTATTCAGTGAGCTGATAGGGAAATTCTCTTCAAATTTCAAATCCATCGGATGGAAATTGACAAATTTAGAAATTTGGCCCAAGTTGACCTTTTGGCCTATGTTGACATTTTGGCCTATATTGACCACAAAAATAATAGGTGGTTGAAATCAGTGACCTGATATGCAAGTGCTCTTCAAATTTCAAGTCAATCCGATGAAAATTGAAGAAATTAGAAATCCCACCTAAATTGTTGACCTTTGGCCTATGATGACATTTTGACCTTTTGACCTCAGAAATAAAAGAGAATCCTGTCAGACATTTGGTGAAGCTTCGTGAAGATCGCTTTATAATTGTGACCGGTAGGTGATTGAAGTTGAGCAGACAGACAAACGGAAGCTATCAACATACTTGTCAAAATAAATAAAAATTGCAAAGTGTCATACAGAGACAGACAGACAGAATAATGCACAACACCAACCAATATATTTGAAAATTCTTCAATTTTTTCTAAGTAACAAACAAAGATGTTGTGAATAGCACAATGCTTGCAAAATCCAGAAAACAAATTTGACTTTAAAAATCATTGGTAGTTGAATTCAGTGAGCTGATGTGAAAATCCTCTTCAAATTTCAAGTCAATCGGATGAAAATTGCCAATTTTAGAATTTTGGCCTATGTTAACCTTTTGGCCAATGTTGACATCAAAAATAATTGGTGGTTGAATTCAGTGAGCTGATATAAAAATCCAGTTCAAATTTCAAGTCAATGGGATGAAAATTGAGGATTTTATGAATTTCACCTAAGTTGCTGACCTTTGGCCTGAGTTGAACTTTTGGCCTAAGTTGACCTCAAAAATAATTGCTGGTTGAATTCAATGAGGAAATTTGCAATGCCCCTTCAAATTTCAAGTCATTCAGATGAAAATTGACAATTTTAGAAATCTGGTAGACCTTTTGGCCTTTGTTGACCTAAAAAATAACATGTATATATATATATATATACATATATATATATATATATATATTTAAGTGAATCATCAGTTACGTGATTCAGCAGCTATAGATATATTTTTTAAACCTTCAAAAATCTTCTTATCTGAAATGAGTGAACAGATCAAGGCAAAACTTTACAAATAAGACTCGCTATCTATGAGGAACAAAAGCTTCACACATATGATGTCATAGGTCACATGGTTTGGCAGCCATATTGGATTTACCAAAAAACATATAGAAATCTTCTTCTCCAGAATAGCTTAAGGACGTCATAAAGGACATAACCAACAGGCATGAATAACTAATGTAATGTGACATAAGGTTGTGTAAAAGAAGCGGAATCAATGGCGGCAAACATCCA
>CM068952.1:184903828-184914404 GCA_035128595.1 Eptatretus atami
CACCTCCTGCTTCAGATCATCCAGTGTGGCAGGGCGGCTGGTATAGACAGAGCCCTTGACAGCCCCCCAGAACCAGTTGTCCAGAGGGTTCAAGTCTGGGCTATTAGACCATGGGCCAATAGCCGAAACTATCCCCCCCCCCCTGGGGATTTTTGCAGACTATCATTTTTGAATAGCCTGTTATATGTCTTTTTGAATCTGCTTGGCTGCAAGCAGAATTTTGGTGGAATAAAAGTATAGGCTATGTTAACTGTACCTTGCTGACGCAATTTTGATGATTTTAGGAATGGGGGTGGGGTGAGATTTTGCTATTTTCTTGTGTACTTTTGAGTGAATCCTGCTGAATTTCACCTTGCTGTATTTAGAAAAGCTGTTCTTTATAAAACCATGAAGAAAATTTAATTGACCCAAAGATCAATGACGTCACAGTGACGTCATAACAGAAAATGATATTTTTGAGCATTTTTCTCCAATCATCCGACATGTTGATTATTACTAAGCAGAATTAATTCAGATGCTCTCATTATCACACGGATATGAATATCAATCACTTGTCATATTATCAATTAACCATCGCTATAAATTGAACTGAAATCAAATTGAAATGATACGTTTTATTTTGCATGTGCCAATATTCGTTTCCAATTAGCAAATCTCAGCATTAGTGGACAAACATCAAGGATTATTGAAGCATATCTTGATAAACATAAAATCCACCAATATATATGTTGTCCAGTTCTCTAAAGCTATCAAGAACAAGTTTAAACTTGTGACATTGGTATATTTGCAAATGGTACAGTAGAGTCTAACAACTAACAACCGTTCATGTGGTGAAACTCGTGGCAGTGTTCTCTATAAGTTCCAATGTACTGGCTATATATAAACGGACTAGCACGAAGGCAAACATGGAAAATTATTCCTCTGTATCTTCAAAAATGACATCTTCAAAACTCTCAACTTCTGGAAGGTCCTCTTCCTCTTCATCCTCATCTTCCGGTTCATCGTACAAATCCACAAGCTCTTTCGGCATCAAATCTCCCTCCGTCCACTGGAAATCCAATTCGCCATCTACTATGCACCAACCGTGCCCATCTGGCGTTGGTACATCTGGCATAGCCTGGTCTGCCCTGCACCAGGCCAGTGCTTGGTAATTAGCCCTCTGTATGTGCATCCGCAGTGATGCCTGCATGGAGGTAGTATGCTCAAGTCAACTCCATTGTAACTGGTCAACAATGATCCAGATTTTGGCTTGAACCTCTCCAAGAACTGCTCGGTACGTAGCTTGTTGATATCAGATGATGTTGACTTCTTCCTGTACAACAAACATGTGAAGTGCTCTAACGTCTGATAAAGTGTATCACTCACATCAGGTGAACTTCCTAATGAGAGGAACGTAGCCAAGAAATCCGGATGATCTTTAAGAGTCTTCAAGGAAGCAGCTTCCCCTTCGTATGAATGAACTCGTTGTGTCGCACCCAGAAAATGCATGCAACGCTGGTAGTGCTGAACAGATATCTTTTCCAGCTTCTGCGATTACACGATGAACGTCAATCATCCGTCGTTTGTTGCCGACTCCTGTGTCAAATAACACTCGCTGTTGAATATCTTGCGCAAATTTCAGCAGCAACAAGAATACATCTGTGTCTGGTGATCTAATTACAATTGTGGACTCAGATGAGGAATGTGAAGCCACATGTCGGCAGTGCAGAATCATCCTTGTGTCTGCTTCCTCTTGAGTCGAATGTAGCTCCTCCACATCCTCCACATCACTGATGCATACTACAAGGGATGGTTCCGTCTTGGTATTGACAAAACATGGCTCTATCCCTTGAGGATTGTAAACCACTGAGCGCTGCTTGTTCTTGAGAACGGGAAATTGAATGCAAGAGGGGTTGCTGCAAGCATCTACAAGAACCTCCTGGATCATTATCCCATGGGCCGTGTGTGTTGTGGCAGTACCCGAAGGTGTTTCTTCGTTCAGGTCAAAATTGTCCCAGCATAGATGACTAACAACATTTCCGGCGGCTGAATGAAGGTGGAATAACGCCTTCTCTCTCCACTATGCTCTTACACATGGCCGTTTCCAGTTCCAGCAAATGAGAGTAGGAAACACAGTGTCCATATCGATTCAATAGAGTGACTATTTCAGCACTACCAGTCAAATGCCTTAGTGTCATACCAGAAGAAGGTGTTTGGGCATTGTCCATTGCCCTCTTGTCAAAGCTTGGCAAATATCTTCAGCAAAGGAATCAACCAATCTGCTTCTTTTCGCGACGCATCTGCAAATTTCTTTCCAGTAATCACCCAGTAGAGAAAATCTTGCAATTGAGTAGATGGGTGGATAATTCCACTAAGTAAGAAGCTCGGTGAAGGTGGCCAAGGCATCTCTGTGGATCTTCTTTGGAGCCAAGAATAAGTCTTCTTAGGAGTAGTGCTGCTTCTTCAAGGCGTTTCAGGTCGGATGCAGCAACCTCAAATGCAGACTCGATGGCCTGACCTTTTGGAACTTCCGTCGAATACACAAGTTCACTCCTGCAATTAGGTTGCCAAAACTGTATTTTGCTTCCAAATTTCTTTGTCAACTTTGCTTTTATCTTGTCAGTTTTGTAATTGACATTGTAAAATTCGGGGCTATTGCTCAAATAAACTGCAAATATCGGTCCTTGAGCATTGTAACTCTTTCAACGTTAGCCCCATGGATAATGCTGTTTCAACATATTGGCAGACATGCTCAAATGCAGCTGCATGAGCATTCTGTTGTTCCACGACAGAAGTGTCGACATCAGTTTTTTCATGCCGATCATCTGTGCGTGTATAATGCTTACGACACGACGGATGGTAGTGTGCCTCACGGGCGATTAAATCACATCTTGTACTTTCGCCAATATATTGGCATCTTTCATTTTCTCAGCGGCTGCTTTGATTGACTCTTCTGCGCTACTTGTAACACACTTCACAAGCCTCTCTTCCTTCCCCTGTACCTTTTTACGTGATCTGTCGCAGAAGGACATTTGTCCGCAGGAAATAATATGCAGCCAATTCTGAGGATCTGCGTCTCTTGGCGCTACATGGTACTTCATTCATCTTCAGCAGGACCCTTTCTTTTGAGGAAGCGGGACGTGTTCGTGAAATTTGATTAACACCATCTGTGCGCTCCGTGCACATTTTTGTAGAAAGTTTTTGGTACCTCCATACAATATCATCAAGCCTTTCACTGGCATTAGCTCTCTTCTGTCGCAGTTCCACTGTTTCTTCTATCTTCGAGAAACTAACATCTGAAAGTGGTCTAACTTTTTTATCTGAGGTGTGTTTCACATAGTGCATAATACAGGATAAGCCTTCATGCGAATGTTTGGCTTTAGACCGTGAGCTGGCCTTTAATTTCAAGGGTTTTTCATCTTGTCGGCCATTGAAAAGTCTCATCTAAACGAAATACAGAAATCAATAAACATCAACATCAATTCAACAATCTGTGAATACTACATGTATGATGCAGTGAGCTAGTGAACAACAGAAATTATGCATAAGTTTTAAAGAAAAAACATCCACAAATGACAAATTCCAAAATTAGGTCTAAAAACAGCCTGAAAATGACTTTTCGGAAATGACGTCACTGTGACGTCACTATAGTGGCCATCTTGGATTTAATTTTGATATTTTCAGTGAAGACTTGACCCAACGGTAAGTATGAGAAATTTCAGCGTCCTAGCCTAAGGGATAGCGAAGATATTTACGGAGACCAAATTCCTTATTTCAGAATGGGGGTGGGGTTACTGCGGGGCGTGTCACGACCACACCCACCACGATTTTTTTGCAGACAACCGGATTGTGCTAGGGCATGAGTCAGGCTATCTGAAAAACATAGTCTATAAAAATCCCCAGGGGGGGGGATGGGGGTCTACGGTGGCCCATGGTCTATATGGGGTGCCCAGTCATGACCTGTACCCAGGGCAACGAGGCTGTTTCTGAAGAGCTGCTGCAGGAACGTGATGGTGTCACAAGCTGTATGTGGGGGTGCACCATCCTGCATAAACCAGGTCAGGCAGAGCTGGTTTGGATTGACCCTTTGGGCTAGATCATCATGGAACTTCTGGAGTACGACCTGGTAGTGCTCACCATTGATCGTCACCATCCTGCTGTTGTCATTCTCAAACCAGTAAGGCCATAGTGTTCCCGATCTAGCATTCAAGGCGCAGAAGCATTGGACCTTAGGCCCTTTCAGGTACCTCTCAGTGATCTCCTCAGGTGGTTCTGCCCCACAGAAATGTTGTGGTTGATTATGGCACCGTTCAAGTGGAAATGTGCTTCATCACTGAACCAGATTAGGTTGATCCAGTTTGGGTACTGCTCCATCTTGTCACTGAACCAGTTGCACATGTCAAGTGTCCTTCTCATGTCATCTTGACTCAGTTTATGCCTAATAGAGATGATGTGCAGAAAAAAATTCAGTTCCTTAGTGAGGATATGCCAGGCTGGTGTTGGTTTGATGCCTAGCTCCAAGGAGTGCCAGCGGTGGGACTTCTTGGACTGTCCACTGCAGAATCCCACACGGCATCGATGTTGGCTTGGCTCATGGTGACTGATGCCACTGTTGCCATTGCTCTGGTTGTCAACTGTACTTTTGATTATTTTGGGTCCTCGGGGACTTTTTGGGACTTTTTGGTCCTCGGGGACATTTTGGATGTTTGGGTCCTTGGGGACATTTTGGGACTTTTAGGTCCTTGGGGACTTCTTGGACTTTTTGTTCCTCACAAACTTTTGGTTCCTCGGGGACTTTTTGGGGCATTTGGATCCTCGGGGACGTCTTGGGACTTTTGGGTCCTCAGAGATTTTTTGGAACTTTGGCGTCCTCGCGAACTTTTGTGACTTTTGGGACTTCAGGGACTTTTGGGTCTTCAGGGTCTTTCATGGTCTTCAGTGTATTGGGACTCTTAAAGGGTCTTCAAAGTTCGAATGGTCTTAACAGTATAAAGGGTCAAAAGGTACATTCTAATAGTGCATAATTAATGAATTAACGACGTACTTGATCGACAAGAAGTGTGCCTCACACACACACACACACATACGCACGCACGCACGCACGCACGCACGCACACACACACACACACACACCTCATCCACTTATTGGAGATGCATCATCGAGGCATGGGCAAGGCGTTGCAGTTGCGATTGCTCTGCAATTGTGGATAGGAACGTACTGTACAACATTTACCGAAGCAGGTAGCTTTGGCTTACCGCAGCACGAAAACGGTGAACATATTATTTATTTAGTTTGGTTACAATTGTGCCTGGAGTCAGGCCAGCTGTGCAGTGAGCCAATGGGTGGAAAACACAGATCGACTCATTACGTACTGTGCTTTGGCGGTGTTATATGTCACGTGATACGTGTACACCAATGAAACTACATATAAATGAAAGTCAGAAAAGTGATCTTTAAAGGCTCAGGTGGTGGATGAAAATACACTGAGGACAATCCCCGGGTCGGATTGGGCTGTGTGCCTAATTTGGTGGTTGTCGGTCCAGCGGTCCTTGAAAAAAATGGGAAGAGACGGACAGACAGACAGACATCCGATGAATCTTATTTATTTGATTCAGCTAAAAGGCAAAAACATTTTTTATTCATAAACAAAACAAGGGAATTTCACATCTTGTAATTTTTGTTCTTGTTTATTCACTTCCACAAAAGGGCCGGTGCAGCACGTGGTGATGGTTGAGCTGGATCGGAACAACTTGAGAAGTCTTTGTAAGTGAAGCGAAATGGCGAGGGAGTTCTTCTCTCCATTTGAAGATCATTTCAAATTAGCTATTTCTTGCTTTTCATTCTTTCCTTTCTATTCTGTTTTATTTCCCTCTTTCTATCTTCTTTCACTCGATTACAATTAGTGTTTCACCAACTCGATTTGCCCTTTGGTCAAGTGTCACAAGTTCCAAATGTTATTTAATTTAACAATGCCCAATGAACAGATGGGTATTGTTCAAACTTGTGTTTATTTCATAGATAAAACAAAAGCGATGAACAAAGTACCGTATTTTCGGCCTATACGCCGATGTGGAGTACAAGTCGAATTGGCTAATTTTCCCGTTTTGCTTTCGCTCATTTATAAAGTCAATTTGCAGTACAAGACGAAGTGAAATCTACTACCTGGTTTGCAAAACTGTTCGTCAGAACAATAGAGGTGTTATTTCCTCCCTGATACACACAACTCATCTTTGACACTTCCAGAGTCATGGACATTAATGAGCTGTTATGTGCATATAATTTGAATAACCTTGTGGGGCGACCTTTCGGATATAATATATGAAGAACACAAATCGTTTTTCAACATGTTTGTTATCGTATAGAGGTAAAATATTTGAAACAAACTACTGACTCAATATCAGCACCTGCTCATAGCACATTACGTTTTGTCGGAGCTCACCACCTCTTAATAAACATGAACACATGGCACATTGTAATCCAAGCACTCATTGTTTGTCCACCTATCTTTGCAGCCACGATTTGCCTTATTGGTCTTCTCAACACAAAATTCATCTTCGTAGAAATACTGTATTCATATTAATCACTGACAATCTGATGCAATACTGTGGCTGCTTTCCTGCATCATCTTCTGGGGGCGTAGCTGTACCACTGATGGAGTGGCCCTCTTAACAGCAAGCCGGTACCCATTTTGCCAACCTCGGAAGGATGACAGGGTGAAACTACACACTTGGTGTTAATTCATGAGAATGACAGGGGCTTGAACTCAGGATCCTAAGATCTTAAGCCAGCCACCTTAATCGTTAAGCCAACACCAGGCTTAAAGTTGGTATGTTTGTTGTGGAGAGGGTAAAGTGTATATAAAGAAATAAATAATTCCCATTTGTCTAACCATGTCCGCTACCCTGTCTCGTGTCCACAGACGGACAGACTCCGAGTCTGGACCCAAACTCTGCACATCCATTGATGATAATCTCCCAGGACCTCAGGGTGGCAACTCTAACCAAAACCCAACATCCGTACCCGGAACACCCTGATCGGTTTGATATATGTCCACAAGTTGTTTCCTCTGAGAGTTTCTCCTCAGGCCGTCACTACTGGGAGGTCGATGTGAGTTCGAGTCATTATTGTAGAATCGGAATCTGTTTAAACTCGATGGAGAGGAAAGGGAGAGGGAAGGAGTGCGGGTTGGGAGGAAATCCAGAGTCTTGGTGTTTTGGGAAATGTGATAATAAATACTCAGCATGTCACAACTATCAGGAGACCCCACTGTCCATGTCGGGGGATCCTGAACGGTTTGGGTTCTTCTTGGATTGCGAGGCGGGAGAGTTGACGTGTTTCGGGGACTCGCGGGTCCTGCACGTGTTCAGGGGGAACTTCATGTTCCCTGTTAAACCCGCGTTTGCAGTTTATTTGCATGATGATGTTTCCTTTGGTGGCTCCGTCCGGTTTTGCTCATTTTGATGATTTTGTTCATTCTGTTCAGGTCGTGATGAAAGTTTACTTCAGGAGACGTACAAAGTGAAGTTTATTTTGGGTTCAAATCAATAAAATCATTTACTTGTGCATGACGATGTGATTACTGATTATATGTTTATATGAAAATAAAGTTTATAAAATGGAACAATTTCATTCTGAAAATTTGTTCAACAATCGAGATACAAGTAAAAAATATATAAAATGTCATAGCCGCATTGTTTTTAGTAATTTTGCTGCACCGAGTTAAAGAGCGAGCCAATATTTATGCACAACTAAAATGTCTGCAAGTCTATCAGTCAGCCATCTTTATCAGATCGGAAAATAAAGTGAGGTGCATGTGTTTGCCATCATGTACTGTGCTTGTGTGAAGTTTGAACAAAATCGGGCCATGCATATCTGAGAATTGGTTGGGGACACATTTAAGTCACAAAATGGTCGCCAGTCGGCCATCTTGTATCTGATCTGGAAAAGAAATGAAGTGCATATGTAAGCCATCATTCTTTATCCGAGTGCCAAGTTTGAATAACACCGGTAAATACATGTCTGAAAAATGGTTGAGGATGTGTTCAACATAGAGTTTTTTTACAACTAAAATGTCTGCCATTTGGACATCTTTGATCGGATCGTGAAACAAGACGATGTGCTTATGTATACCGTCAGATGTTGTCTTTCTGACAATTACAAATAAAATCGGTCAATACATGTCCGAGATATGGTTGCGGACGCACACACTTATTTGTCTGTGTGTCTATCTCTTTGTCTGTCTGTCTGTTAATCACCGACAGGTCACAATTCTAAAAGGACCATCATGAAACTTTACCAAGCTGTAGAGGTAGTTTCAACTGAGAAGTCGACAGATTGGGAGGTCAAAAGTCAAAGGTCATCTTGAGGTCATATTTTTAAAACCGTCATTTTTCATCCGATTGACTTGAAATTTGAAAAATATTTGCATATTTTATCACTGAATTGGGAAACCAACTATTTTTGAGGTCAAAAGTTCAAAGGTCAACTCAAGGTCAAACATCTAAAATCATCAATTTTCAATTGAAAAATCATCAATTTACATCCCTTTAACTTGGGGATTGAACAGGATTTGCATAATAGTAGATGATAAATGGGGTTTCTGGGAGGGGAGAGAGAGATAAAACGCTGGCACACGTCCGAATACGTTGGGTAAGTTGTATACGTTAAGAGCAGCTGCCATACGTCGAGTAACGTTCTGGCATATCCGTCGTGGAGTATGCTGGTATAGCGTCGTAGTACGCTGGCATTCATCGAGTAATGCCGAGCGTGTTAGAACAAAATTTTCCAGCTTGATAAATTTTTCGAACGTAGCCAGCGTATGACTGGTTTCACTTATCTTATCTCTTATTAACGCTGGCCCATAGAGTCGTAGGCACGGTTACGCGATCTGATTGACACACGTCGACCCACCCACCACTGAATTTATTTATTTCTATATATTGCGAGGAGAGGCAGCTAGGTAATGTTTAGCGTACCCGAAACATTTTTCTAACCTATGAGTAACATGTTGAGGCTACGGTTACGCGATCGTTGAGCACACCTCACACACGTTACTGTAAGTTACTCATAAGTCGAACACAAGGCGTCAAGGGTAATATAAGCGTGTAGCTATCAGTGTTGCCAGCTCCTCGTTTGTTGTTTGTCTTAGAGATTTTGTCTTCGTGTATTAGAACGGTGATATTGATATATGTGCAGAGCATAATATATAATCGAGAGCGAGAGAGGAGTAAGAGAAAATAGGATAATGGCTGCCGGCGCAGAGGAGGGCGAGAGTCTCATGGACCAGTACACTAGAAATCGAGAGCAGAGGCGAGAGAGCGCGCGATTGCGAGAGGAGATATATATATACGAGAAGCCGCACAGGGAGCTCGTGGAAACACTGCGGGCTGAACGCATTACTTCGACGTGTTCGACTTAATGAGTAACATAAACAAGTAACGTCGTGGTCGACGTTAGATGATCAGAATAGGAGCGCGTAATTCTGCCGCGAGGAGAGCTTATCGGCCAGGCGCGCTAATCATGACGGTCTGTGTCATGAACGAAGCGTTTACTGACCGAAGTTAAAGCGTACGAAATTTTCAATCCATGCTGAGAATTTTCTCGCACGGTACTCGCGTTATGTGTACGACGTATGCGCGAGCGATAGCTACGACGGTATAGCAGCGAATGGCTCTGTAACAATATACAAACTCAGCCCATAACGTCGACTGGGACGCGATGCCAGGGTTGGTTATCCGTCGCGCAAATTTTTCATACATCTGGATCATACGAAGGCTAAACGACAGGCGAGAGGGGCAAGTGTGACATGCAATAAGAGCGTACATAACCACAATAACCGTTTGCAGGAGATTACGAGGAAAATTAGGTATACCGTTACGCACATATACACAGGTGACAAGTGGTATATGAGGTTAGCGCGTCACTCTTTTGAAGTCGAACATGGACCAAAGTTTATCAGTAACAATCATCTCGAGTGTTCGATCTCGGAGCTCGACTCGCTAAAATTTGAACGGGTATAGGTATAGCGGATTAATGTGCAGTCACTGAGATTCAGTCACCGTGAACCCAATTTATTTGAAGGATCAAGACTTCGGACCAAAAAGGTAGAGGAACATAAGCCAAATTTCTGAAAAAATCCTCAATTTCATGCCGACTTGCGAACGTTGAAATTGAACAGCGATTCTACATAGAGAAATGATCATTATATATTGATCGACGTGGTCCTGGGCAGGCATGTCCATATTGCGATCTGCGCAGGCGACAAACTCTCTTGTAAAATTAAAAGGTCGGTTGGCGGGAGGAAACTCCTAACCGCGATCAATGACCTATGTGCACGAATTTAACTAAGTTGATCTAACACTTACCCTGAGGAAAGTATGGATCGTCGAATAACTAGAAGAGAGAAACATCCAATGCGATCGCGTTGTCACGTGGTCTGCAGCCATATTGGAGTCAAAGAAAGAAAATAACCAAAAAAAAAGTTTGCTCGCAAGCGAATCTTTCTTCTCATATATGTATATCTTTGCACAGCGTATGCAATCTAGTATTCTAAGAGACTGTGAAGGAGGGACTCGAAATATCGATAGTAATTTTTTT
>CM068952.1:184918863-184930445 GCA_035128595.1 Eptatretus atami
TGTTTCTGGGACTCTCATTCAAATGAATGGGGGAAGGGAAAAACTTTCTGATCCAAGCCCCAAAAGCTCAAAATGGGAGACACTTCCTCCCCACCTATCCACTTCCCTCACATACAAGCAAATGTAAAATTGAGACTATGAAAGATTGAGACTTACTGATTAAAGCACTTCTTCCCTTTCATATTTTCATTATACTCAAAGAGCGAACCAACGAATATTTGTCCATGTTCTACTTTAGGGAATAACTTAATTTTCTTATAACATTCATTTCCATCGATTATATTCACAAAGAATAACTTGGAACTTGGATCTTGGTTTAAGTGTGTTTGTTGAGCATAAATGAAATGATAAACTTCTCTCAATGCTCTTGTTTGACCACATCCTGAGCCACATATCATTTTGCGATTGCAGTAAATTGTTTCTCCATTGTTCAATTGATAACCATCAAAGTTTTCAGTCCATTCAAGGATATTAATTTTTTTTCTTTACATCCTCCAACTTATTTGTAATTAAATGTATCCGCTTATTTGTTTTATCTACTTTTACCCCGGTTATTTCTTCAATAAGACTTATTTGATATTTCTCACATTCTTTATTTTTCCATTTAAATACCAAGGCTGATTACATCTCCACTCTTTGCTTTGGTTATTGCTTGGTTCTATCATTTATAAATCAGTAAAAAGACGGCGGTAGCCTGTTAAAATCCCCAACCCAATATCTTAACACTTATACTTATAACCATAAGGGAGACTATTAATTCCATTCTCTAAAATATATCTTTTATCATCAAAAGCTCCTAATGCTTTCTTATTTATCTCTTCTGTATATAATTGATGTTTATAACTTCTTATTGTATTCATTTTTCTGTACTCTTCCTTCTTTAAGGTTAAACAGTTGTAATAATATTTAAAGTTTATTGTTTCCTTGATTATATTGGTTCACGAAAAAATATTTTCACGAAAAAAATAAGTGACCACTATATTGGTTATTGTTGTATGTCTGTCTGTCTGTATGTCTGTCTGTCTGTCTGTCCCGAGCATAGCTCCGTGGGTTTTGATACGATCCTGACAAAATTTTGGTGGGAGTTTATATTATGATCTAGTTGTGTTTTCCTGAAAATGGGCGTGATGCGCCCATTATGGGCGGAGCCACGCCCAAAAAACATGTGTTTTTAGGGGGTAGCCGATTTCAATTTGCATCTTCTCCTAGGGGTTTTGTCGAATCTGACAGGGGTTTCGGTATTTGGTTAGCCCAATGGCACCTGCATAGCCCCACGGAGCTCGATTTTTCTTTTTCATTTTCATCCCAAGGTCAAGGTCACAAGGTCACGAACCTAGAAAATTGCGAATTTTGACGTGAAAAAATTTCTTCTCCGAGGGGTTTGTCGAATCTGGCAGGGTTTCGGTATTTGGTTAGCCCAATGGCACCTGCATAGCCCCACAGAGCTCGATTTTTCATTTTCGTCCCAAGGTTAAGGCCACAAGGTCAGGAACTTAGAAAATTGCGAATTGTGTTTTTAGGGGTAGCCGATTTCAATTTGCATCTTCTCCTAGGGGGTTTGTCGAATCTGGCAGGGGTTTCGGTATTTGGTTAGCCCAATGGCACCTGCATAGCCCCACAGAGCTCGATTTTTCATTTTCATCCCAAGGTCAAGGTCACAAGGTCACGAACTTAGAAATTGCGAATTTTGACGTGAAAAATTTATTCTCCGAGGGGTTTGTCGAATCTGGCAGGGGTTTCGGAATTGGTTAGCCCAATGGCACCTGCATAGCCCCACAGAACTCGATTTTTCATTTTCGTTCCAAGGTCAAGGCCACAAGGTCAGGAACTTAGAAAATTGCGAATTGTGTTTTTAGGGGTAGCCGGTTTCAATTTGCATCTTCTCCTAGGGGGTTGTCGAATCTGGCAGGGATTTCAGTATTTGGTTCGCACAATGGCACCTGCATAGCCCCACGGAGCTCGATTTTTCATTTTCGTCACAAGGTCACAAACTTAGAAAATTGTGATTTTGACATAAAAATCCATCTTCTCCGAGGGTTTGTCGAATCTGCCAGTGGTTTCGGTATTTGGTTAGCCCAATGGCACCAGCATAGCCCCACGGAGCTCGATTTTTCATTTTCATCCCAAGGTCAAGGTCACAAGGTCACGAACTTAGAAATTTCGAATTTTGACATAAAAATCATACAACCGCCCAAACTTTGAGAGCTAGGATGACAATATTTTATGCATAATCTTGAGGTCATTCCCCACCTAAGTCTTGAAACCATTTTGCTCTATCTCGAACACCTTTCCCGTGGCGCCCCCTTCAAGTTTGTTTTTACGCGATTTCATCAAAGTATGGATAATCCGATGAGTGCGAAATGTCATATAGCCTATATGACGTTATATTGTTCCTGGAATGTTCCAGAGGAAGTTTTGCACCAAAGGTCATAATCCTTGACCTTTGACCTTTAAAGTTCACAAAATTCAAATTTTCAAAGTTGTGGGAATCAAACGGGTTTTCGACCTTCTTCGACGAACTAACTCCATTAAGCTATAGCACGTATCCTGTTTCCTTATTTTAATGTCCACAACATTGTTTTGTGACCTTTAAAGGTTATGCAAAGGTCAAATTTTTAAAGTTGTTGAACGAAAACGGGTTTTCGACATTTTGCAGCTAATAACCTGTCACTCGTACCACATCATGTTGATCATTTTTATAACTTGGTCAAACATTATCACATTGTCTCATCCTTGACTTCTGAAATAATCTACATCGTCAAATACCGCTCGTGAACCATCGTCGTCTACAGACTTGTCTTTATTCATCTTTAAACTTACGAATAACCTTTTATTCTTTGATGAAAACAACACATCACCTGACTTATAATTACTTGTATCATATATATCAATATTATCAATCATATACTCATATACATCACTTGTCTTAATTTCGAATAAAAACTATCTGTATCCATATATAACAATGATACATTATCCTTATACTTTGATTTTAAATTATTATAGTAATAGTCATACATTAACGACTTGACAAGTCAATAATTGATGTTCCTATATAAATAGGTTTATCCATTTCAATACTCTCTTTTTTCAAATGAATAGCACAAAAGTTCTCTGAAAACACCTCGCTCGCTCAAAACTTGGTCTATTAATTAACTTTGTAGCCTGTTTCTAAGATGTGGTAAGTATTATATTTTTTCGATTCCTAACATTTTCCATAGCCTTTCCAAATACAGCATTATTCATTAATTATAAAAGTCCTTCTCAAAATCTTTTTGCTTCTGTTCTCCTTTTTGTATTGAAATCAATATATTTCTTTAACCAATAACTTTGTTTAAATTTCAAAATCCTATGAATTTTCCTCACTCTCAACCCAGCAGATAAATATTGTCTCAAGTTCCTTTGATGCAAAATATAACTTTCTTTATCATTTAATGGAGTAAGTAGTTTTTCTGGAGATTTACCTTTTATATTAAATGACTGTTGGTAATCACTTAACCATTCTTTTCTTGGACTTTCTTTATCAAGGGCATAAGGTAGGTCTTTAAGTTTGTTACGAAGTTCTTCTGGATATTTTAAGTCAACCTCAAAATAATATCCAACTTCAGCTTCCTCCAATTCTTTTTGAGAGGAGACAACAATGTTTTGTAAAACTTTTTCATAATGTTTTTCTTTAACCCATTTAAGTTTTCCATAAGGTAAAGATTGAGACATAGCCCACCCATACAAATTGTATCATCATAATACATCAGGTAAGAGTTGTCCTCATTCTTATTATTTTAAGTTTCGCTGATGTGCTGAGTGATAATGCTAAGGTGAAACAACTTCGCATTCTCCAGATGGAACATTTTATCCACGAGATAGATTGGAAATTAATTGGGGAAAAAATGATTTTGCTGAAGCATACAAGTCTTAAGGCCCTGTCACACCTTGACGATTTAGCCAGCGTATGCCTGACGAATGAAAAATTTGGCTAAAACGCTGGCAACGTCGAATACGTTTTGGGTAAGTTTGTATACGTTAAGAGCACGCTGGCATACGTCGTAGTACGCTGGCATACGTCGTAGTATGCTGGCATACGTCGTAGTACGCTGGCATTCATCGTAGTATGCCGAGCTGTTAGACAAATTTTCCATGCTTGAAATTTTTCGACGTATGCCAGCGTATGACTCACACGTTCCGCATAACGCTGGCCATAAGTCGTAGGCAGTTACGCGATCGTTGACACACGTCGACACACGTTACTTGTAAGTTACTCATAAGTCGAAACACGTCAAGTAATGTTTAGCGTACCCGAAACTTTTTCTAACCTATGAGTAACATGTTGTAGGCACGTTACGCGATCGTTGACACACGTCCACACACGTTACTTGTAAGTTACTCATAAGTCGAAACACGTCAAGGTAATGGTTAGCATCAGTGTTCCAGACTCCCGTTTTTTTTTGTTTTTTGTTTTTTTCTTCGGTATGACGGTGATGTTGAAGTGTCAACATAATTATATGTCAACAACATAATTATATAATAAAATAATTAATAGGCTGCCGCTCAACGATTTAAATCATAACCGCACTAGAAATCGAAGTGTCAACATAACCGTCATACCGAAGAAAAAAAGAAAACCCAGGGAGTCTGGAACACTGACGCTAACCATTACTTCGACGTGTTTCGACTTATGAGTAACATACAAGTAACGTGTGTCGACGTGTGTCAATGATCGCGTAACGTGCCTACAACTTATGGCCAGCGTATGCGGAACGTGTGTCATACGCCGAGTATGTCGAGAAATTTCAACATGCTGAAAATTTCTCGACGTACTCGGCGTATGACGACGTATGCCAGCGTAGTACGACGTATGCCAGCGTGCTCTTAACATATACAAACTCACCCATAACGTATTGACGCTGTGCCAGGTTGGTTCGCAAATTTTTCATACATCGGCATACGCTGGCTAAAACGTCAGGTGTGACAGCAGCTTTAAGAGCGTACATCAAAAACCGTTCAGCGGAGAATTAAACTTTACCACATATAACATGACAATGTAATGTAGCGGTCACTCTTTTGAAGTCAACATAGGCCAATTTTCTAAATCCTCAATTTTCATCTGATCGACTCGAAATTTGAACGGGATTTGCATATGCAGTCACTGAATTCAATCACCAACCATTTTTGAGGTCAACTTCGGCCAAAAGGTAAACATAAGCCAAATTTCTGAAATCCTCAATTTTCATCCGATTGACTTAAATTTGAACAGGATTCTCATAAAAATGATCATTATATGTCACGTGGTCTGGCAGCCATATTGGATCTCAGGAAAATCTTTGAAAATATTCGTCGGAGAAACTCCTTAACCGATCAATGCAAAATTTAACTAATTGATCAACTACCCATGCGGAATATATCTCTCTCTTTTTTCTTTGCATGAGCCTCCTTGTGTTCTCCTATAACTTACAAATAATTCCTTGGCAGAAATATAAAAATATTTAATTCAGGTGAGAGGGAAAAGCTTCTCACCATTACACTTCCTTTCCAGTTTTCAGGTTTGCCCTGAATAGGTCCTGGTAATGAATTCTAAACTTGGAGGGTGGGAGGGAGAAGGAAATCAATAGAATCATTTGTGACGTCATTCCATTCCACTGCCGGGTATAAATGTGTTTCTGCATTTAATTTCCTCCTGTGAGCTTTTCCTGTTTAAATCGACTTCTCGTTGGTGGTTTTATCATCTTTGAGATTGGATTACTGCTTCGACTCCTTTGGCAAAGGTAAGCTGAGTCTTTTTATTCTCATGCTTTTACGAGTTTCATGATCTTTGCAAGTTTATGGGTCTTACTGTTCATCTTATGACTTTCCCAGAACTCGACACGTGGAAAGGCGTAAAGATTTTTACAAAGTTTTTTGTTTTTTTTGTAATCACTGTCGAGGCGTCATCGGTAACATACAGAAACACACAACGAGGGGAGCAGGAGACGAGAGGGGCAGGAGAAGGAAGGACAAACAGTGGGGAACAGAGACATGAGATCTGTGGAAGGGATGGGGCGGGGTACACAGGATAAACAAGATGGACACTCCAGGGACTTTCAGGAAGGAATGGAGGGAATTTGAAGGAGGTGGGTTTAGGGTGGATTAGCGGGGTAGAAAAGATCGAGGCTTTGGATGGGCAAGATAAGAGATGGTGGTGAACAACTGTTTTGAAGACCTGGTGGGAAAGAGTGGGATTGAAGAGAGTTTGGGAGTTTGTTCCAAAGTGGGAAAAAGAGTCATGAAAGAGTGAAGGTGTGCAGTGATGCTTGATTTTGGTAGTTTTACCAGAAGGGGGTTGCTGGTGGAACTTGAGCACCCTGTGGAAAAAATGTGGGGACATATCTCAGACAGAGCAAGGGGCGGGGGGGGGGGGGTTGAGGCTGGAGAGGAGAGGTAGAAGACAGAAAGACCACCGAACGATCTTTCCCAGGAAAGATCATGGCAGGTGTGAGACCCAGAAACTTGAATGAAAGGACTTCTTCAAGAGGATTGTTGAGAAAGTAGATGGGGGATGGGGGGGGTGTTTCTCGACAGTCCTTTCAGAGAGATTATAGTGAGAGTGTGAGATTTGTCAAGGTTGAAAGACATTTTCCACGTGGTGGATTAGCTCGTGATTTTATCCAGATCTGCAGACAGCGAAGAAGCTGCTGTTTGCTGATCTGAGGGATGACAAGATGGTATGGCAGAGGGTGGACTCATCAGCAAAGTGAATAACGAGGATTTTCCAGAGAGTGGAGAGATCATTGATGAAAACCAAAAAAGAACAGGGCCCAGACACTGCATTGAGGAACTCCAGCCTGGAAAGGAAGAGGGGATGAGAGAACTCCATTTAGGGCCACACGTTGACTGCAACAGGATAAGAAGTCTGAGAGCCATGAGTGGAAATGTCCTTGGATACCATAGTAAGAGAGATTGGTGAGCAGGGCAGGTTGTCAGACCATATCAAAGGCACGCGGTATTTCTCAGAAGATGGCTCTGATTTCATGTCTGACACTGAGTACCTCCATCCATTGTTGGGAGAGCAGAAGCAGCATATCCAGGGTAGAGTGACCTGCTCTAAATCCAAGAAGATGGAAATCAAGCCATTGGAGAAGAGGAAGAGTTTAATGTCTGAAGCAATGATGGATTCCATAACCTTGCTGATAATTGGGAGAAGGCTGATTGGTCTGTAGTTGCAGGGATCTGTTTTTGCACCTTTTTAATGCAGAGAAGTAATGCTTGCAGATTTCCAAACAGTTGGCAGATGACCTTGAGCAAATTAGAGGGATAATAGAACAGAGAGAGTATGAGCAAGTTCTTTTCTGGTTTTCATCAATGATCTCCTCCTCTCTGGAAAATCCTCTATATTGCTTTGCTGATGACTCCACCTCTGCCATACCATCGTTCATCCATCAGACTGGCAAGCAGCAGCTTCTTCGCTCACTGCAGATCTGGGTAAAATCACAAACTTGTCCAACACATGGAGCATGTCTTTCAATCCGGACAAATCTCACACTCTCACTTTGTCTCTCAAAAGGATCGTTTGGAACCCCCCCCCCATCTACTTTCTCAACAATGCTCAAAAATGTTAGAGCACTTTCCCTCGACTCGACCATCGAACCTCCTGGTGGTTCAACACGTCCTCATGTTTGTGCATTCATTTCTTCCAACATTGATCTGAACTCTCAATTATTAAGTGTTTTTAGTTAATCAAGTTTAACCTTTGAATCATGTCACCTCTCAAAAACTGTCTGATTTTGCCTGTAGCTGTTGCTGTATTTTGCAGTGTTATTTTACAACTTTCCCTCCTCTCTCCTCCGTTTTATGGTTGCATAATGTCGTCAGGCCGTGTCTGCATTCAATCATTGCCTGTGCCCCGTCGGTTGTAATTCGTGTTGTGCCACTTTCTCCCAAGGTAACCTGCACTGATTCAACACCTCAGTTAAACATTCAAACACATCAGCCACCTTATTCTGTGAAGTGACTTCATGCCACCAATTGTCACTTCAAAATTCTCACAGAACTCCTTAGGAAAATCAAATGCTGCACAGATTCTGATGGATCTGTGCTCTCGTCTACTGCAATAGAATACCGAGGAAACACTTTAGCTTTTGTCCACACCTGCTCAGAAATGTCTGGAGACATGTCATCAATGCGACATGGTATTGTATTTCGACAGAGACTGATACTGGAGAACAGATCCTTCAGAAATGTCCTGAGAAAATTTATGCATTGCACACATTTTCAGCAGCCATTGTCAAGTGGTCTTTCACAACTTCATCGATGGCAAATGGTTTTCCACTCTTACAGATGAGTTCTGCAATGCCGTAGCTCACTCGTAATCGATGACCCCTTTTTTGAACAGTTGAGCTTCTTACAAATGCTTTTTACTTCTTTCAAGTCATGTTGGCACCTTGTGAAATCTCCCTCTGGTGTATGCACCCCTTCAATCCCATCCCTCAACTCAAACTGTGTTACCATGACTCTGCCAAAGACCAGGCAGAATGTCTAAACTCTTATGTACCCAAACCATCCCGCTCTGTTCTTAAAGTACCTTCATCTAACTGCTAGGATAAGAGCAGCTGTGCCTCTCATTGCTGATGTGGAAATGATTACACACACACACACACTGGCTTGATGCATGGAACATGTCCTTCAATCCCGGAAAGTCTCGTCTCACGGTCTCACCAAATGGGTCTTGAAGGATTGTCAAACGAACCCACCTATATATTTCCTTGGCCATCCATTGTAAGAGGTTCATTGTCTTGAAGTTCTCAGCCTCACCATAAGCCATGCCTTTTTCTCGGCTGACTACACAGCAAAGTTGGCCTCCAAACCTACAGATTGGGCATCCTCCATTGCAGATTGGACATCCTCCGTTGATCCAAGTCTTTCTTTGGAAAATCAGAGTTTTCCCTGATAGACATATCACAACACACCACAATCTACAAGGTATTTATCCATCAATCAATATGGTACTGTTCTCGGCTATGAGTTGCCCACCCATGCCGACATTTGTCTTCTCTCGATTCTGTGGAATTTCAAACTCTCTAAATTATTGGAATCCTCCATGATAATGTTGAAGCACCATGTTAACGGCTGTTAAATCGTAGGCCTGTCAGTGGTCATTCTGTTTTCTCCTGTCCATTCTCCAACGTGGCTCCATCTGCTCCCTCAATCTTCCGACCCACCACAGCAACTCCTGGATGCATGCGTTCTTCCAGTATCCCCCTCCTGGTTAAACATCCAAAATCCAGGCTGACTACACATCTCAACTCTTTTATTCCTCACTTCCCCTGCCTATGGATTAAACACCTTCCAAAGGCTGTTCTGTCTCACTCTCTTCCCTCCAGGACTTCAAGATAGCAGTGCATCTTCATCTCCTATCATCTCCATTTCTATCCCATGATCTTTATTACCCCCATTAACCTTTCCAATGTTATTCAAATGTTGATATTATTATCTCCCATCGATGAGCACAATCTCGCTGTAAACGGTGTAAACAAACCCACCCTGAGTCCGTGACAGTTCTCGTCACATCTAAACTGGAAATATCACAACACACCACAGGTTCTGTGTTCACCTCTTCTTTATCTCCCTCACTCGATTTTGTTCTACCTCAATAGTCACACCTGGACTTTCAGATTGATTATCAAATGGACCAGAAGAGTACTTTGTAAATTTTAACAACAACAAGGTTGAAGACCTGCGGTCTGAATGTGACTGTTCAGGGTGAGTTGAAGGTTTGATTCATAAAAGATGAAGAAACTTTATGTAATATTTTTGTGATGATAATAATTTATACATAATTGCTACAATGTGAAGTTACGAAGGTCTAAAAGTGTTGTGGAATTTCCAGAAAATCAGGTGGAAACAAAAGATGGAGAATTTGCCGCTGGATATGACAACAGTAATGGCAAGGTGAAATCGGCACAGCAAGTCTGACGTCATGACATTCCTGTGTGATGTCATAAAACTGACACACCTGAATTGATTCCTTGAAGGATCTAATATCCTTGCAGTTTGAAAACAGCTTCACCATTACAGGTAATGTAAATATGATTCGGTTACTGGTTATGGAATAACAGATTATTACATGATTTTATTACAAGGATTGATATTAAAACATCTTGAGAATAACAAAGGAGGATAATTATTAAATAAATGTGACAGTTACATGTGGTTCACACTTGTGTTTGTGCACCTATGTTTGATATCTTCCTTATTTTACAATAAGTTTCACATTTACCTGTTTTACCAACTTCGTAACCAGTACATATGTATGAGGGCAAGTTAAAATGTTTTCCCATTTTTTAAACAAGTTTTAGAACCAGAAACATGATTTATATTCACGGCTTCAATAGAATCATCCAGTACTGGGAATAAGGTGACGCTGTTTAGAAACTTCACAGAAAAGGATGAACATCTGTGTTGAGTTTATTGGTGTCGGCTCGTTAGTTATGGTTCAGGGGTTGGGGGTGTGTGTACGTGCGGGAGGCAAGGATGGACGGGGAGGGGGGGGTGAGGATGAATGGGGAGTGGGGGGTGAGGATGAACAGGGGGGGGGACGAATATGGGACGGGGAGTGTGGTGATGGGGCAGTTGGAGGAGTGATGAAGGAAATGGATTGACTACATTTGACGAACAAACCGTCACTTTTATCGACATCCAACATGGGATTGCGGTCATTCAAACTTTTTCCAACATTGGTCCAACCTTGCTGTGCTTGCTGGACAGTATTGCTCTCTCTCTCCTCCTCCTCTTCCCTTTATAAGGGGGTTTTCCTGTTGTTAACGAAAAAAAAAAACTACAAGAACTCAAGTGTAGCGAATATCCCACGTTTATTATTATTGTTCATGTTGCTCCAACTATAAACCAATGATAGGTGTAAGAATGCTCGGAGAGTGAAGATAAGCAACGTCAGTGAAATACCCGGTTTATCTGGTTTTCCTCGTTCTTCTTTATTTATATCTGACGTCTCTCGTTCTGCTTCATGTTTATTGCAAATTCACTCCTTTCTGCTTCACAGGTCATCGAAACATTTTTCCATGAAAAAAACAATGTTCAGGAAAAGGTTTTTCCAGGTGAAAAGTTTCCTAATAACATAATTTGTTCTACGTGATTATAGAATAGTGAATACACAATGGCATTGTGACGTCATGGAGCATGCCATGTCCTCCATATGCTGGTTAAAGTTTTTATTTGTGGGTGCAAAGGTTAATTGATGGGCTAGAGTGTGGCTCATGGGAAGTGGGTTTTCAAGGGCAAGGCATCCCAATGCTGGGTTAACACTGGGCCCAAGTGGATCAGAGAGTCTAGTGGGGGTCGGTCGGGAGAGGGGTGCGGAGTGGGCCCAAGTGATGAAAATTTTAGGATGAGGCCCAAACTTGTTCGATCACCAATATGCAGAGTGCCGGGTGAATTAGTTACGTGAAACAGTGTTTTTGAAAATGTTAGAATCGATAGGGATGCTACCCTTATGTGCCACTTTTAATGTCTACAGCCACTGGGATAACATTGCATCCCAATTGTTAGTGTAGGGGAAGGTTGGTGTGGGGAATAGATAGGGATGTTACCCCTCCACT
>CM068952.1:184932177-184952529 GCA_035128595.1 Eptatretus atami
GAGTTCCACATGGTCCTTTCAGAGAAACAAAGTGAGAGATTTGTCAGAATTGAAAGACATGTTCCACGTGTTGGAACAGCTTGTGATTTTATCCAGATCTGCATAGGGTGAAAGAGGCTGCTGCTTGCCAATCTGAGTGATGATAAATGGTATGGCAGAGGGTAGAGTCATCAGCAAAGTGATAAAGAGGATTTTTCAGAGAGTCGGAGAGATCATTGATGAAAACCAGAAAAAGAACAGGGCCCAGAACACTGCCTTGAGGAACTTCAGCCTGGAAAGGAAGAGGGGATGGGAGAACTCCATTATGTTCCACATGTTGGCTGCGACAAGAGAGGAAGTCTGGGAGCCATGAGTGGAGATGGCCTTGGATACCATAGGAAGAGAGTTTTGTTGAGCAGGGCAGGGTGCCAGACCATGTCAAAAGGACGTGATATGTCTTGGGAGAGGGCTCTGATTTCATGTTTGGCATTTAGGACCTCCATCCATTGTTGTGAGAGCAGTAGCAGCATATCTAGTGTGGAGTGACCTGGTGAATCCAAATTGATGATTGGGAATGAAGCCATTGGAGAAAAAGAAGGATTTCATGTCAAAAGTAATGATGGATTCCATAACCTTGCTGAAGGTTGGGAGAAGACTGATTGGTCTGTAGTTGCAGGGATCTGCTTTTGCACCTTTTTATGCAGAGCAGTGATGTTTGCTGATTTCCAAGCATATGGCAGATGACCTTGAGCAAATAAAAGAGTGAATGGAAGAGAGAGAAGGTGAGCCAGAGCAGAAGAGCAGGTTTTTAGAACACGTGAGCTGATGCCATCAGGAACGGTTGCAGAATCTGAGATGAGGTTTGACAGCAAGCTCTGCATTTTTTCAGGAGAGAAGGACACAGAATCCAGGAACAGCTTGGTATGACTGAGTAAGGTCAGTCCAGAGAGTGATGGGTTTGTGACAAGATTTAGAAGCAACCACGAAGTTTAGGCATTCATCCTTTTCATGGGCAGTGTTAGCTGTGCAGCCATTTGAGGTAAGGGAGGTGATGGATTGGGAACATACACCAGAAACAGACTTAAAGAGACACCACCAGGATTTGGAGGAGGGAGACAGGTTTGTGAGTTCAGACTTGACATGAGAAATATGTTATTTTCTGGCCCTCCTGAGGGTAGACACACACTTGTTCTGAGCTTTGTGGAAGGAACTAAGATTGCCTTCGGCTGGATTAGCCTTCCATGAGGCGAAGGCAAGTCATTTCATGACAACTGCCTTGCCACAAGCTTCAGTGTACCATGGGTGTGAGAAAGGGTAGGACAACTGAAGACGACATGTGATAAATCTGTGCATGAGAGAGAGCAAGTTTCTTTGAAAGAATTCCCAGGATGAATTGATGTCAGACGAAGTAAAGAATGGAGATCAGTCTGGAAGTTTGATGGCTGCTTGAAGTCTCTGCCAGTTGGCCTCAGTGAAATGCCAGACTTGATGGTGCTGAGGTGCTTCTCTAAGAACAGCCAGAGATATGTCTACTTTGACAAGTTTGTGTTCAGATGAACCGATTGGAGTGGAGTAAGAACAGCAGTTATTTTCAGTGAAATTGGTCAAAATCAGATCCAGAAGAGATATAGTACCATTGGTAGAGATCTGGGTCGGGAAGTTGACAGATTGTGTCAGTCCCAATGAGTCACAGAAGTCTTTTGCTGAAGTCGCATTGCAGGTGAGAGAGGTACCCACACCCAGCCAAGTGGCATGATGACAAATGAAGTCGCCACATATGAGGAAGAGAGAGTTTGGATGAGTGGATAGAAGTTGGTCCGTGTTTTCAGAGAGCGAGATGTAAATGGAGTCGTCAATTTTTGGTGGACGGTACAACACACACATAAACATGAGGTGGGACTGGAGGGGAAGCCATAGCCAGAAGTATTCCTTGGGGTGTGGGGGAGAGAGGGCAGTGCATGGTGAGTGAGGAATAGAGTCTTTGATGAAGCGAGCAACTCTGCCACCAGGACAAGGCTCAGTTCGGTCATACCAGAGGGGGGAGTAATCAGAGATAAATATTAGGGAGATAGAGATGTCTTGAAGGAGGAAAGTTTCTGTTGAGCAGATTATGTCTGGTTTGTCAGTGGCAACCTGTAATGGAAAGATTTGTCAGGTTTGAGTGAATGCCCCAGATGTCTGAGGTCCACACTGTTAAGGAAGAGGGAGAAGCTTTAGGGAGCAGGGGAGGGAGGGGGGAGTGCAGGACGAGGGAGGAGAGGGGGAGGTGGGGAGAGTTGTTGAAAGAGTGTGGGGGATTGCAGAAGAGTGAGGGGAGAGGGCAGGATTAGGAGAGAAAAGGCTCAGTGGTGATGGGTTGAAGTACAGTGGGGAGTAACAAGCTCAAATGAGCTAAGATCCTCGTCCTCTTAATGATGACGTCATAAAAACGAATATGACGTCATTGTGATGTATCAGGTTTGCGATAAATTATCTGTGCAAATGCCCGGCTTGATTCCCACAAACAAAATTCAAACAGCTTGCCTAGTTCCGGAGATAATGGTATAGGCGATTTCCATTAGCAGCGATATTATGATGTCTACTTTTTTTCTAGGAAGAATCTCCAAAATCGGAGATGGTTACTGCCTGCGCGTGGGCTTTCTGCATATACATGGCAAGTTTCACAAAGATCCGATGAAAACTCTGGGTTGTGAAACAAAAAATGTCAAAAAATAGGAATGACGTCATAAAAATTGATATGATATCATAGTGATTTATCATATGTGCGGTAATTCATCTCTGCTAATGCCCTGTTCGATTCCCACAAACAGAATTCCTAAAAGCTTGCCTAGTTTCGGAGATAATTTTTTAGGCGATTTCCATTAGCGGAGATATTTTGACGTCATAACTTTTTTTTCTAGAGGAATTTTCAAAATCGGAGATCGTTTTGTCTGCACAGGGTATTTTTACATATACACCCAAGTTTAGGAAGTTTCGATGAAAACTGTAGGCTGTGAAACAAAAAAGTCCACAAGAACAACAATGTGAGTAAGACTTAGAGATCCTCCACGAGGATCTAAAAAGAGAGGGGTTAAGGGCAAATGACAATTGGAGAAGGTGGAGTGATGAGATGGAAGAGAGAGGGTGGGGGAAGGAGGAGACTTGGTGGAGGGATGGTGAACAAAGGAGCAGTCAGGGGGGGGGTGTTCAAGATTTGAGGTGTTTGGAAGCAGGGGAGGTGTGCTGAGAGGAAGGAAGGGCATGTTTGTGGTAATGAGTATACTGACAAAGAGAGTGAGATATCTGTTAGGTTGGAATGGAGCTCACAGATGTTAGAACACTTCACATTTTGGGACAACAGAGGAGGAGCTGATGGTGAAATAGAAGACAGTGATAATTAGTTGCCAACAGTGGAGGTAGGATGAGGAGCACAATGGGAGGGGTAAGGAGAGACGATGACAGGTGAGGGGTGAGGAGGAGGTAGATTCAAGAAGGTGAAGTGAATTGGTACTGAAGATGGAAAAAAAAAAGTACGATTGGTGGAACACCAACATGCATTGCAAACTGGGATGTTGAACATTTTTAAGTCAGAGATGTGATTAAAGACATTACGTGAGGGATGCAATAAAGGAGAATTAAGAGAATGGAGAAAAGAAACATTGTAACAGTTGGACTTTTTAGACATGGGATGAAGGAAAGGTCAAATTGAAAACAGTCTTTTCGAGAAGAAAAAGAGTAGTGAATTATGATACAATACCGAGAACCACACATGTGAAAGAGGAAGTTGAAACATTTTAAGAGACCGTTTTTTTGTTTTGTATTTTTTTGATAAAGATTGCTTAAGATTAGGTAAAGGAAAGGTTGAAGAAAATATCGTGAAGGTGTTTGGTGAATTTGGTTCTGCAAAAGAAGATGGGAGATCAGCAGAAGAAGGATGAAGAATAGTCAGTGCAGGAAGTCATGTGGTTATGTGGGGTATTATGTGAGGGAAAAGGTATTTTTTGTTGTATTTTTTTATATTTTAAGACTTGAAACAGAGGGTATCGTTGAGAGGGATGGAAGGAGGGTGGAGGGAAAATTGGAGAAAATAAGAATTTACGGTAATAAGGAGAAAATACAATAAACACGATCACGCACATGAACGGGAAGAAGGGTAGGCCTCAAGGAAACCCGGTAATGAAAAGACGATGAAAACTCAACAATTAGCACAAGTTTTAACACAAGACCGATCCAGAAACGCACAGTAAACACAGAGATAACAAAATGACAGTAAAAAATGCAACAAAAATTACTGTAAAACTTATCTTTGAGAAAGTCAACAGAGACCCTGAAGAAGAACCACCACCATCGCTCAAGAACCGGAACCGGAACCAGAAATTAAATGTTGAAGGTGAAGGAGGTTTTATTAAAAGCATTTCATGATGGATTATGAAAAACTTTCAATGAACATGGAGACCATGGATCCAGTGTCAATCAATGAATTTATCTTGACCCCTTGACCCCTCCCAAAGAACAGTCTTCGTTGGACTGTTCCCTAAACCGATTCTATCCAATCATCTGAGTGACTTCCATTTTCTTGCCCTGTTGCTTTGCTCTCCTCCACAAGGAAAGCTAGTTTAAAGTTTGCCTCTTTGATGACTCAGCAGTTTGAGAAAGCATTCCTTGAGCTATTAACACTTTGAGAAACACTCGGTCAATATCAAGCTGAATGAGATTTGCATTCAGCTTGATAGTGACCTAGTTTTCCACAAAAGTGACATTTACCCTTTCCTTTAGGTCGTCCACTATTTGCTAGTTCTTCCTTAAACCAAATCTTATCCTTAAGATGCTGAGTTAGTGCAGTCTGTTGTTGAGCCATGGTTTCCATGAGACTTTGCTGCTGTTTGAGCAGGTCTTACAATGGTTTGGAGATATTCGGACTACTTGCGTTCTATGCATAATCAACATTGGTTTCTGGCACAGACACTTTCTTCATAGTTGCTTTTCTCCCCTTCTGTTTGCTTGTTTTGGCAATTTCTGCTACAAAACGTGAAGCCAATACTCACCCATCAATAAATGTGCAGTTTGTTACCCTGAGAATATGTTTCATTCATTGCTATCTCAAGCTTGGCTCTCGAAAGCCTTCCATAAATTGGTCTCTCAGCATGCTGTCGCTTTCCATTACCTTTGCTGGCATCATCCTTTTCAGCCTATCCAGCAATAACACCAGTCCATGTGAAAAGTCCGAGAGGCTCTCAACTTCCTTCTGCTGTCGCTCATAAAAAACTTCTCAGTAACTGTGACACTGACACCCTTTCTCCAAATATTTGCCTTGAAGCCGTTAAAACTTCCTGACTGTCCACACAATGGTAAAATCTCAACTCACATTTGGCATATCCCTTTAAATAGAATGCCAAAATGTCTACTGTTTCTCTACCCCAAATGCCTTCAGCACATAGCCTTCTCTCTGCATCCTCATCAGCTGGTTGCTGGCCGCTATATTTCTGAAGCTTACATTCCCGGACAATCATAACAGATCTGTTGGCACCAGACGCTTGCTTCTCTTGAAGCTCTCTCATCGCAGCCTGGCTCTCATCTCATTCTCTCTCTGGTTAAGGCCTCTACTTTCCCTTTCAATGCATTAAAGTCAATGTCACCAGCCATGGTACCTATATATCACACATTCAATCCATGCAACTGAAGAACATCAATGTAACAATGTATGTGTTACCGATCAGGATATACATATATCACATGATCACATGACCACAATTTGTTGATGTTCATACCTTGCCATTCATAAACATACAGTTCCAGGTTAATTTGATGATCTTCGCCACGCTGTATAAATAGAATGTGCACAAATACAAATAGAAAATGCAAATCGGTTGAATCAAATAGAGTCTTTCTATCCAACTTCTTCAGCTTGGTCTGGATCTCTCATTCAACATCTACTATGTCAGGGTAGAATCTGGACATCCATTGTCATCTCCATCTGTCACTCATCAGTATTCTGGATGCTGGTCTCCACTGAACCAGTAACCGTTTCTCCACATGCCATCCCACTTCTGACACCACAAATGTAACCGATGGCCAAGGGTATCAAATGATGCAGACCCTGCCAGGTAGTAAATTGGTTTGTATTTATTAGCCCCCGTTGGATTTAGTCCAAATGTTGGAAATCTGGGTTTATGGATTTGGTCTCGATTTTTTGTGTCCAGGCATGCACGTGTGCATCCGCAACCATACCTCGGGCATGTATGGATTGATTATATTTGTACTTGGCAAAAAGACAACACATGATGGTGTACATATCATCATTTTGCACGTCATTTTTTCGCCATTAGATCCAAGATGGCCGACTGGCGTCCATTTTAGTTGTAAAAAATATGTGTCAAACACGTCCTCAACCATTTCTCGGACATGCATTTTCCAATCTTGTTCAAACTTGGCACACAGATAATGAATGATGGTTTACATATGTACATCATTTTTTTCGACATCAGATACAAGATGGCTGATGATTCCAAGATTCCTAACCTAATTGCTCTTTATATTAATATATTTGCTCTTTCATCACTTTAAGGTTTTCTAATCTTCAATCTCTATTTGCAGGTTTCAATTCAACTCTGATTTACACTCTTCTCTGACCACAAGGAGATGGCTTATTTTTCTTCCTCTGATATTGGAGATAGTTTGGATGAACTCAAATGCCCAGTGTGCTATGAACTCTACAAGGAGCCCATTGCTTTGCCATGCGGCCACTCGTTTTGCCGTGTGTGCATCATGAAATCTTGGGAGAGCAGGGAAAAAGGCACGTGTCGTGTTTGTCCAAATTGCCGTGACGTTTTTCCACACAAACCAAAACTCAAGAAGAATTTGATCATTGCCAACTTGGTAGAAAAGATTAAGTTGAAAAATATAGAGGTTGGATTGGGGGTTGATGTCCGAGATGCAGAACATGGTGGTGGGAAAGTTAAGGAAGGTTTAAAATCAGGGGGCACTGAGAGTTACTGTGAGCTTTGTAATGGAGAGGCAGCCAAGAGATGTGCATCTTGTGAGATCCTCTGCTGTGTGCAACACCTGAAACCTCATCAACAGAAAGGGCACAAACTGGTCGATCCTGGAGTGAATATTGAGGAACTAAGATGCATTGAGCATGGAAAGCCAATCCTACTCTATTGTAAGGATGATGGAAGCTTCATGTGCATCAAGTGCACAGGTGGACAACATCAGGACCACAAAGTTGTGGATGTGGAGATTGCTCATGCTGAACTAAAAGTGAGTAAATCAGTGAAAAAATGGTTATTGTATGCATTATATCCAGATATTTTTTATATGGAGGAGGCTTGTGTATAGGCCTGAATTTTTGGGGTTTTTTTACTTTCCCATTGGCAATCTTCCATTTCTGATCAGGCCTTTTACGTCATGGGAGTGGAATATTCCTCACAAACCTGAGATTTCTGAGAAAGTGTCCCATCATTTGTTTATCACAAGATTATTTACAAGATTGTTTATCACTAGATGGGACAGGTGGCAGAGGTGGTGGTGGTGGTCACGTGATTATATTGGCATTTGTGGTTCAGAGATCTGCAGTCACGATTTCGTTCCTTTTTCACGTGCCATTTTTTCCGAATGAGGAATTAATTCCTGAGTGGCTTTTATGGGGTTGTAATTTAAGATAGTCACGCGGAGACACCGAACATGTTGTCACAACATTTTTTGAAAAATATAGTACAGTAACAGGCGATAATGAGCGAGTATGTACATTTTCACTCGTGGGCTAAAAAGAACAGTGATCCAGTCATGTATACTAAGTACAATATAGCTGAGTTTCGTAGACCATTGATGCTTTGTCTAAGAAGAGATAACAAACACTCAGCTCCACTATAGAAAATTGTAGTACAAATAAATGTGCCACCACTGGTCTGTTCTGTGGAGGGCACGTGATAGCACTGGACCAATCATGTTCAGTGATGTACCTCGGGCTGCATCGCTAATACTTGGCGGCCTTAGCTTCACTTTTTAACCCCCTCTAATTTTTGCTCATTCACTCGTGATAGTGAGCTAAACAGTATAGTGATCAAGAATCATGCATACTAAGTACAATATAGCTGAGTTTAGTGGACTGTCAACACTTCGTCTAGGAGGAGGTAATAAACACTTAGCTTCACCCATCCATTGAGACCATACTCTCTGCAGAGTGTTGGTGCTGACTAAACAGTCTCATGGGCTATTGGGCACAATGCTGGACGGGGCACCGCTCTGACACAGGATACCAACAAGCCGGTATTCATTTTGCTGACCTCAGAAGGATGACAGGCAGAGTTAACCCCACCTGGTATTAATTCATCAGCGAAGCAGGATTTGAACTCAGGATATTAGGATCCCAAGCCCACCACCATAACCATTAAGACAACACCAGGCATTCTTAGCTCCATTATAGTACAAAGAAAAGATGTGCTATTGTTGATCATTCACCTGTACAAGACATGAAGGGGAATGAATTTAAGATTTTTCAGGTGACCAACTGATACCAAGGTGAAATTGTTGATTTTACATTAATATGATACGGGTTCAAGGCCACCAAAATAAGTTTGTTTTGAAATAAAGAAGAAAGGTCATGGCCCTGAGAGACCTAATCTTTTAACTTAAACACTGATGAAGGCTAAATAAAGATTAATCGTCACAAAATTTTCATAATTGTAAAAAAGTGTTTTTTGATAAAGCAGAAAGATGCAGTTAAGTTAAATCCCAACCACCCTGCATCTGCCCCCCCCTCTCCCCCACGTTTCCAGCTAACAAAAAAACACACAAAAGCGCTTTTATTGTTTTGGTCCGGTGTTGATATTTTGGACTGGTATTGATGGGGCACAGGCATGATGGGCCGAATAGCCTAATCCTGCATCTAATTTCCTTGTGTGTTTCCTTATGTATCCACATTATAAAACTCACCGAACTGTCTGTTATGCAGTCTATCAAATCGGTGTAAAACAACTTCTTGTTTAAGAAATTCATAATGAAGAACTTTGCAGGCAGGATGATCAATCAAAGAGTTTGTAGACAGGGTGATTTATCAATTAGTTTGTCAGCAGGGAGATTCCTAAATGAGTTTGTAGACAAGAAAATTCATCAATAAGTTTGTCGGTAGGGAGATTTATCAATGGATTTGTCGGCATGGTGATTCGTCATTGAGTTTGTAGGTACGGAGATTCATCAATGAGTTTGAAGGCAGGGAGATTCATCAATGAGTTTGGAGGTATGGAGATTCATCAATGAGTTTGGAGGTATGGAGATTCATCAATGGGTTTGTTGGCAGGGAGATTCCTAAATGAGTTTGTAGACAAGAAAATTCATCAATAAGCTTGGCGGTTGGGAGATTCATCAATGAGTTTGCAGGCAGGGAGATTCATCAACGAGTTTGTCGGCAGGGAGATTCATCAATGAGTTTGTCGGTATGGAGATTCATCAATGGGTTTGGTGGCAGGGTGATTCATCAATGAGTTTGTTGGTAGGGAGATTCATCAATGAGTTTATAAGCAGGGAGATTCATCAATAAGTTTGTCGGTAGGGATATTCCTCAATGAGTTTGTAGGAAGGGAGATTCATCAATGAGTTTGTAGGTATGGAGTTTCATCAATGAGTTTGTCAGCAGGGAGATTCATCAATGAGTTTGCTGTCCCTTAAATGAATATGAAGATCAGTTACATCTGTTATCTTTCATTGGTGGATGTTTAAGATCTCACATTAATCTGACTCTTCCTCTGTTTAAATTCATCTTGTATTGTGTGCCCTTCCTAACCTGGTAAAATGATTTTCTTTCGTTGTGGTTTTTAAAGTATTTTGTTCCTTGTTAAAAATTCATTTTGAGAGCTGGAAGGATAACCAAAACCCCTCGAGATATATACAATCTCCTCTGTGTTGTCTAGCCTGGGTTGGAATCCTGAACTAGCTCTCTAATGTTATTGTGCTGTTTCATAGACAATGTGATTCGAGAAGAAGAAGAATTCATTTTGAATAATTTGCTAATAAACACTATACCTTTCATGTTCTTTCCTCTATATTTCGAGACCTTGTGTATCACATCTTGGACAAGCCACAAATGTATTCAAACCCAGATAGCAGGTGATCCATCTATCATCCAGACCCCAATCGTGGGATTCTTCATCTTCTTTCCAATCAGAAAAATCCCTTGTATTTAATTAGTCTTTTTGTACCAAAACAGCATCCAGTTTGAAAACCCATTTACACTACATCCTGAATACAGTTCAATACCAGAAAAAAACTTTCAAAATTGTTTGATGTTTCTTGTTGGAAATTTTAAGTTTTCAATCATTTTCTTGCAATTTAAATTGCAAAATACATCTATGTTTACTTTCATACCAACATGGAGTGATGTCGTCATGTAATCTCAGTTAAGCTACCTCTCACATAATTATATAATTATTTAAACGTATGGTGATATAATCATGGCAGCTTCACCAGTCATCAACCTTCAAAACAAATGATAAGTAGTTTTCGGAGTTAATATTGTTTGGGGAATATATTCTCGTCCAGCTGTAGAGTTAAAGAAAAGAGATTATCATAAAACTAGAAACAAATTACCACCATATTCACTGTGCTTTTTCTCACAAATGTATGTATTAATATAACTTTGTGCAGGATGTTCCTTTTTAATCCACCACAGAGGTTCACGATTCTTCACTTCTATTGTTTCTTTGTTCTGTGCAGGGTGTTTTGGCTGCAAAGTATCCTCATGTTTCAGAGTCAATACAAAGTGTTGCATCCCAACTGCAGCAGGTTCAGGAAGAGGAAGAGCAAACAGAGGTGGGAATCACCAAGGAATGGATGTTGTTGGAATAGGTTCATTGCCCCCCACCCCTTCCCCCTTTGAAAAATGGAATGCACTCGAGGGAGATATTCATTCACGCCATTATGTTTCGCTTCTAATAAGTCATGGTTATTTTATGATGGGATCGATGTATGAAAATAAAAGGTTTCGAAGTGAACTAACTAACTCTGCAAACAAAATGAAGCAAGCAACAATTAATTAGTTAATGAATTGTATCAACAAAAAAGCAAACAAAAAAGATGTTGTGCATAGCATGAAGCTTGCAAAATCCAGTAAACAAATTTGACCTTAAAAAAGTAATTGGTGGTTGAATTCAATGACCAAATATGCAACTCCTCTTCAAATTTCAAGTCAATCGGATGAAAATTGAGGATTTTAGAAATCTCACCTAAGTTGTTGACCTTTTCACCTTTTGACCTCAAAAACAATAGACTTCTTCCTTATGACAACCCCTACCATGTGGTGAAGTTTCGTGAAGATCAGTTTAAAATTGTGACCCGTAGGCGATAAACAGGCAAACAGTTAAACAAACAGACAGAATAACAAAATCGACTAACCAATATACATGAAAAATCTAAGATTTTTTTTCGATTTTTCGATTTTTTTTCGAAAAATCTTTGATTTTTCAAGGAACAGACAGACAGAAATTGGTGAAAACATAACCTCCTTCACCTTCGGTGGCAGAGGTAGTAAATGAATTGAAATCCTTAAATGCTAATTTAGACTTGTTGGAGGTTGAAATCTCCCATTTGATTCCTGGATCCAATAAGCTTTGTAGATGAGAGTGACCACTTCATTTTATATTCAAAACCCAGTCCTGGTAGCGGTGATCTGATCCTATCCAGCCATAATCCTTTGTACCTTTTTTTTAGTTTCTACATTTTCTTTGAAAGTTTCTTCTTGAACTTTAATTGATTCAATCAATGATTCCTCCCAGCAATCAGGCAGAGATGCTGAGGACATGTTGGAGGAGAAGCGAAGGAGTGTGTGCCAATTTGTGAATGACTCTGTGGATCTGATGAAGAGTGAAATCAACAAAAGGAAAATGGAGAAGCTTTCTCTTCTTGGGAAGCAAAGAGAGAAACTACAGCAGCAAATGGAGTCTCTACGTCAAGGAAAATCAACGATGCATATAGCACTCCAGGAGCTGGATACCATTTCTTTTCTACAGGTGTGTTTCATCATCAGCATGTTCCAAAAGTTATAATATTTTGTTTAGTTGAAGTCTGTCACTATTTAAGTATAATCCTTCATGATTTCATGTCCTGTTACATGTCATGGTCAATGGCAAAGGTGCAGTGTACGTTGGTGATATCGGACTCGGATACGATTCTTCAGGACTCAGATTCGGACTCGGAATGCCAAGGACTCGGACTCGGCCCGATTCTGGCTCGAGTCAGGCAAAATTTAGTGTACAGTAAAACGAGTAGTGTAAAGTAAAAATTAAAAAGTAAAAAGATCATTTGGACCATCAATTCCATGTCATACTCTAACCTTTTAACACGATACAACATGCTAAATTATTAAAAGAGATGTGAAAATATCTTCTAAATACATTTTCGAAATAACAAGAGATGCCATTTATAGTATCAAGAAGAAAAGTCCCACGGATGTCGGGTCAGAGTTCATGAGATCACACACGGCGAGCGGAAAGTTGTTTTGTGTGGGGTTAAATGTCGGACATTTAAACAGAGAAAAACAGTGGCAGGTGTGTATATTAATTTATATTTAGCTGGTTCAATTTCTCAATTTTATACATAATTTATTTATTCCACGTTTGACATCGGGTTCGTTTTGCAGGGCCAAGGTGTTAGGGTGAGGTTAGGGTTCAGGTTAAAAATTTGCATGCATGCATACCCGATAAACATTAATTTATAAATCAGGATTAGGGTTAGGCATAGAGTTTGTTAGGGTTGGGGTAGTACAATTTTTTTTATAAAGTTTTAAAATTAAATAACCACTGAAATTCAATGACATGGATGGAAAGTTTTATTTTTCTTTGGGTTAGGGTTTGGGTTACATAATTCAACGTGCAATTTTAAAACAAATCATATCACTTTGTGACATGGATTCGTATGAGTACAGAAAGTGGATGGATGTTCCTGGATGACAAAAGTAAACAAATTAGAGCATAAATAAGTTGCAAAATTCATGATTTGAAACAAGACTTACGGATTAAGCTCCCAAATCATGTAAATACAGTCAGAATCGGTTTCCTCGACGGAAAGTAACCCAAAATGTCTTGTAAAATAGAAATTAATCTTTAAAAGCAATACGTTTCTCATTTGCTCTACGGAATCTGGAGTTGCTAATCTTTGTACACTGTTTACTGCATTCTTTTGTGATGTAATACAGCACTTCAGTCAAACATCTTTATTTAAATGCACAGAGAGATGGAAGTTAGCATGTAAGATCACATTTATCTCCTCTTGCAAAAAATATAATAAATCGTCCCTTTTATGGTCGATCTAAGGATGTTTTCTATCGTTTTCTTTTAAAGCGGTGCATAATATTGGACAACTTGCTTAAATGTTTTCAAAGTTTTTGTTCTTAATGCCCTTGAAGGCACTAAATTTGCTGTGACAGTTAATATACAAGTCTCCCATCACTCCAATTACCAAAAATGTAACCTGTGTTGATTAGGAAACACTTAAAGTGATGTCAATTTTTTTTTCTTCGATAAAATACAACCTAATTATCTCCATCACCGAAGGTGGATACAGGTTATATTTTCTCCCCTGCCTGTCTGTCTGTGTGTTTGTCTGTTTGTGAACAGGATATCTCAAAAGTTTGTGGATGATTTTTGACGAAAATTGCTGGAGTTTGGGCATATGACACGGAAGAAATGATTAGATTTTGGTGAAGATCCGAATCCGGATCCGGATCCGAGAATTTTTGAAGTGATTTTTCACCATTGAGAAATGTATCAAAAATTATAAATGGCATTATATCTCGAAAAGTTGTTGATGGATTCGGAGGAAACTTGGTGGACAAGGTTGGGTGTGCAACAAGGACAAAGTGATTACATTTTGGTGAAGATCTGAATCAAGATCCGGAGAATTTTTTTAAAGTGATTTTTCACCATTGAGAGATGGGGCCAAAAACGGTATATATCATGATATTTCAAAAAAATATTGGGCTGAATACGTTCTACTGGATCAAGCATTGTGTGACGGAGATATGTGCTCTACCGAGTGCCCTTCTACTTTCTCTCTTATTCCTCAACTTTAATTTTTAATTCAATATTTAACCTCTGGACATATAGTTAACATGTGCATTTAATTTCTTTTCATTAAAATCATCTGTAAGAACGTTTTCACGTTTATTTAAATTAATTCATCGATTTAATAAAGGCCTAACAAAGCCTAAAAAGGCCTTATACTATATCAAGGCATCGGAAAATCGAACTCTTAGAATTTAAAATTTTTGTCGTTATTTTTTTTTATGTCGAGTTTTTTTTGACATGGAATTCTAATTTTTTTGACGTGGAATTCTAATTTTAATGACACGATGTTGAGAGAGCGATGCCGAGAAGAAAGATGGGTCGCATGAACTTGTACGACGTAAAATCAATGAAATATAGTAGCTGGGATGTTTGTACTAACAAACGCACAGCACAATTAATTTTGTCTGTGCGAGTGTGCATGTTTGGGTTCAGAGGTTGGAAAATCGTAAGAAATTAATGGAGAGCTCCATGTCCACCAAATTTGGCAGATGAGTTGTTAGAAACTAGAAGCAGGTCCGAGGCTCAAAAAAAACAACCTCTTACTCACCATCAACCTCAACCTCCTCCTCACCTAACTGTCTCACCCCCACTTGTTTTTTCTTATACACATTTTTAAGAGATCATGAAAGTCAGTTTGTATGTTGAATTTCACATTGATACACCCTTCAGAGTTGATGAAACAGCTTCTTGAAAAGTTGAAAAAAAAAATTGAAAAACAATTACCAAAATTATGCTTTCTTTAAATAGCAGCTTTCTTCAGTTTTTACACAAACGTCCTTGTGATCGTATTGAAGCATTCATTGATTATATAATAAGGGTAAAAGGAATCACAGCAGCCCGTATTCAGTAATGGGAAAAGCATCCATAAAATTTGAGCTATATTTGTGTGATGCTGTTTTGGAGTTTCATAACTTTGACACTTGACAATGTTTACTACCATATTTTCTGGACAAGATTCATATGCTATCAGAAACTTTGTAGTCTGAAAATAATGAGCAAACTCTAGCAAGGGGGCCATAATATGGAATAGAATCCTGATGCAAGTAGCAACTTACACTGTCAGTCGGTTTTGATATTTTATTGCCTTAAGATACATTGCACATAAGCTCAAATAAATTCGCTATTTTTTTTTTGCCACTTTACAATACATTTTCAGCACACGACTCAGACTCAGAATGCCAAGAATTCAGACTCGGACAGCTTGGACTCAGATTAGGACTCCCACAAGTTGGACTAGACTATACCACGAATATGTACAATGTTTCAAAAATGATTTATGAAATGGATTCACTCAAGTGAATGCATTTCCACGTGAGTGTACGTCAAGCATGAAGTGATATTTTGGTTTTTATCAAACTGATGGCTTGGGATGAGAGTGAGTTTGTGTCATGGGGTCCAAAGCAGCGAGGAAGCATGATTACTGGGACACGGAACATTAAGGGTTTCCAATCGTACCATTCAAGGAATCGTTCCGTCCATATTTTCAATCGTTCCATCCATATTATTCAAGGGATGTTCACGGAGACCTCTAAGTATCATGACAGCATGTCTTTCATCAAGTGCTGGATCATCGTGAATATTTTGGTTTATCTAGTGTCAAAGTGACCTGTGTGTAACACCTGGAGAATGTTCATATGAATGATGTTCAACCAACTGCTTCACATACTCTGAACCTGAATGATTCAGTGTTATTCATGTGAATCCTGCTTGGGTTAGAGGTTTATCTAATCAGGTGTTTTCACCAAAGGGAGGTGCAGCCCTGCTTGCAAAATGAAAATGAAATGTATCCTATTCTTAAGAAGTTGAAAACGTCTTCCTTTATTACACCATGCACGTGAAGCAAAAAATGGGGTTAAGCAATTGGTTCATATCCATCCGTCTGTCTGTCTTATCAGTTTATGATTGAGGAACAGAGTATTAATATTGAATGTTGTATTTTGAAGATGAATAGGAAGACAAGTTTGCCGTTTTACCGTACTTTGGCTCTGAATGCGTCCCAATCGCTCATTCGCAGAGAGATAATATTGTTGCGGCCTGGGGGTCATGGGGGTACAACGAAGGAGGGCTGTCCCTGGTTTCTCTCTGGACTCACCAGGAATCGCAGGCCATCACACACAAATAAGTTTGTGTTGTGGCGGGTCGCTAATCGACCACGAATGCCAAGAATTTGACCACGTGACCCAGTCTCCTCTGTATAATGACCATTTAACTCGGAACAGATGGTCGCCTTATTTGGGAATCGCACCCTCGATGCATACCTGCGTTACTTAGCGTATCAAGTGCAGCCGAGCGGAGCTGCCAAGTATGCACCAGCTAATAAGCAGATTATTGGGGTATAAATTCCCGACTATACTAAGGTGTGGACCATGCTGGACCAATGGAGGAAAAGACAAAAATGAGCTGGGTACATTTATAACAAGCAGATTTATTTTAACAAAGTGAAGAAAGTTATGTGGCACAGTATAGATTTACTCACAAGATGTACAGCAGGGGAAAACAAGGAATTCATGGGTGCAACAAAAGAAATGCAATATTCACAAAAGAAGACACAGTGCAGATTTACCCCGAATAAACTTAGAAAATCTTAAAATACACCACACATGGCAGGCGCCATCACACACAGACACACACACACACACACACACAGACACACACACACACACACACACAAGGAAAACTAAAGATATCCCAAAGAGATAAGAGGCAGTTGAGGACGAGCGACCTCTTTGTACCTGGCACCGTCGGCGGACAGGTGCAATCCAAATGCTTAGGAAGGGGGAAGGAGGGAGGAAAACTGAAGGTGTCTATGGTGTGAGAGTGAGGGGTGCGAGTGTAGTGCAGCATGTCATGCGGTGTGGTGTCAGAGGAAATTCTGAGAGGTGTGATTCAGTAAGGTTGCCCTGAAAAGAACGGTTGTGCGGGACTTGCCCTCACTGATTGCTCTTTTGCATCTACAGTGGACGAGACGTAGATGGGAGAGAACATGTGTGAGAGAAAGACCTTAATGGAGCTGTGCAAGAGTCTAAGTGTAAATGTTGGATGCAGCCGAACTGAGCGTCGATGAAACGGGGAGGGTCCGGCATGTTCTGATAATTGCTTGCTCCGCTCCGATTCTTTGCTCGGCCATGCTGACTTGTGGTGTCCTTCGCTCAACACTGGAGAGCTCTTGTCTGACCACCTCGAGAGGTGAAGTGAAGCCTGCCGAGTCTGCCAAAGTCTGCCTCGATTGTAAACTGAATTGCTCCTTTTATGGGCCCTGCATGAGAGAGGAGCTAAAAATCAGATTAAATGAGGCTGCAGGCATTTCCAAGCTCCCCCATTGGTGCACAGCAGGCACCCTGCTCCACAGCCATGCCCCACCAGACCTCGGAATCGAAAATTGCCCCATTCGACCTTACGACGGGCCTATCTGCACGTCTTCGAATGAATCCCAGCGCATGCTTGCACTTTGAGTTACACACCAAAACAACCTGACTCTCGTTCCCTCGACATCTTTGGCATCTTTTGAGACTTTGGTGAGCATCCAAGGGATAGATGGCAGTCGCTGCTGTTGTAGAGAGGTAAGAGAAGCGTAGTGGCATTCGTAGTGAAGATACTGGGAGAGGTGGTTGTGAAGGTGGCGTTGCGGTGAAGAGATTGAAGGAGGTGTTTGTAGCTGTAGCGTTTGTGGTGAAGGCATGGACGTACATTGTTGTGGGGATTTTTTAGGAGATGTGTGGAGTGGTTAAGGTGATATTTGTAACGTTGGGGTGAGCATAATAAAGGTCTGAGGGGAGGTGGCAGTTGCATTTTGCCGCGCAGTTTGAATGGAAATTGGCACACGTACACCAAAGCAACCTCGCTGCACTGCATTCCTGGCACCGTTACTGTTCGGTATGCATGCTTGCTTGCGTGGTTTGTGTAAGAGATAAAGTAAGGTAAAGGGATGAAATAAAAGAAAGAATAGAGGATTGAAGACCGAACTAAAAAGCCCGACACAACACATCTTTCCCATTTACCCACTAAACATATAGAAAGGACAAGCTGAACACATACTAATGAAATAACTGCCTTGGGATCACTGTATGTTGTGTGCCATTGCCTTGGAGGAGTGCTGGTTTTACAAAACCACAACAATATTTTTACTCTGTCTGGCAGTCAAAATTGAAAAGCATTTCAAACAGGAAACTTACTGTTTTGAAGGATGTTATGAAGGACACAAACAACAGGCACAAATAACTGAAGGAACGTGTTAGATAGCATGGTGTAATAGGCACTAGGTATAACGGTGGCAATACCCGGAATTTATTTATTTATACATCTTTAAACCTTTTTAAAAATTGTATTATATATTTGACCACTGTAGAACACAAATCACCTTCATAATGTTTCCGAGAACCATGTTATATATTGATGTGTGGCATGTGAGAGGATCAGTGGCAGTATCAGGGGTGAAAAAGAAGCCGCCATATGGCTATGTATCATACTGATTGACGATGTGTTCTTTGGTGATCAATAAAACCTCCATATCCTAAACTGTGAGTCGTCGTCTTATTACAGTACATAACGGTGATGTACAAGACTGCTTCAGTTGCGCTAAACCTCCGGATATTTTTTTGACAATCTTTAAAATAATTATTGTATGAACATGTACGTATATAATTGAACACTGCATGGTTTTGTGAACTCTCTAGTATTTAATAAATGAAAAAAAAAACATTCATTCATTCAAATGTGTTGATCTCATCCTTTGTTTTCTTCGTTTTCAGGGTACCAGAGACCTGCTGAAAAGGTTTGACTGCATTGGTGTTCAACACATTTATCAGCACATCCTGATGTTTTGAACCCAATCATGCTTTAAACATTTGAAGACATTTTTAATCCTCAGCTTGTGGAATTGTTTTCGCTTCACAAAAATGATATTCACAAAAATGCTAAACTTGTCGTCCCCATGGTGTTTTTATGTCCCACTTTATGTGAGTGTACCTGGGATAGTCACTGGAGCTTGAAGGGAAGAAAGGTTATTCTTATCTTGCCGTTTAAACCCACTCACTATTGTTATATTTATTTAAGACTAGTACGGGCCCGTAGGTGAGTGCCAGTATGTGCAGCCTCTCTCTCGCCCCCTCTCTCTCGCCCCCTCTCTCTCGCCCCCCCTCTCTCCCCCCTAGTCTCGCCCTTCTCTCTCCCCCCTCCTCTCTCGCCCCTCTCTCTCTCGCCCTCCTTTCCCGTCCCCCTCTCTCGCAGATATTGGTCGACAGATAAATGGCCGTAATTGGGAACTGCTCGTCCGATTAATATCAAACCTCGAAAAGGCACATCCGCGGGTCCCCAGCAATATTCCTGGCAAGTTTCAATCAGATCGGACCGGCGTTGTCGAGAAACGGCGGTCGCAGACAAACACACAAGGAACAGACAGACAGACAGACAGACACACACAGAGATTGCTGGAATTATAGATAGATGTAGATTATCCATAAAAGAGCTTCCACTTCAGGCTTCTCACAAGGCAGACAAGGCCTACTTCCACTCCAACCAGGCTAAAAGCTTCCCTAAGATTATTTTCAGTCCATCTGTTGTTGTTGTTGTTGTTTCTGCTGCTGTTGTTTTTTATTCTCTTAATGGTGTGTTCATTGCTGTTCTTGTGAGTCCTGAATGTCTTCGTATATTTGTTTTTGCTTTTCGTATGCAGTCGTGGCTCATGGAGGAGTGAGAACTGAACCAACCAGGATGAAACGGAGCCAAAGGAACAATAGAAAGATAGGGATGCACCAACAGCAGGGATGAGGAACAAAATAGAGAGAGAGACTTGGACAAATGAGGGATTTGGGTGAAGATTGAGTGTTAGGGGAGGACACAAGGGGGTGAACAAGATGTTACTTATTCAGGTTACTCCGTTGTCCTCATGTGCTTGACTCTTTTTTTTTTTCCTCCCTTGATTTCGTTACCAATTTCTGAGCTACAAATGAACAGTTTTGGGTTGACTGAGCAAGGAGGGTCATTATAAATGTCTTTTGTATTATTAATTGGACACAAACTTAATTTCCTTAAATCTTTACAAATTCTGTTTTGTTCCTCATGGTAGGGTTCCTTTGTCGAGATCTAAAATCACAATCTTTGTTTCTTTCTCCCTTTCCTCTTTATAACTCCTTCACATTCCCTCTTGTGATTTAAATTCTTTCAAATTTTAAATACAAAAGAAAATAGTTTCTCAAGCAGCCATACCCCTCACTTCTTCAGTCCTCACCCCTTACCTCCTCATCCCACCACATTTTGTGACCTCTGTGATCCTCATTTGAGTTTGTCTTGTTTTGTTCATTCCTTTCTATCTCCTTATCTTCGTTCTCTCCCATCCTCC
>CM068952.1:184952539-184970370 GCA_035128595.1 Eptatretus atami
GCTATTTATTTCTACATTGTCGAGATCTCTTGTATTCATTAATACACTCGAACTCTGAAACATCCTTGAATATTCTGTTCTACTAATTTCTCGTGTTCCACGTGGTCTTATTGCTACTCTCAATGTCCATCTGTGCTCTCTGCTTACCTTCTTTGTCCAACTCCAACCCCTCTTTTTATTCCACATTCCCTTCTAAACCATTTCAAAATGATTTCATGGAACACCTTACCCTGCAGTGTCTTGAGAAATAGGACGTGGACGGGTCTTTTCAAGTCTTTGTTTGCATTTCTGAGCAAAACCTATATTTCTTAATATTACTTCCTTGTCAGCCCCAAAACTCCATATTTCCACAAACATGGAAATAAATACAGCAATGCTTTGTGATGGACCTTCATTAACCCACTTTTCCAATCATGTCCAATATGTTTGTGATCGTTTGATAGACCTCAGATGACAGAAACTAGAGTGAGACTTACAAGTGCTGTCAGCCATGAGTCATTTTCCCTTCCAAACTTGCTGAGATCCTTTCTTGTACATTTTCCCGCAGCTACCCCACATCCTCCCCAGCAGTCACCGCCCTCCGAAAAGCACTCCAACCCCTTGTCCCCCCTGCTATCGTACTCTCCTCCTCTCCCACTTTTCACCATCCTTCTCCCCCCCCTCATCTCCCCCCACTCTACCCCCTCCCTAACATCTATCTCTTCACCTCCGTACTCCCTCACTTTGTGGGTCTCAAACATCAGAGGACTTTTTTGTTCTTTACATGAGCGAGGCTCATGGTGGGACAATCATCAAGGGAATGAACGATCAGTAATGGAGGAGAGGGAAGAGGGTGAGGAGGGGGAGGAAATGTTGGGGACTTGAAGGATGTTCGGGACGAAATGGATCAAATTATAAATGGATCTTCCTCTCCACTTGCTCCTTCTACACACCCATTATATACCCAGTCCAAGAACTTTCATGAAAGTGCTTCCTTTTAGAAACCACCCATAATTACGAGACGGTTCTCTATCCCGATGTCACGAGAAATTTCTCACTCTCGTGACATGGTTCAGCAGCCATAAACAGCCAGAAATTGAGGAACACTTGTGGTCTTTCCACTCGACTTAAAATCAAATTATAATATTAATCCTTGTCATCGTTTCACTCCAATAAACTTTTCCAATTTACATCTCACCCAACGAACATTACTGAGTCATAGAAAATAAACAATTCCTTCCATATGGAATCATTGGTATGTAAGTGTTATCCGTGCACTGAAAACAATGCAATGCCTAACAGTACAAGACGAAGGTATGAGTAGATGGTGTTCATTAACATGAATTGCAAGGAGATTTATGAACAATGGACAAAGATATGGTATATAACATTTGAACCTGGATACGCTGCATCTTGTTCCAGGAGCTCAGATGGGAACATAACAGCTCAACAGTAACAAACATTACTTCGGAGAATGATATTGTCCCAAGTCTCACTGCAAACACATTGTTGGATCATTCTCACGCATGTCTTGGCCACTGCAGACAGACGGTTTTCTCTCCCATCACTACGGAACCTTACCTTTCTTCTGTCTATCTGCATCAGTCCTACGACCATGCCGTCTCCTCACCTCCACTCCACTCTCAGCACACCTGATGTCTCAACTGACAGGCATTCTTCAGAAGCTTACACCTGGTTTCCCTTAAAAGGTGTAATCTTTCCTGAGCTCCATCCATCATTCCTTCATCCCTCAATTCACTTCCCCTCTTCCCTTTAAGTGGTTGATTTCAAGGCTTTTCATGTCATTCATAGATATCTCCAGGCAGGAGATTGAGTTTGGGGTCTCCTTTCAGCCCACTGTAAACAGGTTGTTGGATCATTCTCACCCACGTCTAGCCAACTGCAGACAGACGGTTTTATATCCCCTCACTTCTGAACTTGCTCTTTCTTCTGTCCTTCTCATGTCAGGAAGCTGAGTCCAGGGTCCATGGACTCCCTGTGTCTGTTGCTTCCCTCGTGCTCTTCATCGCATCTTTCAATCATGTCATTCGTCATCGACTCGTTCTTTCTCCAAAGCACACCTCATTCTCTTTAACCCTCACTGACCCACTCTTTCCATACTGTCCATAGTTTTTGTCTTCCTGTTTCGTTTATTCTCATTGATTCAGCTCCTCTAGAATCTAGACTTATGAATAAAAATACAAATAAATACAAAAATACAAACAATTTATTTTATGTTTTTAATTATTTACCACTCTTTTACAGATAACATGTTTTGGTACGTGGAAAATGTATTATTTTAACAATATGTAGTTTCATCCAAAAATTTATTTAACTGATGTTTGTCCTTTTTATTCCCAGGCTCGAGACCATGTCAGACTTTAATTCCATGAAGATGACACCGATCACAGTTCTGGACTTCTCGAAGGAGGAGAAGAATTTGGACGGGCTCATTAAGCTCAACAAGGACTTCCTGGAGAAGATGCAGAGTAAGTGACACAAACCAGACATTTTATAAAGAAAACAATAAGGGAACACAAAACGTGACAATTATGGAAGGGAAACAAGAAGAGTGAGGTTACAGAGGACAAAAGCCAACAATGTTTCAGTGGGGCAACAGGTGTACACAACAGGTGGATGCAACAAGAATGGTCTCGTAATTTGGCCCACCTAACGTCAAGTTGTAATTTTGTCCTTTCCAATTGGCAGTCATTCTGGTATGGATTCAAGAAATTAAAGTATTGGGATTGGAAAAAATGGTGATGAAGCGAAAGAGGAGCTAAAATATGTTCCACTCCAGAAATATAAATTTCCAGGAAATAACACCCATGATTCCTTGTACCGATGATACATATTACCTCTGCCAATGAAGGTGGACAGAGGTTATGTTTTCACCTCTGTCTGTCTATTTGTTTGGCTGTGAGCAGAATATCTCAAAAGGTTGGGGATGGATTCGGACGAAATTTTGTGGACATGGGTGTGTGACAGGGATGAATTGTTTAGATTTTGGTGAAGATCCGGATAGGCCTATCAGAGGGATACAAAGTATAAACTGTTCAGCCTGGTGAAGGAATGCGCCCTGCCAAGTGTCATTCCAGTTTATAATATAAAACGTTAAATTATACATCATTAATTTTGTTATGATAGAGGAATATTATGGACCAGAAATACAAAACTAACAGTATTGAAGTCCTTTTCACACATTGAAAAATTCATCACGTGAAGTCCACAAAGTTCAAATCTGGAATCTAAGGGGACCGGTCAGTGAAGGAGATAAATCATCTTTTGTGCTGAGAAGAAACACTTTACAGGTCAATGAGGTCATGAGTTGAGATTGTGAACAATCAGGACATGAACTTGATGTTTGTACAAAACTTCACAGCCAAGTCAATGGTACTGATCATTCATTCACTGTTTTATTCTTCTCATGAACTGGAATTCTCAAGGTTTGTAAAACTGGATGATCTTTGTGTAAAAGTTGTTAAAACAAATATTCTACGGTGAAGTTTTCACGGAACATCACAAACGAAGCAGAGACTTTTGGGTTATATTTCCAGTTGTTGTACACCACCCCTCCAGGCTCTGAGGTGCCCGGAGATGATGCACACGAACAAAAGGCGGACTCAGTTTTCACTCTTTGTTTTCTTTTCTTGTTTGTTTGTCCGGGCGATATCTCAGTCATCCTTTGAGGTAGGAAGCTGAAATTTGGGCACAATCATGAAGTGCTTTGGCAAAAGCGGTATTTTTATTTTTTGAGTAATCATTGATTGATTAATTACTTATTTATTTTCTTTCTCATCTGGGCAATATCTCAGGCACCTTTTGAGCTAGGAAGCTGATATTTGGACATGACAGTGACCAAGTGATTTTGAAAGAAAGTGTATTTTTGATTTCTCGATTAATCAATGAATCGATTAATTATTTAATTTGTCCATTGTTTACACAATTTTCAAAAAGTTACAGATTCCGATGAAACATTTGTGGTTTAGGTATGCTACAAGCCAATTGATTTAGAAATGAATTATTTTACGTTTATGATTTACTAGCAAATACAGCTTCGCTGTTGTGGATATTAAGGGGGGAGACGGAGAGGAGGGAGGGAGAAGAGAGGAGAGGATGGAGGGAAGGGAGGAGAGAGAGAGGAGGCAGGGAGGAGAGGGAGGAGAGAGGAAGGCAGGGAGGGAGAGAGAGAGGAGGCAGGGAGGGGAGAGAGAGGAGGCAGGGAGGGGGAGAGAGGAGGCAAGGGAGGGAGAGAGAGGAGGCAGGGAGGGGAGAGAGGGAGGCAGGGAGGGAGAGGTGGAGGCAGGGAGGGAGAGAGAGGAGGCAGGGAGGGGAGAGAGAGAGCAGGAGGGAGAGAGAGGAGGGGGGAGAGGAGAGAGAGGAGGCAGGGAGGGGGAGAAGGACGCAGGACGGGGAGAGGAGGACGCAGGGACGGGAGAGAGAGGACGCAGGGACGGAGGGAGAGAGAGGACGCAGGGACGGAGAGAGAGACGCAGGGACGGGAGAGAGAGGACGCAGGGACGGAGAGAGAGACGCAGGGACGGGAGAGAGAGGACGCAGGGACGGGGAGAGAGAGGACCAGGGACGGGGAGAGAGGAGCAGGGACGGGAGAGAGGAGGCAGGGAGGAGAGAGAGAGAGAGGAGGCAGGGATTGGAGAGAGAGAGGCAGGGATGGAGAGAGAGGAGGCAGGGATGGGAGACAGAGGATGCAGGGAGAAAGAGGAGAGGACAGAGGTTGGGAGAGGAGGAGGGAGAGGGAGGAGGAGGGAGGAGGGAGGGGAAGCTAGGAAGTAGAGAGGAGTGAGAAAGGGGAGGGGGGGAGGTCAAGGTGGGGAGAGTAACACCTCACCAAACATTGCAATACACTGCAGGAAGGAGGGAGGAGGAAGAGAGAGAGAGAGAGAGAGAGAGAGAGAGAGAGAGAAGAGAGAGAGAGAGAGAGAGAGACAGAGACAGGAGAAAGAGAGTGAGGGGTGAGCAGGACAAGAAAATAAAGAAGGTGAGGGGGGAGTGGGTTAGTAAAGAGAATGATATGTTATGCTTAATGACTGAACACACACACACACACAAAAAAGCTCATGTCAGAACAGCTCTACACACAACAATACAGCAGAGTTTGAAAGTAATCCACTGGCACATTTGCAAAAGCTTTGCTATCCTAGTTCCAGAAAATTTGTGGAACCATGAACCAAATGAAATCACTGAAAACATGGAAGTATTGCTCACGTATGACCAAATGATCCCATCGATTGTGAACATTAAAAACAAACAATTGCGACCAGGTATCATCTTTAGGTACAAAAAAAAGAGAAGATTGTGAGGTGCTAATACCAGTGATTTTGGACTAAACGATGCAGAAATCAAGAAAATGACCAAATACAAAGACCTCAATAATGAAGTGAAAAGATCCTGGAAGCTGAAGAATGCCAAAGTTGGAGCTATGGAAATGATGACGAAGAACCTCCAGATATATTAAAAACCATCCTTGGGAATATTACTGCAAACAAACTTCAGTTGGGTGTTGGATAGTTGGAAGTTGGAAGCTGTCCGGGGCTCACTGACGATCCCGAAGAGAGCCCTCGGCACAAAACTTTGAGAACAAAAGCTTCACAGCTTGGTCCATGAATCGTGCCCCTTACCAAGATGAAGGTGGATACTTTGAGCTCACCCTGGGAAGACTCCATTCCACATTCTGAAATGCATATATGTAGATACCAATCAATGAAACACACAGGAGGGTGGATTTTTTAGACCTGGTAGGTCTCTGTTTCACATCCTGATGAAACTCACCCACATGTGGAGATAGCAGACAACAGCAACTTGCATGTATGTACACACACACACACACACACACATGTACTTTCAGACTGGGGGTGGGAGGAGCATTTGAAACCCATGCTATCTTCCTCTAAAAGGTCTGCATGCATGCATGCATGCATACATGTATGGTATGTATGCTCGTACATGCAGTGACTTTTGCACCCCACCGTTGGGCTCACTCCGAATCTGATTTGTCCATGCTACAGTCCCCTCAAGAGAGGGGGAGAGTTGGGAGAGAGAAATAGATGGGTGGAGAGAAAGGGAGGTCAGAGAGATGGAGAGAGAGTGGTCGGCATTGGAAAGAGGGAGTGGGGTGGGAGAGAGGGGGTAAGGGTGTCAGGGTTTGTATCCCGGCTACACAGAGTGAGCAAGTGTACCCCTCGGCTTTCGTGCTGTGATGTGGTGATTCCGTACTTCATCACTGAAAATATTTATTCTCATTGTGATCGTAAAATTTATTCTGCCTTCCTACTGCTAGTATAGAACTGCAGTATTGCAATTGAAACTTGAAGAATGCTCGCCAAGTGCCTTCACCACACAATCCACAAAACGGTTGAAGAAACTTTTAAAAGTGAAGCATTTAATTTGTATTTGTATTTATCTATGCCAAAGTGATGGCTCATATAATGGAAGAACAAAAAGGGAAAACACTGTAGAAAATAAAATTTCAAATTTTCAGCAAGGCAGCCACCATCTGTTGCACCGCAGAACAACACGTGGCCAACAACGTACATGAGTGGCCCCTGAACTTTGTTCCAGTCGATGGACATACAGTATTCAGTGACAGTGCGAATTTTGTAGAGCACTCGCCAAGTGGCTTAAGCACTCCAACAAAATGGCTGATAAGAAACAGCTTGCTTGGCACAGGCACAATTAGCAATCTCCAAACACCTCCCGGAGATGCGCAGAATGTCAAATATGTCCGAATTTGACAAATTAACACTTTTTTTCGGAGTTGGAACTGCTTTTAAGTTTGATGCTGGAGCTTATTTTGTAATTCAGCTGAGTTTAATAGATTATTGAGGTTATCGCATGTGAGAAAATAAAATGAAGCGCGAACGCTGGCATCTCTGGGCGTTTATATGCATTACAATATACCCAGCGATTCATAGCTATGATGAACAGGCATTCGATAATATGATTGAGCAAAGTGAAAAATTTTTATCATTGAGAATCGTTGCGGCCTGTTTCAAGTCAAGGCACGTTTGAGCGGGCCAAAAACTTGTCGTCCTCAGACCCCAGCGAGATTACCTATGCCTTAAGAACTCAGAGAGAGCGGTGACCGAGGATGCGTCTAATATAGGATACAATTAAATAAGGCTGTTAATTATCTTCAAAAGGGATGTTTAAATTTACCCAAACACCCAATTGTCAGCCTTGCAATCCCTTGTAGTTTTCTTAGTGTGCATGCAAAGTTTCAGGCTGCTAGGTTTCATGGTTTTGGAGTTATGGAGGAGACACGCACACTGACGCACACACACTGACATTTATTAGTATAGATTAATTTTAATTACGCAATTAATCAATCAATTGTTGAACACCGCTTCCTCGCAATCCCCTCTCCATGTGCTGCACGGCGGCATCGCCGCATGCTGAAGGCGCGCCAGCAATGTCACGTGCTGGATTATATGTTATTTATTTATTTTGAATGGGGGTGTTGTGCAGTACTTTGAATGTAGCTCGACTTGTTTGTGTTTTCTCTTGGATTCAAAGTTAACAGGAACTTGAGTTCTTCCTCTGGCTGCAGTTAAAGAAAGGTTCAGGGCTATCTTGTGGAGAAACTGAATTGGTAATCACTCAATTTCAGTATGATAGAGGGAAGTGTAAGAACAATGTTTTGAAATTTCCTTAATGAATCAATGAAAATTAGATATTATTTTAATACAAAATGGAGATTCCATTTCTCTTCCGCCATGTTTGTTGTAATTAGATATTTGGCTAAAAGATTTTTTTTTTTAAATCTTCATAAACATAAAACAAGATGATTTCACATTTTGTAATTTTTGTTCGTCTTTACTCACCTCCGCAGAAGGGCCGGTGGAGCATCCGGAGAAGGATGAGCTGGAACAGGACATCTTGAGGAGTCTTTGTAAGTGAAGGGAAATTTGGAGGGCGTTCTTGTTCCTTCCTTCCATTTTCAGATTATTTATAATTCCATATTTCCTCATTTTCATTCTTTCCTTTTTCTTCTTTTTATATTTCACTCGATATTTCTTTCACTTTTTTTCACTTAGTTAATTTCCAACTCCATCTGCCCTCTTTCCAAGTGTCACTAGACCCAAAGGTTGTTTAATTGAACGATGTCCAACCAGGAGGTGGGTGGAATCCAAACTTGTGTTTATCTCACTTGTGTATATTCTCTCCCCCTCTGACCCTCTCCCCCTCTCCCCCTCTCCTCCTCTCTCCCTCTCCCCTCCCCCTCTCTCATGATGTAGCCAGAACAAGAACTTTCTTTGCAATTACTCGAGTTAGTTCTTCAAACAGAAGCTGGTAGAAATATTGCTCGTTCATCCAAAATAGCTCACAATCCATGAGGAACAAGACATTTCCTGAGCTCTCTCATAAACGTCTCACCTCAACAACATTGCAGAGTGAGATATAATAAATAATTAATGACAAATCTAATCATGATCAGATGCGTATTAACCATGCACTGTACCAATACACCGCCTAACCATCGCCAGGAGAGAAGTTTATTGGTTTAATCTTCAATAAACTCTGATCCATCAATCACATCTCGTGTGACGTACGCAGATTTATCAGTGCTGTGTTTCACCTTTTCACATTTGTATTTTTCATAGAAAGTATTTTTCATAAATCGTCATTCTTTTTTATTTCTATTTCTCCTTTATTCTTCCTTTTTTTTGCTTTCTTTATCCCTTTTCTCCTACTTTCCCACAAATACTCTCCCTTATACTGTTCTTGAACTACTTCTTTCTGTTCTGACCTCCACATCCTCAAGATTGCAGAGTTGCTTGTGGTTCAGAATGTTCATATATGGAGTGTTCACCTGTTGAACCCAAGTTAACTTGAATAGACTTGTGTCAGCTCGGCTATCACTTCACTGGTGTCTGATGTCTTGAATGGAAACCTTCTGAGTCGATACAAGTAATACTTTCACTGATCAGGTTGCAGAGGGGATGAACATGAATCAACGTATGTGAACAGGAGGAATGAGAGATGTCTGTCCAAATCATGAGATTTCTCATGAAATATAATTTTCTGTTAGGTCACTGAAACAGAGGATGGTGAATAGCACAAGATTGACCACCACCCCCTCCCCATATGTGATGGGGTGTAGTGTGGAAGCATCTTGCCTTCTCTGATTCTGATGTTCCATACTCTGTTGCAGAGTGTCGGTCCTGCCAAAGCAGTTTGTTGGAAAGGGTTATACTGTGTGGTTTGCCTTTGTCTTCCCAGCAGTAGTTTGGACAGGAATTTGTAATTTGGGCACGGTGCTGGTGATCGCTCGTCTATACTCATCGTGAAGGACACCGTGGAGATCTTTCATGTGCACCAACTAATGTCAGTGGATGGGATGCACAGTTTAATGGCCATCGGAGGGACGCACACACATTGATTCACCCAGTCTGTGAAATACCGGGATAACAGTTTATTGATGGGTCAAGAGAGGAATTTGGCCACGGTGTCAGTGATGGCTCACCTATACTTTTAGCGATGACCACACAGCTGACTTTTTTCTTGCTTTATTGGCTGAGGAAAAGTCATGGCAGATTGTAATCCATGGAGCTCCACAGACATCTTTTCATGCTGTTGATTGTGGAAGTAAAGTGGATTGTGTGCCACCTGCTCTCTCTGTCCAGAGGAAGTAAATATTTCTGACAGTTTGGGTTCGGCTTCGGATAAAATAGTTTATTAACACATTTACGGTGAATGAACATCTTTGTGTTTTCACCACATTAGGGGGAAAAGGTTGCAACTTCAGCCTCCCTGGCATTGGTGAGTAATGCATTCTAAAGAATAGCAGAGTCATCCACAAGGTGATGCACAGTACAGGTGTTTCAAAAGAAAAAATGGACTGCTAATGTTGTCCAGAACACGCAAGCACATGAAATTTTACATGGGGGGGGGGCGTGGTTATTATGCTGTGGGCATGGTTACTGGGATGAGTGACCATGGTAACATTGGCAGCTTCGGGGACAAAATTGAAGAAACTTGCACGAATGCACGGAGGACACAAGAGGTTAGTCACCAATGGGAGTGTTACGGTGAGAATGTCATTTAATAGGGGTGAGTGATGGATGGAAGCATTGGTGTGGATATGGAAGGGCATGATTGTTGGGGTGAGTGACAGATGATCACATGTGCGTCAAGAGGTTCGTGTACTTTGCGTGCTCGAGAAATCATCACACGATACACTCGCTCGCTCGCGCCTGTTACATGTGTGATGATGCCACATTTACATCCTGCCTTTGTGTCCCCGGTTTACTGGGGAGACAAAGGCAGGATAAGATATGTGAAATGTGCTATGTGCCACGAAGATGGGAGGGTGTGCCGTTCAACGAGGCATGTCATGTGATTGAGGTTATGGTCTCATGTGCGGCAAAGTCCTGAACATTGGTCATCGCTTGGGAGATGAGGAATGCTTGTACATCCTCATCCTTGCTACGTAACTCCCATGTCCAAAATATGTTCCCAGGATATGCTGTATTACCCTCTATCACCCCCATGGAGGCTTTGGCAGTGTGCAGGACGAGTGATGAATACGATCCCAAGACTGACGTGAGCGACTCGTTATGTCCTTGTGGAGCATCCGGCATAGCCCCAAATGATGTCCTAGATAGGTCATCGGTCCGTGCGACCATATCCACACAGCCACATCGCATATGAGCAGAGCTAAATGGTTGCAAAACGCACCGATTGCCACGAGTGTGAAATGCGAATTTGAATGAGTGAGATTCAAACCAGGTGCCTTCTTTGTCAGGTTCTAGAACCACCATGGTAACACAAAATAGCTGAAGTCCGAGATACCTCTTCTGTCTATGTGACCATACCCACACAGTCTCGCTGAAGATTCCGTAAAATCCGTCCACGTAGCTACAAACCACGCCGAGTGCCGAGAGTTTTAAATACAACTAGATGACCCGTGGACCCGTTCGGTTCCCGTTGTGACAGCGGTTGATATAAAAATCATTTTAAAAAAAAAGATAGCTCCAGTGAACTATACTGCTGAGGTTATTTGCATTGATCAAATTCTCCCGAAGAGCACTTGACTGAATCGGGAACTGATTTCTTTTTATCATTTTTTCGTTCCCCAATTTGAATGAAACTCAATACTGCACACCACAGGAGAATGTTGAGTAAGGTGGGCCAAATTTTTTTGCGCTATCGTGCACCGTTTTGGCTGTATTTCAGGAACATACATACAGGAGATAATGGACCGGCTGGGGGTGTGGCTTGTGAGTATAGTGTTCGGATGAAGCAGGCACTCCGGGCGCTGGGGGCTCGTCTTCCAGGTGAGGCCGTAGGTAGGTTCATTCATTCTGTCTGGCCTTACCATTGCGAGTCGAGAGGGCAGCACAAGCCACTGAGACCAAGACAAGTGAGCAGTGCCGAATCATGACCGAGGAGTTGCTGGGTCATCACCTGGTCATCGGCGCTTGTCTCCCGCTGTGTTCAGCAGCAATATTTATTAAATCATACTTAGATTATCTTACATGCCCCGTTAAGCTATTTTCTCACACATCTATCTCTCCCAACTAATGTCTCATCTACCGTTGACACAAAAACTAAAAGAGCATTACCGATTTGCACTCCTTCACACTTCCTCTTCTGCATCTCATCTGCATCATATTTGCATCACATTTGCACCTCCCACTCACATATCATATACACCCCAGTTTTCTTCCCTCCTTCCCCCTCCTAAGCAATTGGGTTGTGTCGGTCCATCGACCTCACCAGGTACCAAGAGGTCTCTTACACCTCAACTGCTTCTCTTTCTGCACTCTCTAATTTCCTAAGGTGTGTGTCTGCTCATGCCTGCAATGTGTAATATAATTTAAGATTGTTGAAGTTTCACATCGGTTTAGCTCTGCTCTGTGCCTTCTCTTTGTAAATAATTGCCTTCCTTTTGCTGCACCCACGAATCCTTGCTTTCTGGGTGTGCACTGAGGTTACGAGACCCTAATTGGTTCAGCCGTCCACAGGTAAGGTATCAAGCAAGGTTGTGTAAACCTGCCCAGAATGGCAGTGCCAATCATTGTTCATGGTTGCTTTGCAACCCGCCGGTGCGTGGAGTTAACTGTGACCGGTGGCCTCAGGACCGGGTGTTCAAGAGGGACCTGAGTGCTTCCCCTTGTGGCGAGCTTCGAACACCACGAGTCCTTCATAGCATATAACAAATAATAATTTAAGTGGTTTTATTTTTATTTTTATTTGTATTTTCAGTTTTAGTTTTTTATATACATTGACGATGCTCATACAAGAGTGAACATACAGCACAGCAAGGGGGGCATGCGACAAGAGGGGCGGGAGAGGGAAGGACAAAACATGGGGAACAGAGACACCAGGAGATCTGTGGAAGGGAGGGAGTGGGCGGGACACTGGGTACACAAGATGGACATTAAAAGGACTTTCAGGAAGAACTAGGGAATTTGAAGGAGGTGGGTTGGGGTGGATTAACGGGGTAGAAAATATTGAGGTTTTGGATGGGGGAAGATAAGAGGTGGTGGTAAACTGCTGTTTTGAAGGCCTGGAGGGAAGAATGGGATTGAAGAGAGTGTGGGAGTTTATTCCAAAGCCAGGAAAAAAGAGGAATGAAAAGGTGAAGGTGAGCAGTGATTCGTGATTTTGATAGTTTTACAGAAGGGGGTTGTTGGCGGACCTTGAGCGCCTGCAGAAATGTGGTGGGGACAAATCGTAGAGAGAGCAGGGGGGGCGAGGCTGGAGAGGAGACAGTAGAAGACAGAAAGACCACTACCTACCTGCAGTGAGAGAGTGAGAGGCCCAAAGACTCGGCCTCATCGCGGGAGATACCAATGATCCTAAATGCCTTGATTTCCACAGCGTGAAGCCGAGAAAGGTGAGAGGCAGGAGTCCAGCCCAGAGGGGAGAGCAGTACTCCATCAGGCTGTGGACAAAAACTTGTATGTGGTCAGGAGCTCAGGTGGACCGAGGAAGGACTTTGCATGAGGAGGATTCCCAGTCGGCGACTGGCTTTGGAGGCCAGGTTGGAAGTGTGGCTTTTCCAGGAAAATCACGGCAGATAGTGAGACCAGAAGCTTGAATGAAAGGACTTCTTCCAGGGAAGAAAGAAAGTAGATTGAGAAGTAGATGGGGGAGGGGGGGTTTCTAACACGTCCTTTCGGAGAGACATAGTGAGAGTGTGAGATTTGTCAGGATTGAAAGACATTTTACGTGTTGGACCAGTTTGTGATTTATCCAGATCTGCAGAGAGCGAAGCAGCTGCGGCTTGCCGGCTGAGGGATGACAGATGATACGACAGAGGGTGGAGTCATCAGCAAAGAGATAAAGAGGATTTTCACAGAGTCAGAGAGATCATTATGAAAACCATAAAAAGAACAGGGTACAGAACACTGGTCTGTAGTTGCAGGGATCTGTTTTTGCACCTTTTATGCAGGGTGGTAATGTTTGCTGATTTCTAAGCAGATGGCTAGATGACCTTGAGCAATGAGAGGGTGAATAGAACAGAGAGAGGGTAAGCAAAAGCAGAGGAGAGGTTTTTATTACACGTGGGCTGATGCCTCTGGAGCAGTTGCAGATCTGAGTCGAGGTTTGACAGCAAACTCTCCACTTTGTCAGAAGGAGAGGATAAAGTCAGGGACTATTGGGCAAACTGGGTAGGTAGGTACAGAAAGGGTTGGTTTCGGACACAATATTTAGATGCAAACACTGAGTTAGGCATTCAGCCTTTTCACGTGTGGTATCAGCAGTGTGGCCATTTGAGGTAAGGGAGAGGATGGAGGGGAACATACACCAGAAACAGATTTGATTAGACGCCACCTCGTACAGTCAAAATGTCGGATGACCTCCCACAAATTGCAACAAAAGCAACTCAACAGATTTTGATTCCTGGATATGTCCTCAGTGACAGAAAAAAGTCCTAAGGGATCCTCCGGGGGAAAGTCCTGAAATCATGGAAATCCAATATGGCCGCCACCCGCTTCGGGGAAAATGAGAAAATTGTAAAGATGATATTTTAAAATGTAAATATATGTTTTTCTGCATTCTAATTGTTTCTAGTTATGGTCAGTATATTGATATACAAGAATAATTATAAAAAAGTGAAATGTATTGAGGGTAAAATAAAAAATTATAGCTTTTTGCCCAAAAATATATATTTTTTGTCCCGAATTTTTTTTTTTACCTGATACTGATTTTGGCTCCCGGACCAAAAAAAAGTAAAAATTTTGAAGACACAAGATGAAATCAAGTCTATGGCAATACAATATAATTATGTAAATCATTGAAACATGACAAAATTCACAATTCCAGTCGGGGCAATCACATCTGCCTGACGAAGGTTTCGAAATGAAATGAAAATTCGCATTAAATCAGAAACTACATCCATTATAAACTTACTATACATGTTGAGAAATCAAGCGTATTAAAGTTAGAACTCGACAATGTCGTCAACATCCTCATCATTGCCACATTGAGTGTTTGTGCAGCCAGAGCCCCTGCAGTTTCCACAAGCTGGAGTGCACTCAATGTTGTGCTTCTTGCATGTGCATCTCATGGTGCTACATTCAGCCTGGCAGTTGCAGCTAATAACACGTAACATCTTTTCAGGAGCTGGAGCTATTGATGTCTGAAGTGGCACAAACCCTCGTCACACTTCTGCCAACCCCAGTCTGTCAGAAGAAGTTCATCTGCACATCCCTTCCATTCTTGGACTTGCAGATACACACGCAGGCTGTGATACTTTGCTGCTTCTGATGTTGGTGGTAACGTGTGGTTGCACGTGAGAGGAGCTCAATGCCACCTTGTTGTACGAGGGTGTCCAGGGTGTCAGTTGACTTTCCGTTGTAGATTATCACCAATGTTTTTTCTCCTGCATCTGCCACATCACATACGGAAGCTGGATATGTATCAAAAACCTTGGCCTGCTCACGGATGTGTTGTTTGCTTTGAACTTTTTGAGGAAGCTCCTTTCCAATCCCATGACAGAGATGTCGTGTCGCACCCAAGAACTGCATGTAGAAACATTATGTGCTTGCATATGTCTGTACCAATCATTTTCTTTGTAGCCTTGATGTTCCAGATGCGAGGCTTCTTCGTGTTCTTCTTTGGCTCGGGACAAAAGAAGAGGTCATGGATTCTAAGCTTGCATGGTAGCATAGGAGGACGAGGAGGTCTGTGTCATCACCAACGAACACAGTGTTGGTGACAGTAGCAGACTGCACGGCCTTCAGTACAATCAGGAGATCAGCATCCCTGAGGCATGGTGTGTCTCACAGTTCTTCTTCTCTGAAGCTCTTCACTCACCATAAAAATGAATCGCTGTTTATTCTGCCTATTGGCAAGAAACTGTTCTTCTTCATTGTGAGACGCATGTCAGCTGTAAATGTCACAGTAGTGCCAGCATTCCCTTTAGACCGTCTCTGGTGTGTCATGTCCTTCGTGTTGTACTCTCATAACCATTAAACACGACTATGGCATCTCCGTACTTCTTCGTTACATAATCAGTGTACTGGTGGCATATGTCTCTGTATGTAGATCCACAAGACCATGGAATGCGTTGAACAAGTGCCCGCCGATCCAAAACATACTTTGCCCATCATTGGGGATATCGGCTGGGACATCGGATCCAAGAAGATCCCAGATGGCATCAGCAAAGACTGGCTTGTGTGCTTCTCGGAGCTGAAGAGAGGAATCAAAGAGGGCTGGTGGATAGCTGCACAGTTCATATTTGAAGGCCGACTCCAGTTCTTCTGCTGTCTGTGCAACAGTGATCAGTCTTTGGAAGAGGATTTGTGGGTCAACCTGGACCTGCTCTCCATCAATCTTGACAGATGACTTCATGCCGAGGGTGACAACTTGGTCTTTCCTCTTAAATGTGTACTCGGCAGGTGTTTTCCCATCCAGAGATTTCAATATTTTGCCTCCTACAGCATGTGCTGTATCGACGTTGATGGTGGGGTGTGCATGAACTCCAGTGGCAATGTTCCTCAGACGTGGATCACTACTGAACGGATTCCGTTCCTGTAAATACTGAAGAGCTGATAGTGTGTCATTCCAGTCACGAGATTGTCTTGCCTTGGTCATGTCCTTCTTCTGCTCTCCAGTGTTGTAGTTCACACCTGTGAGCTCCTGCATTGCCTGGTTTATTTCTGCACAGGCAGGCATTGATAGTAGCCATACGCCATTGTTGCTCTGTCATTCCTCGCCCTCGTGTGAGCCCCCCGTGGTCTTCAAACTTCTCATCAGAACTTGTCGATGATCAGGTCAGATGAAAGACCTGCACAGGCGATCACTTCATCGAACCACATGGAACCCCTCATCAAAACGTTGTTGGACATTGGGATGTTGAGTTTTGAGGTTGGACATCTGCTGCAGATACACCCTCACAGATTTGGCATTCAGGTTGTGGCCCGAGGCTGCCAGGTAAGGCAGCATTTCCTGGATGGCCTGTAGATGTAGTGCCCAGTTCCAGTGCGCTCTGCCCGGATGTATTTGCGTAGAATGTCTAGCATGTCCATATACTGAACCCAGAGCGCTGAAGTTCTCGAAGATATCTTTGCAGACTCGGCATGCTTCTGAAGGTGGTCTTTGATTCGTTTCAAGACGTCAGACTTGCATACTTCTTCCACAGACTGGGGTTGGCAGAAGTGTGACGAGGGTTTTGTGCCACTTCAGACATCAATAACTCCAGCTCCTGAAAAGATGTTACGTGTCATTAGGCACAAATGCCAGGCTGAATGTAGCACCATGAGATGCACATGCAAGAAGAACAACATTGAGTGTACTCCAGCTTGTGGAAACTGCAGGGCCTCTGGCTACACAAACACTCACATGTGACAATGATGAGGATGTTGACGACATTGTCGAGTTCTAACTTCAATACGCTTGATTTTTCTCATCATATATAGTAAGTTATAATGGATGTAGTTTCTGAGTTTAATGCGAATTTTCATTTTCATTTTGAACCTTCGTCAGCCAGATGTGATTGCCCCGAGTGGAATTGTAAATTTTGTCATGTTTCAATGATTTACATAATTATATTGTATTGCCATAGACTTGATTTCATCTTGTGTCTTCAACTTTTCTTTTTTTTTTGTCCAGGAGCCAAAATCAGTATCAGGTAATGTTTTTTTTTCGGGACAAAAAATTGACATTTTTGGACAAAAAAGCTATAATTTTATTTTACCCTCAATACATTTCACTTTTTATAATTATTCTTGTATATCAATATACTGACCATAACTAGAAACAATTACAATGCAGAAAAACATATATTTACATTTTGAAATATCAATCTTTACAATTTTCTCATTTTCCCCGAAGCCGGGTGGCGGCCATATTGGATTTCCATGATTTCAGGACTTTCCCCCCGGAGGATCCCTTAGGACTTTTTTTCTGTCACTGAGGACGTATCCAGGAATGAAAATCTGTTGAGTTTGCTTTTGTTGCAATTTGTGGGAGGTTGACAAAATATTTAATGCTAAAATGCCTGTACTACCAGGATTTGGAGGAGGGAGAGAGGTTTTAAAGTTCAGACTTGAGGTTAGAAAGATGTTGTTTTGTGGCTCTCCTGAAGGTAGGCATACACACTTATTCTGAGCTATTTTTGATAGGAACTGAGATTACCCTCAATTGGGTTTGTTTCTATGAGGCAAAGGCAAGTTTTTCAGGACAAATGCCTTGCCACAAACTTCAGTAAACCATGGGTGGGAGGAAGGGCAGGACAACTGATGATGAGAGGGGATAAATCTGTGCATGAGGGAGAGCAAGTTTCTTTGAAAGAATTCCAGGGACGAGGTGATGTTGGAGAAAGTAGTGATGGGAAACCATTCTAGAAGTTTGATGGCTGCTTGGAGACCCTGCCAGTC
>CM068952.1:184970380-184985873 GCA_035128595.1 Eptatretus atami
AAATTCCAGACTCAACGGTGCTGAGGTGGTTCTCCAATAATGGCAAGAGAGATGTCCACTTTGACAAGCACATGCTGAGATGAACAGATTGGAGTGGAGGAAGAACAGCAGATATTTTCAGGGAAATTTGTCAAAATCAGATCCCGAAGAGATTGATTGAGATCCGGGTTGGGAAATTGACCGATTGAGTCAGTCCCAATGAGTCACAGAAGTCTTTTGCTGAAGTGCCATCGCAGGTGAGGGAGGTACCCACAAGTGTTGGTCGTGAAGTAAACAAAAAAATTACAATTGTTGTAATAAAAGTTTTTTTTTGTGGATAAATGTAATTCCCAAAGGTTATATATTGAGATTAATGTTTGTGTTTCTGTCCGTTTGTTGAGCAATGTTATAATGTGCCCCTGTCTCGTGTCTGCAGATGGACGGAGCCCAAGTCTAGACCAGAACACTGCATATCCATTGATCAAGATCTCACGGGACCTTAGGATGGCGACTCTAACCAGGATCAAACATCGGTACCCAGAACACCCTGATCGATTTGATTGTTATCGACAAGTTATTTCCTCTGAGAGTTTCTCCTCAGGCCATCACTACTGGGAGGTCGATGTGAGTTCGAGTTGTTGGTGCAGAATCGGAATCTGTTTAAATTCCATGGGGAGGAAAGGAGGAGGGTGCGTGTTGGGAGGAAATCCCAAGTCTTGGTGTTTAGAGAAATGGAAGAAAAAATACTTTGCATGGCACAACAAGCAATCGACCCCTGTGTCCGTATCAGTGAATCCTGAACGGTTTGGGTTCTTCTTGGATTATGAGGCGGGGGAGTTGAAGTGTTTCGGGGACTCGCAGGTGCTGCATGTATTCAGGGGGAAATTTCTGAACCCAATTAAACCTGCTATTGGGGTTTATGATGGTGTTGGTGATTCTGTGCGGTTTTGCTTGGTTTGATGATTTTGCTGATTCCGTCCGGTTTTGCTCATTTTGAGGATTTTGTTCATTCCTTCCGGTCGTTCTTGTTTTGATGATTTTGTTTATTCCATCCATGGTAATTACAAAGGGTTTCATGGATAATTCTAATGAGTTATAAAGCATTCTAAAGGGGGTGTCTTCTGGGTAATTCTGGAGTCTTCCAAAGTATAATTCTAATGGGTTTCAAAGGGTAATTATAATCAGTTCTAAATGATGATTACAAAGGGTTTAAAGGCTAATTCTAATGCGTTCTAAAAGGTAATTATAGTGGGTTATAATGCATTCCAAATGGTAATTCCAAAGGAGGTTTCCAAAGAGGGTTCTAGAGCACTGTTCTTCATGATTGGTTTAGAAGGGGGCCACTTTGGCCAATAAGATATCAGTGTGAAAGTAACCACAAGCCTGAAGAACTCCAAAATGGCTGCTATTAGGCCCCGCCTCCATATACTCCTCATTGTTGTGGTTAACTGGGCTGCAAACGTGTTTGTATACTGCAACCATATCCTGATATAGTTATGTTACTTTTATGGTTCGTGTTGGAACACTCATTCGAAACCATTGGGTCAATTTGAAAGCATTTATGGCGGATTAAGATGGGCTGTTTACATATTTGTATATTATCGGCCACACGTCAGGGGCCACACTTTCAGCCACCAGGGGCCGCCAGTGGCTCGTGGGCCATGCATTGATGAACGGGGTTCTAGAGGGTTCCATAGGGTAATTCTCATGGGTTTTATTCATTTCTAGGCTTTGCCTATTTCATATTAAAAATGCAAAACTCAACCACTTCCTTCGGACATGGGTGTTTTTGTTTTCTGAAATTCATCCCCAGGTGAATCCATCAGGAAAACAAGAGAAACCTTGGGAAACAAGTCAAGGAACATGAAAGGGAATTTGAATGTAATTGCTCAGATCTATCAGCTATTAGTAAGGAACTCACAAACAATTTTCCCTTAAGTAACACGGAATATTAATCCGTATCTTTGTAGATATGAAATATTTTGTACCGGAAGTATTACTTAATCTTTGGTGTCAGAAGTGGGTCACAGTTGGGAGACAATCAAACTGACATTGTCCATCTTGTAAACAAGTTGAAGTGGATGAAAGGGACCCAAGAGGGTGATGTGTAAAAACAAATCCTTGTTGATCACAGATCCATCCAATCTATTATATTGATCATAGGTACAACCAATGTGAATGTCTGTTCTATCGATCACAGGTACAACCAATGTGAAGATCTATTGGATTAATCGCAGATTCAACCAATGTGCATTATTATATTAATACGCTAAGCCATATTTTGTGGACGTATCTCCTCTGAAACTGCCGGATGGATTGTCGCCACTTTTGGCATTTGGGTGCTCTGTGGTTTAATGTACAGCATAGGCAATGTGAGATCGTGCCAGATGGACAGGTTTTGGAATTTTTGGTGTATTTGCATGGCAACGTGTGATGTCACTGCTGAGAGGCATAATGACGTCTTGACATCATTGGTCATTCGCTGACGTCATTACGTCTGTCGTCAACAGACCGTCACTGCTGAGAGGCGTAATGCCACTCCTAGAAAACAATGTCTGCAATGTAAAACCCTCTTCTGCACGTGCTGACTACCTCAGAAGGTGCATTTGACACAAAAAATGTAACAAGAAACATTGTATATAAATAAATTCTATAAATCGCATTGTGAACACTGGATAAATTGATGTCCTAATGAACCCTCATTCTAGAAACTTCGCGCGGAGCATGGGTTTAGCTAGTATCTATTATATCGATCACAGGTACAACCAATGTGAAGATGTATTCTATCAAGCGATGGGTGAGAGATGATAGAGTGACGTGTGATAAAAAGATCATACTTACCTGATGAAAGATGAACAAATCATGATTACCTGATGCGTGATGAACAAATCAGACTTACATGACGGGAGAGAAATCCGTGAATTAATGTGGCAGTCATCTTTGTCAGGTGAGGGTAGGGACCTACTCTTGCTGAGTGGTCCAAAAGAAGGACCATGCATTTTTGCCCCTCGGGGTTGGAGTGGATGTGTTTGTTGTGACCATGTACTTCAGCTTTTGGGTTGGGATGCATGTTGTCATGGAAATTTAGGATGTATATAAATCAGAAAAGACTTTATAGATTGTTTATTGAATAAACACAAGTGCGTTGTGAAAATCCGTTGCAAATTGTCCAGGTAATCTCTCACTATAGGAAAAACAACTCCATATCTGGCCATGTGTGCCCTGAGGCAGAATATGGGGGGTGTAGAATAGCAAACTCTTGGTTAGGACGTGCATGGGCCAGTGTAGCTCTTTCATATAGATAAGACTGTCGTGGATCCCTTTTGACTTGTGACTAAAACAATAAATTTCATGCTTTAGCTCTTCAGTTTAAATGATCCCTCCAGGTTGGAACACCCAAATTATGTCCTTAACACAAAACTTAACATTTCCAATCATATAGGATTTATGTAGGATTTATGAATCTGTAACATCTCCATAGAGATGTGAATAATGCACATTCTCCATAGAGAATTAGACCATACAATAACAATGCAACAGATTCACAGCAAGCAAACTACCAGCGAGCACAATGAACAAACAGAAAAATCAGAGGTTACTCGACAAACATTTGTAACACTTAATAATTCTCCCCCTTAGGGACTTGAACCTCTTCAAGAGCAAGGCCTCCAACCATTTCCTGGGGGGGGGGGGGGGGGGGTCACCCCCTCCCCTTCAGCGGCCTCCAACCCCTTAATCTTCGGCCTATCAGTGAAGGTTCTCTTTTGTATACCTCTCCTATCAATGGAGTACCACATTACCCATTTAGCTGAGAGATGCAGCATCCGATTTGAAGTAAGAGCAAACATCTTAGTTTGTGGCCACCTGCTTGCTGTCATGCCAGATGGTGCTGCTCCTAGCCAGGCTGGGGTTTGTGATCCTGTCACAGTCGCCAAATTGTGGTGGAATAGAACACAATTTCCACTCAGGTTTATGCATACAAAAGAGAATCTTTAATTTCGTATTTACGGAGGAAGAACATTCAATGATTTAACGAAGCATTCAAATGATCTTCACAAACAAGAAGCCCGAAGCAATCCCTCTTATTCTCGTTTGACATCCAAATCATGGGAGGGTGAGACTTTTGGCAATTCAACTTTGGGAAGGGCTGATAAGCACAAGGTGAAAGTTTGCAATATGCATTCTCAAAACATTCAGCCTGTTTCTATGCATCGAGCAAGACCTTTTCCACCGTAAGATACAATTCTACTTTACTTGTATATTAATTTATATCCTTATGGAGGTCAAAAGACTGTTGGAGAAAAGGGAAATTTTGCTGACAGTCAATTTGGCTCCAGTACAAAAGTAAAACCTTATTTTTTGCTGTGTTCAATTAAAAGCAACAAGTGAATGTAATTGAGAATAAATGAATACAATTATTTTTCTTCCACAAGAGAATCAAAGACATGCTGTATTTACCAGAGTCCTTGACTTTTGTGGACAAATCCCTTTGCCCAAGCATTTCTAAGCATTATTTGTTAAATTCACCCAGGCACACAAGTTAGACTTTAAGTTCCGACAATTTCCCGTTTTGTTCATACAGAACAACTGCAAAATTTAAATTTGTCTTCGGCTAGCGACAGGATCCATCTCCACATCACCACCCAGACTTGAGCTCCATTGTAGGTCACCATTTGAGCAAGTGAATGTACCCTCCATCCTTTTTGGGGGGGGGCACCACCTCCCCTTCTTGTCCCATGAAGTTGGGGGCACCCAGGCAGTCTGCAAGAAAAGAAACCCTGTGCACACCGAATACATCCAACAGGTAATCACCTCTTTTCTAATATATACTAATCACTTTTTATTTGAACAAGCCACTCTAATTCCTTTTCTATGCTTGTTTTTGGAGCCTCTTGCTCACAGTCTCAAGTCCCTTCATTAAGATCGTCCAACTGTTTTTGATTCTTTTGCAACAATTGTTGTATTCTTTCAAAAGGGTTTTCATCAAACCTGGGGGCACGTGTGTTTGGTTTTTGAAGCTTTCCATAAAATTCCACCATCATAGTGTCTCGACCGGATTTTACACTAGGTTCTTCATGTTTTGGGTTTTCTGGGTCTTCTGAATCTTCATGGTCGCTCAAAGACGGAAGGTCCAGAAGAACTTCACACACCACCATTGTTGTAACTGTAACAAACTTTCTCACAAATGCTCCGATTATTGCCTTCATACATGCAATTATAACGATGACAGCAACGAATATCATAAGCCTTCTGAACAATATATGGAGTATCCATGCTCCCCAACCACCAAATATTTCCTTTCACAGGACCCAAATTCACAGCCTTTGTTGAAATCATGATGTTTTGCAGCTTCTGTTTTAATTTTGGCAGCGAGGTCATCAATCCCCTCTGAGTCCATTCCCTTCCCTACAAACTAGACAGACTTCCTATTTCTCTATTCGCCATTTCAAAATGCAGTGAGTATTTTTCCAATCCTTCCCCCTTATCTAGTGAGGCAAAGTTTATCATACACTGAGGAGAGTGGTCATCCTTTTCCCCTGCATATAGGAAGTTGCATCTCTCCAAATACTTAGGATAGTACCAGTACCTATAATCAGTACAATTGTACCCCCCTTTTCCCAGTTATCAGTCGCTACCTTATCATGCAAAGCAAACAATGATAAAAGTATAGTCAAGATCAATGCAGGGAATAAAATCATGGTTTTACAGGAGTGTTCAAGGAAGAACCCTCTTCAGGGTCCTGGTTCCTTGGAACTTTCTTGCAATGGAAGGAGTGGACCCATGTTGGTCTGCCTTCGCACTTCACCGCAGTATGAGTGGTCAGCAGAATTTGGTACGGCCTGATCTACTTTGGTTGTAATGTGTTGTTTCTTCTGTGTACTTTAATGAGCACGTTATCTCCTGGGCTAAAGTCGTGATAGTCCTCAGCTGCTGCTTCTGGCAATGCCTCCTTTACCTGTGAATAAAATGCTCTCACAGTATTGGTTAATCCAATATAAAAGGTAAGCATTGTATCATGCATTTGGTGTATGTCCATTTCCTTTATGCTCAAAGGTGTGGAGGGCGGTACTCTCATTGGTTGTTCCATTAAAATTTCATGGGGTGAAAGCCCTGTCTTCCTACTTGGAGTTGAGCGCATCACCATTAGTGCCAAAGGTATAGCCTCCGGCCACTTAATATTTGTCTGTTCGCAAATTTTGGCCTGTTTGTTCCTCAAAATTCCATTGTGGCATTTTACCTCTCCTGCAGATTTGGGATGGTAGGGGAAATGCAGATGTTGGTTAATGTTCAATGCCTTGCACAATTTTTTCACCACTTCCCCAGTGAAATGTGGTCCCTGTTCACTCAAAATTTTGCATGGAATTCCAAACCGACAAATGAAATCCCTCATTAAGAGTTTCACCACTGTAATCGCATCTGCCTTCCTGCATGGGTAAGCCTCAATCAATTTTGTGAACATATCGACGATGTGGCCAATACATGTTCATACCAATTCCACTTGGTCATGCTGACTAAATCCATCTGAATGTATGCAAATGGCCCTGACGGTGGTGTAGGTGCTCCTTGAGCAGCCTGGTGTCCTTTACCTGGGTTATGCTTTTGTCAAATCAAACATGTCTTCCAATATTGTTCTGCTACTGCCATGGATCCAGGAGCATATCAGGTTTTACAAATGATATTCCACTTCCTCCCTTTGTTTGTATGGCCAACCTCATGCACCACATGAGCAATCCATGGCAGCATTGCTTTTGGTGCCACCACACACTTATCTTTTGTCCACAAGCCTGAGTCATTGTTGATCTTGCATCCTGCATCATGCCAAGATTGTCCTTCAGACTCATCCACTGCACTCTGTTTTGTTGTTGGTTTCGGAAGCTGCAAAACAGCCTTTATTCTGTCAGATGACAAGCAGCGGGTATTTGCCTCCAAAATGTGCCTGAGATATCTGACCGTCTCTTGACAGAATTGCAGCTTGTCTTTTGATGCTTAATGTCCCTTTTGTGCCAATGCGGATAATAGCACAAGGATGTCCTGTTCACATGCTTCCTCTGTTGTGGAACAAACGAGCAAATCATCAATGTACAGTACAAGCACAGACTCTCCCAGGAATCTTATATCATTCAAATCTTCTCTCATGCTCGGGAGAGCAGTGTCGGACTCTCTGTGTAACCTTGTGGGAGTGCTATCCAAGTATATTGCCATCTGTTATAGGTGAACAGACACAGGAATTGTGAGTCCGGATTAATTGGTATCAAGGAGAACGCTGAACTCAAATCGATGACGGAGTAGGACCTGGTATTACTTTGGATGCTCAATAGAATAGTAACAGGATTTGGGCCAACAGGGTACGCTCGTAGTATGCACTTATTTATTGCCCACAAATCTTGGACAAATCTCTAAGTCGCCTTCCCCGGTTTTCTAATAGAAAAGATGGGTGTATTACACCTGCTGATGGTCGGAATAATGATTCTCTTCTCCAACAGCGATTGCATTACTGGAGCGATACCCTGTTCGGCTTCCGGTCGCAACAATTATTGTGGTTTCATAGGCAATGGTTTTGATGAATCAATTTTTATTTTCACCTGCTGCTCCCCTTTAATTTGTCCTTCGTCATTCTGGTGTTTGGCCCATAAGCAATCTGGTACCTTATGCAATACCTCGAGAGAGACATTCGCTGCTACCGTCAGGGGTCTGATGATTCTTTCAAAACGCGACGAGGCCTTTACAGAGTTACCTTCCCACATGAATCCTTATCCATCCTATCACCACAGCTACATTCCACAATGATTCCCAATCAATTGTCAGCTCTTTCATCTTAATGCAATAATCATTGGCCCTATGTCCTTTACACTCTAGGTCCCTCGGTGCATTGTAACAAGCTCAATACCTGTTCACACTACTCCTGAGGCATGTCCAAGAATACGCCGCCCCGTGTGCATCATACTGTACATCCCAATTGAGATAGTAAATCTCGTCCCAGCAAATTCACTGGGGAATCAGTTCCAAATAAAAAAGCATAATGCTCTGCCAAAGGTCCGCCATTGTTCCACTCAAAACTCCAAGGGTCCTTTTGCTCTCTCCTAACATCGGTTTATTAGGATTTGCAACACTTTTTTCTCCACAGAAAAGGGTATTTCGGAAAAGGGGGGAGAATTAAATTGGGTTGAAAAAAAGCATTAAAAAAAGAACAGGTACAGACACTGGTGTAGTTGCAGGGATCTGTTAGTCACCTTTTATGCAGAGGTGTCATGTTGCTGATTCTAAAGCAGATGTAATGACCTTGAGCAATTGAGAGGTGTGAATAGAACAGAAGAGGTAAGCAAAAGCAGAGAACAGTTTTTGTACACGTGGGCTGATTTTCCATCTGGAGCAGTTTGCAGAATCTGAATCGAGGTTTGACACAAAAACTCTGCACTTTGCCAGAAGGCGCAGGACACAAAGTAATGGACTATGGGGCATTAACTGGGTAAGGTAGGTACAGAAAGGGTTGGTTTCGACCAATATTTAGATGCAAACACTGATTTAGGCATTCAGCCTTTTCATGTGCGTTATCAGCAGCTGTGCCTATTTGAGGTAAGGAAGGATGGAGGGCGGAAACATTACACCAGAAAAAGATTTGATTTACGCCACCGAGTACAGTAAAATGTCGATGACCCCCCACAAGCTGCACAAAAGCAACTCAACAGATTTTGATTCCTGATTTGTCCCTCAGTGACAGCAAAAAAGTCCTAAGGATCCGCCGGGGAAGTCCTGAAATCATGAAACAATATGGCCGCCACTCAGGCTTCGGGGAAAATGAAGGAACAAATTGTAAAGATTGAATTTTTAAATGTAATATATTTTCACATTCTAATTGTTCCTATTCATAGGTCAGGTATATTGATATACAGAATAATTATTAAAAAAGTGAAATGTATTGAGGGTAAAATAAAAATTAGCTATTTTGCCCAAAATATAAATTTTTGTTCCCGAAAAATTAATTTTTACCTGATTACTGATTGGCTCCCGGACAAAAAAAAAATAAATTTTGAACACAAGATGAAATCAAGTCTATGGCAATACAATATTTAATTATGTAAAATCATTGAAACATAAGAAAATTCACATCCACTCGGGCAATCAATCTGCCTGACGATTGGTTTCGAAATGAGAATGAAAAATTCGCATTAAACTCAGAAACAAATCCATTATAGAAACTTACGATAACATGTGAGAAAAATCAAGCGTATTAAAGTTAGAAACTCGACATGTCGTCATCATCCTCAATCATTGTCACATGAGTGTGTTGTGACAGCCAGAGCCACTGCAGTTTCCACGAGCTGGAGGCACCTAATGTTGTCGTTTTGCATGTTGCATCTCATCGGTGCTAACATTCAACCTGGAGTTGCACCTAATGACAACGTAAATCTTTCAGGAGTGGAGTCTTGATGTCTGAAGTGCACAAAACCCTCGTCACACTTCTGCCAACCCCAGTCTGTCGGAAATATTTATGCTAAAATGCCTGTACTACAGGATTTGGAGGAGGGAGAGAGGTTTTAAAGTTCAGACTTGAGGTTAAAGATGTGTTTTTTTTGTGGCTCTCCTGAAGTAGGCATACACATTATTCTGAGCTATTTTTGATAGGAACTGAATTACCCTCATGGGTTGTTTCTTGAGGCAAAGGCAAGTTTGTTCAGGACAAATGCCTTGCCAAACTTCAGTAAACCATGGGTGGAGGAAGGCAGGACAACTGATGATGAGAGGGGATAAATCTTGCATGAGGAGAGCAAGTTTCTTGAAAGAATTCCAGGACGAGGTGATGTTGGAGAAAGTAGTGATGGAAACCATTCTAGAAGTTGATGGCTGCTTGGAGACCCTGCCAGTCAGCCTGAGTTGAAGATTCCAGACTCAACGTGCTGAGGTGGTTCTCCAAATGCAAGAGAGATGTCCACTTTGACAAGCCATGCATGAGATGAACATTGGAGTGGAGGAAGAACCAGCAGATATTTTCAGGGAAATTTGTCAAAATCAGATCCCGAGAGATTTGATTGAGATCCGGGTTGGGAAATTGACCGATTGAGTCAGTCCCAATGAGTCACAGAGTCTTTTGCTGAAGTGCCATCGCAGGTGAGGAGGTACCCACAAGTGTTGGTCGTTGAAGTAAACAAAAAATTACAATTGTTGTAATAAAAGTTTTTTTTGTGGATAAATGTAATTCCCAAAGGTTATATATTGAGATTAATGTTTGTGTTTCTGTCCGTTTTTGAGCAATGTTATAATGTGCCCCTGTCTCGTGTCTGCAGATGGACGCGGCCCAAGTCTAGACCAGAACACTGCATATCCATTGATCAAGATCTCACGGGGACCTTAGGATGGCGACTCTAACCAGGATCAAACATCGGTACCCAGAACACCCTGATCGATTTGATTATTATCGACAGTTATTCCTCTGAGAGTTTCTCCTCAGGCCATCACTACTGGAGGTCGATGTGAGTCGAGTTGTTGGTGCAGAATCGGAATCTGTTTAAATTCCATGGGAGAGGAAAGGAGGGAGGGTGCGTGTTGGGAGAAATCCAAGTCATTGGTGTTAGAGAAATGAGAAAAAATACTTGCATGGCAAACAAGCAATCGACCCCTGTGTCCGTATCAGTGAATCCTGAACGGTTTGGTTCTTCTTGGGATTATGAGGCGGGGAGTTGAAGTGTTTCGGGGACTCGCAGGGTGCTGCATGTATTCAGGGGGAAATTTCTGAACCCAATTTAAACCTGCTATTGGTTTATGATGGTGTTGGTGATTCGTTGCGGTTTTGCTTGGTTTGATGATTTTGGCTGATTCCGTCCGGTTTTGCTCATTTGAGGATTTTGTTCATCCTTCCGGTCGTTCTTGTTTTGATGATTTTGTTTATTCCATCATGGTAATTACAAAGGTTCATGGATAATCTAATGAGTTATAAAGCATTCTAAAGGGGGTGTCTTCTGGTAATTCTGGAGTCTTCCAAAGTATAATCTAATGGTTTCAAAGGGTAATTATAATCAGTTCTAAATGATGATTACAAAGGGTTTAAAGGCTAATTCTAATGCGTTCTAAAAAGTATTATAGTGGGTTATAATGCATTCCAATGGTAATTCCAAAGAGTTTCCAAAGAGGTTTAGAGCACTGTTCTTCATGATTGGTTTAGAAGGGGCCACTTTGGCCAATAAAGATATCAGTGTGGAAAGTAACCACAAGCCTGAAGAACTCCAAAATGGCTGCTATTAGGCCCCGGCCTCCCATATACTCCTCTTGTTGTGGTTAACTGGCTGCAAACGTGTTTGTATACTTGCAACCATATCCTATATAGTTATGTTACTTTTATGTTCGTGTTGGAACACTCATTCGAAACATTGGGTCAATTTTGAAAAGCATTTATGGCGGATTAAGATGGGCTGTTTACATATTTGTATATTATCGCCCACACGTCAGGGCCACACTTTCAGCCACCAGGGCCGCCAGGGCTCGTGGGCCATCATTATTGAACGGGGTTCTGAGGGTTCCATAGGGTAATTCTCATGGGTTTATTCATTTCTAGCTTTGCCTATTTCATATTAAAAATGCAAAACTCAACCACTTCCTCGGACATGGGTGTTTGTTTCTGAAATTCATCCCCAGGTGAATCCATCAGGAAAACAAGAGAAACCTTGGGAAACAAGTCAAGGAACATGAAAGGGAATTTGAAGTTAATTGCTCAGATCTATCAGCTATTATAAGGAACTCACAAACAATTTCCTTAAGTAACACGGAATATTAATCCGTATCTTTGTAGATATGAAATATTTTGTACCGGAAGTATTACTTAATCTTTGGGTGTCAGAATGGGTCACAGTTGGAGGACAATCAAACTGACATTGTCCATCTTGTAAACAAGTGAAGTGATGAAAGGGACCCAGAGGGTGCATGTGTTAAAAACAAATCCTTGTTTATCCACAGATCCATCCAATCTATTATATTGTCATAGGTACAACCAATGTGAATGTCTGTTCTATCGAATCACAGGTACAACCAATGTGAAGATCTATTGATTAATCGCAGATTCAACCAATGTGCATTATATATTAATACGCTAAGCCATATTTTGTGACGTATCTCCTTCTGAAACTGCCGAGATGGATTGTCGCCACTTTGGCAATTTGGGTGCTCTGTGGTTTAATGTCTCGCATAGGCAATGTGAGATCGTGCAGATGGACAGGTTTTGGAATTTTGGTGTATTTGCATGGCAACGGTGTTGATGTCACTGCTGAGAGCATAATGACGTCTTGACATCATTGGTCATTCGGCTGAACGTCATTACCGTCTGTCGTCAACAGACCGTCACTGCTGAGAGGCGTAATGCCACTCCTAGAAAACAATGTCTGCAATGTAAAACCCTCTTCTGCACGCTGACTACGCTCAGAAGGTGCATTTGACACACAAAAATGTAACAAGAAACATTGTATATAAATAAATTCTATAAATCGCATTGTGAACACTGGATAAATTGATTCCTAATGAACCCTCATTCTAGAAACTTCGCCGGAGCATGGTTTAGCTAGTATCTATTATATCGATCACAGTACAACCAATGTGAAGATGTTATCTATCAAGCGATGGTGGGGAAGAATGATAGAGTTGACGTGTGATAAAAAGATCATACTTACCTGATGAAAGATGAACAAATCATGATTACCTGATGCGTGATGAACAAATCAGACTTACATGACGGGAGAAATCCGGTGAATTAATGTGGCAGTCATCTTTGTCAGGTGAGGGTAGGGTCCTACTCTGCTGAGGTGGTCCAAAGAAGGACCATGCATTTTTGCCCTCGTGGTTGGATGGATGTGTTTGTTGTGACCATGTACTTCAGCTTTTGGGTGGGATGCATGTTGTCATGGAAATTTAGGATGTTATATAAATCAGAAAAGACTTATAGATTGTTTATGAATAAAACACATGTGCTTGTAAAATCCGTTGCAAATTGTCCAGGTAATCTCTCACTATAGGAAAACAACTCCATATCTGGCCATGTATGCCCCTGAGGCAGAATAATGGGGGTTAGAATAGCAAACTCTTGGTTAGGACGTGCATGGGCCAGTGTAAACTCTTTCATATAGATAAGACTGTCGTGGATCCCTTTTGACTGTGACTAAAACACATAAAATTTCATGCTTTAGCTCTTCAGTTTAAATGATCCCTCCAGGTTGGAACACCCAATTATATCCTTAACACAAAACTTAACATTTCCAATCATATAGGATTATGTAGGATTTTATGAATCTGTAACATCTCCATACAATAACAATGCAACAGATTCACAGCAAGCGAGCGAGCCACAATGAACAAACAGAAAATTCAGAGTTACTCGACAAACATTTGTCAACACTTAATAATTCTTCCCTTAGGACTTGAACCTCTTAAGAGCAAAGCCTCCAACCATCTCCTGGGGGGGGGGGGTCACCCCTCCCCTTCAGCGCCTCCAACCCCTTAATCTTCGGCCTATCAGGTGAAGGTTCTTTTGTAACCTCTCCTATCAATGGCAAGTACCACATTACCCATTTAGCTGAGAGATGCAGCATCCGATTTGAAGTAAGAGCAAAACATCTTAGTTTGTGGCCACCTGCTTGCTGTCATGCCAGATGGTTGCTGCTCCGAGCCAGGCGGTTTGTGATCCCGTCACCAGTCGCCAAATTGTGGTGGAATAGAACACAATTTCCACTCAGGTTTATGCATACAAAAGAGAATCTTTAATTACGTATTTACGGAGAAAGAACATTCAATGATTTCAACGAAGCATCCAAATGATCTTCACAAACAAGAAGCCCGAAGCAATCCCTCTTATTCTCGTTTGACATCCAAATCATGGGAGGGTAAGACTTTTGGCAATTCAACTTTGGAAGGCTGATAAGCACAAGGTGAAAGTTTGCAATATGCATTCTCAAAACATTCAGCCTGTTTCTATGCATCGAGCAAGACCTTTTCCACGTAAGATACAATTCTACTTTACTTGTATATTAATTTATATCGCTATGGAGGTCAAAAGACTGTTGGAGAAAAGGAAATTTTGCTGACAGTCAATTTGGCTCCAGTACAAAAGTAAAACCTTTATTATGCTGTGTTCAATTAAAAGCAACAAGTGAATGTTAATTGAGAATAAATGAATACAATATTTTTCGTCCACAAGAGAATCAAAGACATGCTGTTTTACCAGAGTCCTTGACTTTTGTGGACAAATCTCTTGCCCAGCATTTCTAAGCATTATTTGTTAAATTCACCCAGGCACACAAGTTAGACTTTAAGTTCCGACAATTTCCCGTTTTGTTCATACAGAACACTGCAAAATTTAAATTTGTCTTCGGCTAGCGACAGGATCCATCTCCACATCACCACCCAGACTTGAGCTCCATTGTTAGGTCACCATTTGGCAAGTTGAATGTAACCCATACTTTTTGGGGGGCACCACCTCCCCTTCTTTCCATGAAGTGGGGGCACCCAGGCAGTCTGTAGAAAAGAAACCCTGTGCACACGAATACATCCAACAGGTAACACCTCTTTTCTAATATATACTAATCACTTTTTATTTGAACAAGCCACTCTAATTCCTTTTCTATGCCTGTTTTTGGAGCCTCTTGCTCACAGTCTCAAGTCCCTTCATTAAGATCATCCAATGTTTTTGATTCTTTTGCAACAATTGTTGTATTCTTTCAAAAGGGTTTTCATCAAACCTGGGGGCACGTCTGTTGGTTTTGAAGCTTTCCATAAAATTCACCATCATAGTGTCTCGACCGGATTTTTACACTAGGTTCTTCATGTTTTGGTTTTCTGGGTCTTCTGAATCTTCATGGTCGCTCAAAGACGGAAGGGTCCAGAAGAACTTCACACACCACCATTGTTGTTAACTGTAACAAACTTTCTCACAAATGCTCCGATTATTGCCTTCATACATGCAATTAAACGATGACAGCAACGAAATCATAAGCCTTCTGAACAATAGTATGAGTATCCATGCTCCCCAACCACCAAATATTTCCTTTCACAGGACCAAATTCACAGCCTTTGTTGAAATCATGATGTTTGCAGCTTCTGTTTTATTTTGCAGCGAGGTCATCAATCCCCTCTGAGTCCATCCCTTCCCTACAACTAGACAGACTTCCTATTCTCTATTCGCCATTTCAAAATGCAGTGGAGTATTTTTCCAATCCTTCCCCCTTATCTAGTGAGGCAAAGTATCATACACTGGGAGGTGGCATCTTTTCCCCTGCATATAGGAAAGTTACATCTCTCCAAATACTTAGGATAGTACCAGTACCTATAATCAGTACAATTTACCCCCCTTTCTGTGATTTTATCCAGATCTGCAGTGAGCGAAGAAGCTGCTGCTTGCCGGGCTGAGGGATGACAGATGGTATGGCAGAGGATGGAGTCATCAGCAAAGAGATATAGAGGATTTTCCAGAGAGCCAGAGAGATCATTGATGAAAACCAGAAAAATAACAGGGCCCAGAACGCTGCCTTGAGGAACCCCA
>CM068952.1:184985898-185003034 GCA_035128595.1 Eptatretus atami
TTCCGCGCGTGGTATCCAGGCCACTCTCCACTCATGGCTCGTAGACTTCCTCTCCTGTCAAGTCAAATCGTGTGGCCCTAAATGGAGTTCTTTCTCCCCCTCTTCCTGTCCAGCAACTGGGGTTCCTCAAAGGCATGGTTCTGGGCCCTGTTTTATTTTTCTGGTTTTCATCAATGATCTCTGCTGGCTCTCTGGGAATCTCTATATCTCTTTGCTGATGACTCCATCCTCTGCATACCATCTGTCTCCCTCAGCGGCAAGCAGCAGCTTCTTCGCGCACTGCAGATGCTGGATGAAAATCACAAACTGGTCCAACACGTTGGACATGTCTTTCAATTTCGGACGAAATCCTCCCACACTCTCACTTTTGTCTCTCCAAAAGGACCGTTTAGAAAACCCACCCATCCACTTTCTCAACAATCCTCTGGAAGAAGTTCCATTTCTTCAAGCTTCTGGGTCTCACGTAATCTGCCATGACCTTCCTGGGAAAGCACATTTCAAACCTCCCTCAAAGTCAGTGCGCCGACTGGAATCCTTCTCGTAGTGGCAAAGTCCTTCCTCGCCCTCCTGCCCACTTACAAAGCTTTTTGTCTGGTAGCCTGGTGGGATACTGCTTCTCCCCTCTGGCTGGTGCTTCTGCTCCCACCTTTCTCGGCTTCACGCTGTAGAAACAGGGCATTTCAGATTCATCGGCATCTCCCTGCCAAAAATTGAGGCTGGAGTTTGGGCCTCTCCACTCAATCACCGCAGGTTGGTCGGTGGTCTTTCTGTCTCTACGTCTCCTCTCCAGCCTTGCCCCCTCCTGCTCTGCTCCTGCGATTGTCCCCACCACATTTTCCGCTGCAGGGCGCTCAGTCAGCCAACAACCCCCTTCTGGTAAAACTAACCAAAAACTGAATCACTGCTGCACCTTCAACTCTTTTCATTCCTCTTTTTTCCACGCTTTGGAATAAACTCCCTCACTCTATTCTTTCCATCCTCTTGCCTCCAGGCTTTCAAACAGCTGGTTCACCACGCATCTCTTATCATCCCCCCCAAATCCTCGATCTTTTCTCACCTGATAAATCCACCCAAGCCACCGCTCCTTCAAATTCCCTGCTTTCTTTCCTGAAGTCCCTGTAATGTCCCATCTTCTATTCCCCATGTTCCCCCGTGCTCCATCCCTCTCCCTTCCACAGATCTCCTAATGTGTTCTGTTTCCCCACACTGTTTTGTCCTCCCAACTCCCGCCGCCTCTTGTCCTGCCCCTTGATGTGCGTTGTGTGTTAGCTCTCACACGAGCCTCGACAAGGTATACAAAAAAAAAAGTGTTGCAAAATCCTTAATACCGATGTAGGAAGAGATGCAAGGACCGGCCTTGGAGTTTTGAGTGGAAACATGGCGGACCTTTGGCAAGAGCATATGCTTTTTTTATTTGGAACGATTCCCGCAGTGAATTTGCGTGGGACGGATTTTACTATCTCAGTATTGGGATGTACAGTATGATGCAGGACACCGGGGCGGGCGTATTCTTCGGACAATGCCTCAGGAGTAGTGTGAACAGCGGTATTGAGCTTGTTACAAATGCACCGAGGGACCTAGAGTGTAAAGGACATAGGGCCAATGATTATTGCATTAAGATGAAAGATGCTGACAATTGATTGGGAACTCATTGTTGGAATGTAGCTGGTGGTGATAGGTGGATAAGGATTCATGTGGGAAGGTAACTCTGTAAAGGCCTCGTCGCGTTTTGAAGAATCAATCAGACCCCTGACGGTAGCCAGCGAATGTCTCTCTAAGAGGTATGCCATAGGTACCAGATTGCTTATGGGCCAAACACCAGAATGACGAAGGACAAATTAAAGGGAGGGCAGCAGGTGAAAATAAAAATTGATTCATAAACGCATTGCTATTGAACCACAATACATTGTTGGACCGGAAGCCGAACAGGGTATCGCTCCAGTAATGCAATCGCTGTTGGAGAGAGAATCATTATTCCGACCATGCAGCAGGTGTAAATACACCTCATCTTTTCTATTAGAAAGCCGGGGAAGGCGACTTAGAGATTTTTGTCGCAAGATTTGTGGGCAATAAATAAGTGCATACTACGTAGCGTACGCCTGTTGGCCCAAATCCTGTTTACTGACTTATTGCTATTGAGCATCCAAATAATACCAGGTCCTACTCCGTCATCGATTTTGAGTTTCAGCGTTCTCCTTGATACCTAATTAATCCGGACCTCCACTAATTCCTGTGTCTGTTTCACGCTATCAACAATGGCAAATACTTGACTAGCATCCCACAAGGTTTACACAGAGAGTCCGACACTGCTCTCCGAGCATGAGAGAAGATTTTGGAATGATATAAGCCTTCTGGAGAGTCTGTGGCTTGTACTGTACATGATGATTTGCTCGTTTGTTCCACAACAGAGGAAGGCATGTGAACAGGACATCCTTGTGCTATTATTCCGCGCATTGGCACAAAAGGGACATTAAGCATCAAAAGACAAGCTGGCAATTTCTGTTCAGAGACGGTCAGATATCTCAGGCAGCATTTTGGAGGCAAATACCGCTGCTTGTCATTCTGACAGAATAAAGCTGTTTTGGCAGCTTCCGAAACCAACAACAAACAGAGTGCAAGTGGGGATGAGTCTGAAGACAATCTTGGCATGAGGCAGGATGAAGATCAACAATGACTAAGGCTTGTGGACAAAAGATAAAGTGTGTGGTGGCCCCAAAGCAATGCTGCCATGGATTGCTCATGTGGTGCATGGAGTTGGCCATAACAATACAAAGGAGGAAGTGGAATATCATTTGTAAACCTGATATGCTCCTGGATCCATTTGGCAGTTAGCAGTAACAATAATTGGAAGACATTGTTTGAATTTGACAAAAGCAATAACCCAGGTATAAGGACTCCAGGCTGCTCAAGGAGCACCTACCACGCACCGTCGGGCCCCCCCCTCATTTGCATACATTCAGATGGATTTAGTCAGCATGACCAAGTGGAATTGGTATGAACTGTATTGGCCACATCGTCGATTGTTCAAAAAATTGATTGAGGCTTACCCATGCAGGAAGGCAGTGCGAATTACAGTGGGTGAAACTCTTAATGAAGGGATTTCATTTGTTCGTTTTTGGAATTCCTATGCAAAATTTTGAGTGAACAGGGACCACATTTCACTGGGGAAGTGTGAAAAAAATTGTGCAAGGCATTGAACATTAACCAACATCTGCATTTCCCTACCATCCAAATCTGCAGGAGAAGGTAAATGCACATGGAAATTTTGAGGAACAAACAGGCCCAAAATTTGCGGAACAGACAATATTAAAAGTGGCCGAGGCTATACTTTGGCACTAATGGTTGATGCGCTCAACTCCAAGTAGGAAGACAGGGCTTTCAGCCCCCATGAAATTTTAAATGGAAGCAACCAATGAGAGTACCGCCCTCCACACCTTTGAGCATAAAGGAAATGGACATACACCAAATGCATGATACAATGCTTACCTTTATATTTGGATTAACCAATACTGTGAGAGCATTTTATTCACAGGTAAAGAGAGCATTGCCAGATGCCAGGCAAGCTGAGGACTATCAACGACTTTAGCCAGGAGGAATAACGTGCTCATTAAGTACACAGAAGAAAAACACATTACACCAAAGTAGATCAGCGCCGTACAAATTCTGCTTGACGCACTCAATATGCGGTGAAGTGCGAAGGCAGACCAACATGGGTCCAACTCCTTCCCATTTGCAAGAAAGTTCCAAAGGAACCAGGACGCCTGAAGAGGGTTTCTTTCTTGAAACCTTCCTTAAAACCATGATTTTATTTCCCTGCATTGATCTTACTATACTTTATCATTGTTTGCTTTCATGATTAAGGTAGCGACTGATAAACTGGGAAAAAGGGGGGTACAATTGGTACTGATTATAGGTAAATGGTACTATCCTAAGTATCTTGGAGAGATGCAAACTTCCTAATTATGCAGGGGAAAAGGATGACAGCACTCTCTAGTGTATGATAAACTTTGGCTCTCACTAGATAAGGGGGAAGGATTGGAAAAAATACTGCACTCATTTTGAAATGGCGAATAGAGAATTAAGGAAGTCTGTGCTAGTTGTAGGGAGGGATGGACTCAGAGGGATATGGATGACCTCGCTGCCAAAATTTAAAACAGAAGCTGCAAACATCAATGATTTCAACAAAGGCTGTGAATTTGGTCCTGTGAAAGGAAAATATTTGGTGGTGGGGCGCATGGATACTCATACTATTGTTTCAGAAGGCTTATGATATTCGTTGCTGTCATCTTATATGCATGTATGAGGCAAATAATCGGAGCATTTTTGTGAGAAAGTTTGTTAACAGTTTACAACATGGTTGGTGTGTTGAAGTTCTTCTGGACGCTTCGCCGTCTTTGAAGGCGAGCCATGAAGATTCAGAAGACCCAGAAAACCAAAACATGAAGAACATAAGTGTAAAATCCGGTGAGACACTATGGATGGTGGAATTTTATGGAAAGCTTCAAAACCAACAACAAGTGCCCCCAGGTTTGATGAAAACCCTTTTGGAAAGAATACAACAATTGTTTGCAAAAGAATCAAAAACAGTTTGACGATCTTAATGAAGGGACTTGAGACTGTGGAGCAAGAGGCTCCAAAAACAAGCATAGAAAAGGAATTAGACGTGGCTTGTTTCAAATAAAAAGGTGATTAGTATATATTAGATAAAGAGGTGTATTCCTGTTGAATGTATTCGTGTGCACGAGGGTTTCTTTTCTTGCAGACTGCCCTGGGTGCCCCCAACTATGGACCAGAAGGGGAGGTGTGCCCCCCCCCAAAGGATGGGAGGGTACATTCACTTGCTGCAAATGGTGGACCTACAATGGAGCTTCAATCTGGGTGGTGATGTGGAGATGGATCCGTGTCGCTAGCCGAAGACAAATTTAAATTTTGCGTGTTCTGGTATGACAACGGGAATTGTCGGAACTTAAAGTCTAACTTGTGTGCCTGGGTGAATTTAACAATTAATGCTTAGAAATGCTGTTGGGCAAAGGGGATTTGTCCACAAAAGTCAAGGACTCCTTGGTAAAAGACACGCATTCTTTGATTTCTCTTGTGGAAGAAAAATATTTGTATTCATTTATTCCTCAATTACATTCACTTGTTGCTTTTAATTGAACACAGCTAAAAAATAGGTTTTTACTTTTGCTACTGGAGCGCCAAATTGACCTGTCAAGCGAAAAATTTCCTTTTCTCCAACAGTCTTTTGACCTCCATACCGGAATATAATTAATATACAAGTAAAGTAGAAATTGTATCTTACGGTGGAAAAGGTCTTTGCTCGATGCATAGTAACAGGCTGAATGTTTTGAGAATGCCATATTGCAAACTTTCACGCTTGTGCTTAATCAGCCTTCCAAAGTTGAATTGCCACACAGTCTCACCTCCACCATGATTTGGATGTTCAAACGAGAATAAGAGGATTGCTTCGGGCTTCTGTTTGTGAAGATCATTTGAATGCTTCGTTAAATCATTGAATGTTCTTCTCCGTAAATACGAAATTAAAAGTTCTCTTTTGTATGCATAAACTGAGTGAAAATATTGTGTTCTATTTCCACCACATTTGGCGACTGTGACAGGAATACAAACCAGCCTGGCTAGGAGCAGCACATCTGGCATGAACAGCAAGCAGGTGGCCACAAACTAAGATGTTTTGCTCTTAACTTCAAATCGGTAATGCTGCATCTCTCAGCTAAATGGGTAATGGGTACTCCAATTGATAGGAGAGGTTAGCAAAAGAGAACCTTCACTGATAGCCGAAGATTAGGGGTTGGAGGCCGCTGAAGGGGAGGGGGTGAACCCCCCCCCCGCCCCCCCAGGAAATGGTTGGAGGCCTTGCTCTGAAGAGGTTCAAGTCCTAAGGGAGATTATTAAGTGTTACAAATGTTTTGTCGAGTAACGCTCTGAATTTTCTGTTTGTTCATTGTGCTCGCTGTAGTTTGCTTTGCTGTGGAATCTTTGCATTGTTATTGTATGGTCTTTATTCTCTATGGAGAATGTGCATTATTCACATCTCTATGGAGATGTTACAGATTCATAATCCTACAGTAATCCTATATGATTGGAAATGTTAAGTTTTGTGTTAAGGACATAATTTGGGTGTTCGCAACCTGGAGGGATCATTTAAACATGAAGAGTAAAGCATGAATTTATTGTTTTAGTCACAGTCAAAAGGGATCCACGACAGTCTTATCTATATGAAGAGCTACACTGGCCGCATTGAACGTCCTAACCAACGAAGTTTTGCTATTCTACACCCCCATAATTCTGCCCTCAGGGCACACATGGCCAGATATGAGTTGTTTTTCCTATATGAGTAGATTACCTGGACAATTTGCAAAACGGATTTTTTCACAACGCACTTGTGTTTATTCATAAACAATCTTATAAAGTTTTTCTGATTTATATACATCTAAATTTCATCGACAACATGCATCCCAACCCAAAAGCTGAGTACATGGTCACAACAACACATCCACTTCCAACCGCCGAGGGCAAAATGCATGGTCCTTCTTTTGGACGCACGTCAGCAAGAGTAGGTCCCCTACCCCTCACCTGAACAAAGATGACTGCCACAATTAATTCACGGATTTCTCCCGTATGTAATCTGATTTGTTATACGCATCAGGTAATCATGATTTGTTCATCTTTAATACCGGTAAAGTATGAATCTTTTTATCACACGTCACTCTATCCATTCTCTCACGCCATCGCTTGATAGATAGCATCTTCACATTGGTTGTACTGTGATGCGATATATAGATACTAGCTAAACCCATGCTCCGGCGAAGTTTCTAGAATGAGGGTTTCATTAGGACATCAATTTACGCAGTGTTCACAATGCGATTTATAGAATTTATTTATATACAATGTTTCTTGTTACATTTTTTGTGTCAATGCACCTTCTGAGGTAGTCAGACGGGTCAGAAGGGGTTTTACATTGCAGACATTGTTTTCTAGGAGTGGCATACGCCTCTCAAGGCAGTGAACGGTCTGTTGACGACAGACGTAATGACGTCAGCGAATGACCAATGATGTCAAGACGTCATTATGCTCTCAGCAGTGAGCAATCAACACGTTGCCATGCAACATTACACCAAAAAATTCCCAAAACCTGTCCATTCTGGCAGATCTCACATTGCCATGCTGTAACATTAAACCACAGAGCACCCAAATGCCAAAAGTGGCGACAATCCATCCGGCAGTTTCAGAAGGAATACGTCACAAAATATGGCTTGCGTATTAATATATAATGCACATTGGTTTGAATCTGCGATTAAATCCATAGATCTTCAAACATGGTTGTACCTGTGATCGATAGAACAGACATTCTACATGGTTGTACCTATGATTAAATATAATAGATTGGAATGGATCCTGTGGATCAACAAGGATTTGTTTTTTAACAACATGCACCCTCTTGGGTCCCTTTCATCCACTTTCACTTGTTTACAAATGGACAATGTCAGTTTTGATTGTCTCCACTGTGACCCACTCTGACAACCAAAGATTAGTAATACTTCCGGTACAAAATATTTCATTATCTACAAAGATACGGATCTAATATTCCGTGTTACTTAAGGGAAAATTGTTTGTGAGTTCCTTACTAATAGCTGAATAGATCTGAGCAATTACATTCAAATTCCCTTTTCATGTTCCTTGAACTTGTTTCCCAAGGTTTCTCTTGTTTTCCTGATGGGGATTCACCTGGGGATGAATTTCAGAAAACAACAACACATGTCCGAAGGAGTGGTTGAGTTTGGCATTTTTAAGTATGAAAAGGCAAAGCTAGAAATGATAAACCCAGAGAATTACCTATGGAACCCTCAAAAGCGTTTCATAACAATGCATGGCACACGAGCACTGGCGGCCCTGTGGCTGAAAGTGTGGCCCTGAGTGTGGCCGATAATATACAAATATGTAAAACAGCCCCTCTTAATCCCGCCAATAAATGCTTTCAAAATTGATCCCAAATGTTTCGATGAGTGTTCCAACACGAACCATAAAAGTACAATAACTATATGCAGGATATGGTTGCAGTTATCAAACACGTTTGCAGCCCCAGTTAACCACAAAATGAGGAGTATATGGAGGCGGGGCCTAATAGCAGCCATTTTGGAGTTCCTTCAGGTCTTGTGGTTACTTTCACACTGATATCTTATTGGCCAAGTGGCCCCCCTTCTAAACAATCATAGAAGAACAGTGCTCTAATGAACCGCTCTTTGGAAAACCTCCTTGGATTACCATTTGGAATGCATTTAACCCACTTAATTACCTTTTAGAACGCATTAAGAATTAGCCTTTAACCGCTTGTAATCATCATTTAGAACTGATTATAATTACCCTTTGAAGCCATTAGAATTTACTTTGGAAGACTCCAGAAATTAGCCCAGAAGACACCCCCTTTAGAATGCTTTATAACTCATTAGATCTATTCCATGAACGCCTTTGTAATTAACCATGGATGGAATAAACAAAATCATCAAACAAACGACCGAAGGAATGAACAAAATCCTGCAAATATGAGCAGAACCGACGGAATCAGCAAAATCATGCAAAACCAAGCAAAACCGCAAGAATTCACAACACGCATCATAAACACCAATAGCGTTTAAATTGGGTTCAGAAATTTCCTCGCCCTGGAATACATGCAGCACGCTGCGAGTCCCCGAACACTTCAACTCCCCCGCCTCATAATCCCAAGAAGAACCCAAACCGTTCAGATTCACTGAATACGGAACAAGGGTGATTGCTTGTTTGTGCCATGCAAAGTATTTTTTCTTCCATTTTCTCTAACACCAAGACTTGGGATTTCCTCCCAACACGCACCCTCCTCTTTCCTCCCCATCGGATTTAAACAGATTCCGATTCTGCACCAACAACTCGAATCACATCGAGCCTTCCATGTATGGCCTGAGAGAAACTCTTCAGAGGAATAACTTTGTCGATTTAACAATTCAAATCGATCAGGGTGTTCTGGTACCGATGTTTGATCCTGGTTTAGAGTCGCCATCCTAGAGGTCCCGTGAGATCTTTATCAATGGTATGCAGTGTTCTGGTTAGACTTGGGCTCCGTCCATCTGCAGGACACGAGACAGGGTCACATTAATAACATTGCTCAAACAACGGACAAGAAACACAAACATTTAATCTCAAATATATAACCTTATGGATTACATTTATTCCACAAATAAAAACTTTATTACAACAATTGTAATTTTTTTGTTTACTTCACGACCAACACTTGTGGGTACCTCCTCATGCGATGGCACTTCAGCAAAAGACCTTCTGTGACCATTGGGACTGACTCAATCGGTCAATTTCCAACCCGGATCTCAATCACATCTCTTCGGGATCTGATTTTGAACAAATTTCCCTGAAAATATGCTGCTGGTCTTCCTCCACTGCCAATATGTTCATCTCAGCATGTGCTTGTCAAAGTGGACATCTCTCTTGCATTATGAGAAACCACGCTCAGCACCGTTTGCGTCTGGAATTTCACTCAGGCTGACTGGCAGGGTCTCCAAGCAGCCATCAACTTCTAGAATGGTTTCCATCACTGAACTTTAATCCAACATACCGTCGTCCCTGGAATTCTTTCAAGAAACTTGCTCTCCTCATGCACGATTTTTCCCCTGCTCATCATCAGTTGTCTGCCTTCCTCACCCATAGGTTTTACTGAAGTTTGTGGCAAGGCACTTTGTCCTGAAACTGCCTTTGCTCATAGAAACACCCAATTGAGGGTAAGTCTCAGTTCCTATCAAAAATAGCTCAGAATAAAGTTGTGTATGCCTACTTCAGGACGAGCCACAAAAACATCTTTAACCTCAAAGTCTGAACTTTAAAACTCTCTCCCTCTCCAAATCCTGGTAGTACAGGCATTTTAGCATAAATATTTTGTCAACCTCAACAAATTGCAACAAAAGCAAAGCTCAACACGATTTTTCATTCTGGATACGTCCTCAAGTGACAGAAAAAAGTCCTAAGGGATCCTCCGGGGGGAAAGTCACTGAAATCATGGAAATCCAATATGGCCGCCCACCCGCTTCGTGAAATGAGAAAATTGTAAAGATTGATATTTCAAAATGTAAATATACTGTTTTGTCTGCATTTGGTAATTGTTTCTAGTTAATGGTCAGTATATTGATATACAAGAAATAATTATAAAAAGTGAAATGTATTGAGGGTAATAAAATTATAGCTTTTTTGTCTCAAAAATGTCAATTTTTGTTCCGAAAAAAAACATTTACCTTGTATACTGATTTTGGCTCCTGGGACAAAAAAAAAACGAAAAGTTGAAGACACATAGATGAAATCAAGTCTATGGCATACAAATATTAATTATGTAAATCATTGAAACATGCAAAATTTACAATTCACTCGGGGCAATCATCATCTGCTGGACGAAGGTTTGAAAATGAAAATGAAAATTCGCATTTAACTCAGAACTAACATCTTATAAACTTATATATTATGATGAAGAAATAATCAACGTATTGAAGTTAGAACTCGAACAATGTCTTCAACATCCTCATCATTGTTCACATGTGAGTGTTTTGTGTAGCCGAGCCCTGCAGTTTCCAACGCTGGAGTAATAACACTCAATGTTGTTCATATCTGGCATGTGCATCTCATGTGCTACATCAGCCTGGCAATTTGTGCCTAATGACACGTAACATGCCTTTTCAGGTAGCTGGAGTTAATTGAGTCTGAAGTGGCAGTACAAAAACCCTCGTCACACTCTGCCACCCCAGCTCTGTGGAAGAGTTATGCAAGTCTGACGTCTTGAAACGATCAAGACCACCTTCAGAAGCATGCCGAGTCTGCAGAAGATATCTTCGAGAATCTCAGTTAAAGCGCTCTGGGTTCAGTATATGGAATCATGCTGACCATTCTAGCGCAGATAATCCGGGCAGAGCGCACTGGAACATGGCATACATCTACAGCCATCCAGGAAATCGTTTGCTACCTGGAGCCCTCTGGGCCACAACCTGAATGCCAAATCTGTGAGGGTGTATCTGCAGCAGAATGTCCAACTCCTCAAAACTCAACATACCAATGTCCAACAACTTTTGATGCAGGGGTTTTCCATGTGTTCATGAAGTGAATCGCCCTGTGGGCAGGTCTTCATCTGACCTGATCATGAACAAGTTCTGATGAAGAAGTTTGAAAGACCAGCGGGGGGCTCACACGAGGGCGAGGAATGACGAGCACAAGGCTGGTATGGCTACTATCATGGCCTGCCTGTGCAAAATATAACCAGCAATGCCAGGAGCTCACAGGTGTGAACTACAACACTGGAGAGCAGAAGAAGGACATCTACCAAGGCAAGACAATCTCGTGATCTGGAATGACACACTGTCAGACTCTTCAGCTATTTACAGGAACGGAATCCGTTCAGTAGTGATCAGGAGGGGGGGGCGTCTGAGGAACATTGCCACTGGAGTTCATGCACACGCCACCATCAACGTCGATAACACGCACATGCTTGTAGGAGGCAAAAATATTGAAATCTCTGGATGGGAAACACCTGCCGATACACATTTAAGAGGAAAGACGCAAGTTGTCCACCCTCGGCATGAAGTCATTGTCAAGATTGATGGAGAGCAGTTCCAGTTGAACACCACAACTCTCTTCCTAAAGACTGGATCACTGTTGCACAGACAGCAGAAGAACTGGAGTCCGGCCTTAAATATGAACTGTGCACGCTATCCACAGCCCTCTTTGAATTCCTTCTTCAGCTCGCGAGAAGCACACAAGCCAGTCTTTTGCCTGAATGCCCATCTGGATCTTCTTGGATCGATGTCCCAGCCGATATCCCAATGATGGAGCAACAGTATTTTTTGGATGGCGGGCACTTTGTTCAAAGCGCATTCTGGTCTTTGTGGATCTACCATACAGAGACATATGCCCCAGTACACTGATTAGTTAAACGAAAGAAGTAACGGAGATGCATAGTCGTTTTTAATGGTTATGAGAGTACAAACACGAAGACATGACAGCACCAGAGACGGTCTATAAGGAATGCTGGCACTAGTGACATTTACAGCTGACAATGCGTCCACAATGAAGAAGGAACAGTTTCTTGCATAGGCAGAATAACACAGCGATTCATTTTTATGTTGAGTGAAGAGCTTTCAGAGAGAAGAACTGTGAGACACACCATTTGCCTGCAGCGGAATGCTGATCCCTGATTGTACTGAAGGCCGTGCAGTCTGCTACTGGGTTCACCGAACACTGTGTTCGTTGGTGATACACAGACCTCCTCGTCTCTATGCTACCATGCAAGCTTAGAAATTCCCATGCACCTCTTCTTTTGTCCCGAGCCAAGAAGAACACGAGAGCCTCGCATCTGGAAACATCAGCACATGAAATGATTGGTACAGACATTATGCCAAGCACATACTGTTTCTATCATGCAGTTCTTTGGGTGCGACACGACATCTCGTCTTATGGGATTGGAAAGGGAGCTTTCCTCAAAAAGTTCAAAGCAAAAACACATTCCGGTGAGCCAGGCCAAGGTTTTTGATACATTCCAGCTTCCGTATGTGATGTGGAAGATGCAGGAAGAAAAAAACATTGGTGATTAATTTACAACGGAAGATCAACTGACACCCTGGACACCCTCCGGTATCAGTGGTACGGGACAAGGTGGCATTGAGCTCCTCTCACGTGCAAGCCACAGACGTTACACAACATAGAAAGCAAGCAAAATATCACAGCCTGCGTGTGTTCTGCATAGTCCAAGAATGGAGGGATGTGCAGATGAACTTCTTGCTGACAGACTGGGGTGGCAGAAGTGTGACGAGGGTTTTGTGCCACTTCAGACATCAATAGCTTCCAGCATCGACAAAGATGTTACGTGTTATTAGCTGCAACTGCCAGGCTGAATGTAGCACGCATGAGATTGCACATGCAAAGAGCACAAACATTGAGTGCACTCCAGCTTGTGGGGAAACTGCAGGGGCTCTGGCTGCAAAAACACTCAATGTGGCAATGATGAGGATGTTGACGACATTGTCGAGTTCTAACCTTTAATACGCTTGATTTTTCTCAACATGTATAGTAGTTATAATGGATGTAGTTTATTGAGTTTAATGCAATTTTCAAATTTTCCATTTCCGAAACCTTCGTCAGGCAGATGTGATTGCCCCGACTGGAATTGTTGAATTTTTTTGTCAATGTTTCAATATTTACATAATTATATTGTATTGCCATAGACTTGATTTCATCTTGTGTCTTCAAAAATTTTACTTTTTTTTTGGTCCGGGAAGCCAAAATCAGTTATCAGGTAAAAAAAAAAAATTCGGGACAAAACAATATATATTTTTGGGCAAAATAAGCTATAGATTTTTTTATTTACCCTCATACATTTTCACTTTTTATAATTATTCTTGTATATTCAATATAGCTGACCAAACTAGAAAACAATTAGGAATGCAGAAATACATTATTTTACATTTTTAAAATATCACTCATTTACAATTTTCTCAATTTTCCCCGAAGCGCGGGTTGGCGGCCATATTGATTTCCATGATTTCAGGACTTTCGCCCCGGAGGAATCCTTAGGCTTTTTTCTGTCACCTGACGGACATATCCAGGAATCAAAATCTGTTGAGTTTGCTTTTGTTTGCAATTTGTGGGAGGTCATCGACATTTTGAAACTGTCGAGGTGGCGTCCTAATCAAAATCTGTTTTGGTGTATGTTCCCCTCCATCCTCTCCCTTTTACTCAAATGGCCACACTGCTGTAACCAACACGTGGAAAAGGCTGAATTGCCTAACGCTCACGTGTTTGCATCTAAATATGTGTCCGAAACCAACCCTTTCTGTACCCTACCCTTACCCAGTTGTGCCCAATAGTCCTGACTTTGTATCCTCTCCTTCTGAACAAGTGGAGAGGTTTTGCTGTCAAGAGTTTGGTGAGCAGAGCAGGGTTCCAGACCATGTCAAAAGTGCATGGTATGTCTAGGGATATGGCTTTAATTTCAAGTCCGGCATTGAGGACCTCCATCCATTGTTGGGAGAGCAGAAGCAGCATATCCCGGGTCGAGTGACCTGGTCTGAAACCAAATTGATTATCTGAAATCATGACCTTGAGCGCCCTGAGGAAATGTGGTGGGCAAATCGCAGAGAGAGCAGGGGGGCAAGGCTGGAGAGGAGACGTAGAGACAGAAAGACCACCGACCAACCTGCGGTGATTGAGTGAGAGGCCCAAAGACTCCAGCCTCATTGCGGGAGATGCCGATGATCTGAAATGCCCTGGTTCTACAGCGTGAAGCCGAGAAGGTGAGGCAGGACACCAGCCTAGAGGGGAGAGCAGTATCCCATCAGGCTACAGACAAAAGCTTGTAAGTGGTCAGGAGTTCAGGAGGGCTGAGGAAGGACTTTGCACACGGAGGATTCCAGTCGGCGACTGACTTTGGGCGAGGTTTGAAATGTGGCTTTCCCAGGAAAGTCATGGCAATAGTGAGACCCAGAAGCTCGAAAGAAAGGACTTCTTGCAGAGGATGTTGAGAAAGTGGATGGGTGTTTTCTAAACGGTCCTTTTGGAGAGACAAAGTGAGAGTGTGAGATTTGTCCGAATTGAAAGACATGTTCCACGTGTTGGACCAGTTTGTGATTTTATCCAGATCTGCAGTGAGCGAAGAAGCTGCTGCTTGCGCTGAGGGATGACAGATGGTATGGCAGAGGATGGAGTCATCAGCAAAGAGATATAGAGGATTTTCCAGAGAGCCAGAGAGATCATTGATGAAAACCAGAAAAATAACAGGGCCCAGAACATGCCTTGAGGAACCCCAGCTGGACAGGAAGAGGGGGAGAAAGAACTCATTTAGGGCCACACGTTGACTGTGACAGGAGAGGCAGTCTACGAGCATGAGTGGAAGTGGCCTTGGATACCACGGGAAGAGAGTTTGGTGAGCAGAGCAGGGTTCCAGACCATGTCAAAGTGCATGGTATGTCTAGGGATATGGCTTTAATTTCAAGTCCGGCATTGAGGACCTCCATCCATTGTTGGGAGAGCAGAAGCAGCATATCCCGGTCGAGTGACTGGTCTGAAACCAAATTGATTTCTGAAATCAAACCATTGGAGAAGAGGAAAGATTTAATGTCTGAAGCGATGATGGGTTCCATAACCTTGCTGATGATTGTGAGAGGCTGATTGTCTGTAGTTGCAAGGATCTGTTTTTGCACCTTTTATGCAGTGTAGTGATGTTTGCAGATTTCCAAGCAGATGGCAGATGACCTTGAACAATGAGAGGTGAATAGAACAGAGAGAGGGTGAGCAAGAGCAGAAGAGCAGGCTGTGAGGACACGTGAGCTGATGCCGTCTGGACCGGTTGCAGAATCTGAGTCGAGGTTTGACAGCAAGCTCTCCACCTTGTCATAGAAGAGGACCAGAGTCCAGGGACAGTTGGGTGCGACTGGGTAAGTGTAGAGAAAGCGATGGGTTTGGACACAAGATTTCAATGCAATCAGCGAGTTTAGGCATTCAGCCTTTTCGCGTGCGGTCTCAGCAGTGTGGCCTTTTGAGGTAAGGAGGGGATGGAGGAAACATACACCAGAAACAGAGTTGATTAGATGCCACCAGGATTTGCAGGAGAAGAGAGGTTGGATAGTTCAGACTTGAGCTTAGAAAGATGTTTTTTCTTGCTCTCCTGAGGGTAGATACACACTTGTTCCAGCTTTATGAAGGAATGAAATTACCCTCAGTTGGTTTGCTTTCGTGAGGCACAGGCAAGTTGTTTCAGACAACTGCCTTGCCACAGGCTTCAGTGAACCATGGGCAGGAAGAAGGGAGAACAACTGAAGATGAGACGGGATAAATCTGTGCATGTGGGAGCAAGTTTCTTTGAATAATTCCAAAAATGAGTTATGTTGGAAGAAAGTAGCGATGGGAGACCAGTCTAGAAGTTTGATGTGCTTGGAGACCCTGCCAGTCAGCTTTTGAGAAATGCCAGACTCGACGGTGCTGAGGTGGTCTCTGATAATAGCCAGAGAGATGTCCACTTTGACAAGGAACGTGGTCAGAATAACCAATTGGAGCGGAGGAAGAACAGCAGATATTTCAGGGAAATTTGTCAAAATCAGATCCAGAAGAGATGGAATACCGTTGGTTGAGATCCAGGTCGGGAAGATGACTGATTGTGTCAGTCCCAATGAGTCGCAGAAGTCTTTGCTGAAGTGCCATGACAGGTGAGAGAGGTACCCACACCTAACCAACTGGCATGATGACAATTTGAAGTCACCACATATGAGGAAGAGAGAGTTTGGATGAGAAGTAGAAGTTGGTCCATGGTTTTCGGATAGTGAGGTGTAAATGGATTCATCACTGTTAAGTGGATGGTACATACACATATAAACATGAGTGGGAGTGGAGGGAAAGCTGTAGCAGAGGTATTCCTGGGGTGTGGGGAGTGAGAGCAGTGCATGGAGAGTGAGGAATTGAGTTTGATGAAGAGAGCAACTCCTCCACCAGGACGAGGCTCCGGTCTGTCACAACAGAGGAAGGAGTAATCAGGAGAGATACTCGGAGTCAGAGACGTCTTGAGGTGGAAAGTTTCTGTTAGCAGATTATGTCTGGTTTGTCAGTGGCAACCTGTATGAAAAGAACTGTAAGGTTGAGCGAAGGCCCTGGATATTTGAGGTCACACTTTTAATGAAGAGCAGGGGAGGAGGCTTTGGGTGCAGGAATGAAGGGGAGGGGGAGGAAGGACAAGGGAGAGGGGGAGGTAAGGAGAGTTGTTGAATGAGTGTGGGGATTGCAGAATAGCTATGGAGGGGGCCGGATGAGAAGGAGGAGAAAACTCTGTGGTGCTGGGGAGAGGGGCGGCAAGAGAAGGGCAGAAGGCAGTTGAGATTTGAGGAGGTAGAGTGATGAGTGGAGGTGAGAGGGCAGGGGAAGGAGGCACCTTTGTGGATGTGAGGGGGGCAACTTTGAGAAGGGTGTGAGGGGGGGTGAATGGTGGGAGAAGGGTGAGTGGGGAGAGTTGAGGAGAAGGTGAGAGGGAAGCTTGAGGGAGAAGAGTGTGTTGGTTGCTTTGAGAGGGGTGAGTTGCACTGAAGTTGGAAAAAAGGAATGACTGATGGAAAGCGA